>CM076573.1:801368879-801967508 GCA_034641835.2 Pinus albicaulis
TGGCTTCTCACAGATCGAGGGGATCGATTATGAGGAGACCTTTGCACCTGTCGCAAGGTACTCTTCCATACGGACGATCCTTGCTCTCTCAGCGCAGATGGGGTGGCACATTCATCGGATGGATGTGAAGACTGCGTTCCTCAATGGAGTCATTGAGGAGGAGGTGTACATAGAGCAGCCTGAAGGTTTCGAGATCTTCAGCAGTGAGTCGCATGTGTGCCGACTCAAGAGAGCACTGTACGGGCTGAAGCAAACACCTCGTGCTTGGTACACTCGGATAGACAGCTACTTCACCAGGCTTGGATTCTCCAAGAGTGAGGCGGATCCTAACCTGTACCAGATTGTGGTGGAGGGGAAGCTGTTGATCATCGTACTGTATGTAGATGATCTGATTTTGACTAGCAATGAGAAGTTGATACTTTCATGCAAGGAGGATCTTGCACGAGAGTTTGAGATGAAGGACTTGGGCATCCTTCATTATTTCTTGGGATTGGAGATTTGGCAGCGCAGCGGAGGACTGTTTGTTTCTCAAGGCAAGTATGCCTGGGAGATTCTGGAGAGGTTCAACATGCAAGGCTGCAAGCCTGTTGACACTCCTCTTCCTGGTGGTTGGAGGAAGGAGGATGCTACTTGAGCGGAGGTAGTGGATGCCACTGTCTATCGACAGTTGGTGGGGTCGCTTATGTATCTGGTCAATACACGACCCGATATATGCTATGCAGTTAACCAGCTTTCGCAAGCTATGGTTAAGCCTACCAAGCTCTTTTGGAAGGCGGGCAAGCATGTATTGCGCTATATCAAAGGCACATCGGGATATGGTCTATGGTACAGACAGGAGGATGGAGTGAAACTTTCTGGTTTCACTGATGCAGATTGGGCAGGGAGCCCAACAGACCGGAAGAGCACTTCTGGAGGAGTTTTCAGCATTGGGTCGACAGCAGTTTCCTGGTACAGCAGGAAGGAGAGATCCGTGGCACTCAGTTCAGCAGAGGCCGAGTACATGGCAGCAAGTTTGGCTGCATGCGAGGCTATTTGGATGAGGAAGATCCTCGCAGGTTTGTTCAGGTTGCATTTGGAGCCTACGGTGATCTACTGTGATAACCAGAGCTGCATCAAGCTCTCGGCTAATCCAGTTTTTCATGATCGGTCCAAACATATCGACATCAGGTACCATCACATCAGAGATTGTGTTCAGCGGAGGATCATGATGCTTTCATATGTTCCCACGGAGGATCAGGATGTCGACATCCTGACGAAGGCGCTCACCGGGAGCAAGTTCGAATTCCACAGAGGCAGGATAGGGGTTGCAGATAATCCATATCTTGCTGAGAGGGAGTGTTGAAAATGCAGCAAGATGATGGAGCTTAGTGAAATGAAGTCGCCTTCACTAAGTGGGCCTGCAGGCAAATTCTAGCGCAAAATCTATTTTTAGACTATGTCTATTTTTAGACATATGGAGCATGGTCCGGGGATTGCAGTATGAGATTCTTGGAGCATTGGTCATGTTGGTAAAAATATATGGGACTCTATTTTTTGGACCTATAGGTCGAAGTCTATTTTTAGACTGCCTCTCCTTAAAATAGGGAAGTGAAATATTATTTACCCTTAATAATATTTAGACTATAAACTTCAGTTTACTCTCTTGGAGCACTTCAGTTCGAGCCTTGGAAGTGGCTCATGCATCTGACAGAGGAACTACGCTATTCCCAAGGGTTTGATGGCATCATGCATGGTTGACTTCAGTTAGGACTTCAGTGGCAGAAGTTTGGTGGAGTTAATGAGACAGCTAGTGGAGTTGTGTTCTGTTTATTTTAGTTGAACTAGTTGAGATTAGTTTAACTAGCTAATCGATTAGTTATGAGTGGAGTGAATTAAATATTATTTAATTCATTAATTAGTAACTCATTATTCAACTCAAGAACACATCAGTTCACTACAGTGCATGATCAGTTCAGTGGAGACCGGTGAAAGAGGTAGATGAAAGGGTGGAGTTAGCTATTAGTGGCGACATCAGTTGTGCATGAGATTTGCACCACACTTGGAGGAATTTCCCATGATGATTGCGCTGTCAAGCCAAGGAGATTCTAACCTTGGATCTCTATATAGACAGGCCTGGATTGCGCAATAGAGGCAAGGCAATTGGCGGTGAGTTTTGAACCAGTAACCTGTTCAAAACTAAGCTAGATTGTGGGTGACTTTATGAGAAAGTACTGAGTACTTGTGAGGAGTATTGTACTGATTTTGTTACTTGATTTCTCCATTATAATATACACAATAGCTGCGGTGTTTTCAGCTATAAGCTTTCCCCATACATATTGTGTTATTGTGTATGATGATTTGATGTGTTATCGCTTGATTTTATTTCCGCATGTTTGATGATCTGAGTTGAGTGGAAGAGATTATGTGTTGCATATAAATTCGAATTGTATGTGATCAGGATAGTCTCGGTGAATAATTAATCATTATTCAGCAAATTTCTACAGGACCATGCCATCCACCTCAACTCAGAAGATTTACAAAGGTAAATAAAAGGTAAAGGAAGAAGAAGAAGATCATGAGATTGAGAGGGAGTTTGAAATCATTCAGGTGGACAGTGATGAGGAGAATGAAGCAAGGATCTCAAACTTGCTCATCCAAAACAAAATGCCCAAATTGAAGACCTCCAAGCACATTTGGATAGGGCCAAGAGTGTGAATGATGCCCTTGAGATGGAGAATAGGCAGCTAGGAGCACAAATTGCAATTTATGAGGCTAGAGCCATTAGGGCTCGGAAAGAAGCCCAAAGGGAACAAGTAAAGCTAGAAGAGTTCATGGGCACCTATGAGGAGAGTGAGGATAAAGAAGGGCAGTCTAGGAGGAGACCTAGAACCATGGGGTTGAAGAAGGCATTGGCAAGGCAAAGAGTACAAGAATCAACCCTGGCAAAGCAACTCCCGCTTGATGAGTTTTTGGCCATGGAGATAGCACACGATCGGGAGCCTTGGTTGGAAATAGCCAACATACACTTGGAGGCTAAATTGAAGAAAGAAAATCAAGATCTTGATCTCCATAGGAAGATGACCAAGCATTATGCCCGGAGAAACCAAGTTGCAAGGGCTAAACTCAAGAAGACCCAAACCAAGATCCAAGCACTAAAAGTGGAAAAAGGCCAAGCTAACCTTGGAATCTTAGCACAATTTTCTCTACAGGTCCCTCAAACCCCATGAGGCACACGTCCACCAAATTTGGGAGAATTTTGACAAATTCTGGTTTTTTGCTGATTTGGAGGGCCAAGGGGGTAGCACCCATGGTGCTACGCTTTTTCTCAGAGCATCTTTAGGAGGAAAGGCTTACATTTTTAGAATCCTCAGCTCAATTATAGCATGATCACAAAGTTTTAGGTCAATTGGAGTTGTTTTGGTCCTCCAAAAGGGTCAAAAACACCCTAATTTTCACCTTTCTGCCTAGTTTTCGAGACATGTGCTGCACCTTTACCAGCCTTGGGATTTTTTTTCTTTTTGAATAGGTTACAGGGGTCCAATCAGGAAACCAAGGGTAGTTCTGGAAATTGTACTCAACAAGCTTTCCAAAAAGCCATCACAGAGCCTATTCTGACATCAGGAAGGCCTTCAAAACCTTGTTGCAAGTTGACCCATATTTCTTGCTCCTGTGCTACGCCCTTGGCATGGAAATTCATCCTGAAACTCAGTGCTGCACCCTTACAGAGGAAAAGTCAATAATGTACGCTTGGAAATTTTTTGGAGGCTTGGCAGAGCCCAAATGTCAATTTCTTTTCTAAAAATGCCCGATAAGATATTTTGTTTTAGATATTTTGTGCCTTGGGCCTTGCAAGGTCTCAAGGACAAAAGTTACATTTTTTATTAGCCAATGGGCTTCTAGAGACTCTGTTAGGTTTTCTCCTCCTTGCTTGTTAAATAAAGCATTTAGGATTCATGTTTTATGGTTGTTGTTATGACTTGTGAGTAATACATAGCCTTTGGAGCTTGAAGAGAAATTGGTGTTGTGGAGCTTGTGAATGGCTTGTTTTGCTTATTGATGGAGAAGGCTTCCTTGCAGGATCCCTAAGCTTGGTTAATGGTGATGTACTTCTATTCAATTATTGTTTTCTTGTGTATCATTGTGTTTCATCCTTCTATATTGCAGTAGGACAAAATATTTAGACTAAGAAATGTTGTTTAGAGGCACCTTAGCTCTGTTTATCCTTCACTGCTTCTATGTTTTCCTCTACTAGGTCAGTTTAGAGAATTCTTAGTTGCTCTCTAGACCCACCCAAGCTTGTTTATCTTATGAATGGTTTAATACAATAGATATCATAGATGATTTATGGTTAGCCCTGCTTGTTTGATAGCACTAAAACATTGTTCTTGAGGTTTCTCTTTGAAGTACCACTGATTTGGTTTGCCAAAGAGGCTATGTTTCGATCATACCCTTTGTCCATGCTTGAAGAGTTGTTTCAAAGATATTTATGGCTATGATTAAAGATGTTTAGGAGTTCCCTCTTCTTTGATTAAAGCTATTTGTTTATCTTAAATGTTTTCTAACCTTGAAAGTGAAATCACTAGAAGTTAAATGAGTTTCTCGCCTTCTATATTTCATTGGATTGTTTGTCTGAAATGCTTATTTGCTTAAGTGGAATCAAAGAGTTATTGGTGTGCCCTGTCTATTGATTACTTCTTTATGCTAAATAGTGTTGAAGTCCCTTCTTGTTTTAAGTATTTGACAAAGGATTCTTGATTGCCCTTTGCCCTACTTTGTTCACAAACTTGATGTTCGTTTCATTTCACCAAACCTTGAGAATCCATCTGACCATGCTATATTTGCCCTGTGATGCTCCCCGATCCATTTTTGAACCTTCCATGACTTTTTGTAGACTTTATAGCCCAATAACTTGAAAATCTCTCATTCCATCTATTATACTTGATCATCTACCCAACCCAAACAAACCCTAAACTTAGCAACTAGCCTAAAATCAAACCCTAAAAGCAAACAAGTTCACATTCTTTGCACAAAATAGAGAGAGCCCTCTCTGAGTCCAAGAAGGCTTGGTCCTAGGACTCCAAAGACTAGTTTTATGTTACCTTGTGCATTTGGTCCGCCAATCTGCTAAATCACGGGACACTAACAGCTTGAATGAGTGAGCAATCAATGTCTCCAAAGGAGACTGAGTTACACACTTTATATAGGCCTCTCAAGGTGGGTTTGGCTCGTCAAAATAGGTCGACTTCTTAGCTGTTAGGATGGTCTTGAAGGGTATTCTAACACTTTTAAATACAAAAATAATTTCCTTTTTAATGTGCCCGATGAGGTCTTCGACTTATGACAATGACTCTTTTGACTTCTTAACCTAGGACAAAGAATATAAGAAATCAATGGGTGCTTGACCTCTAAAATAAAAGACCTTGAGCACGAAACCCATGCTCCAATAATAACAATAATATTTTTTCTTTCATTTTAAAAATTACAAGAATCAAAAGTACATTTCATATTTATGAATACCGAACCTAGTTACACATTTTTCAACTCCACATCCTTCCAAGGCTCCAGAGTGTTTGTCCAACCCGGCTCTAGGGACTAGTAACTCAACCCACCAAGGGATCCATAGCATTTGTCCCAACCTAGTCTCCAAGACTAGTAACTCAACCCAAGTTGTTGCAGGGCTTCCAGAGCATTTGTTCCAACCCACAACCATAAAGAATTATGAGGACCAACCAGAAAACAACAAAGTGGAAAACCCACAACACAATGGCTATCCAGGGAATGGAAAGGCAAGGTTAAAACCATTGTCAATGCAGACAATCTTCCATGCCAATGACAACACATAACTAGATAATCACATGCATACACCATGCATCCATAAATGAACAAGGAAAACACACATGCAACCTGTTACCTGCAAATAAATCCAGCTGTAATCGTTGATCCACCTGCTCCCTTGCGCTTTCTTGCTTTCTTTTTCCTTCTTTCTCCAAATCCAATGTATGCCAAATTGGTCAAAGAATTCTCCAAGATTTCTCTAAGTGTGCAAGAGCATGAAAGAATGAGAGAATAGAAGAGAGCTCCACCCAAAAACTATCAAAATCTAACCAACAAGAGCTCAACTATCAAGAAGCCGTGAATTGATCCTCAAAATCCTTTTTATCACTGAGGCCTCTATTTTCTTCATTTTCCTTCAAGTTACCTCACATGCAAATATGTGACCCTTCATCCCCCTTTTCTCATATTTTCCTTTGTTTCATAAATAAAATTCCAATTATTTCCTCTTTGCCTTTGCCAATTTCCATAGCCATAAATTAATCACCAGTGATACTCATCACTATGTTTTTCCCAACATTAATCTTGGAATACATGTCCCATGACCTTGGTATTATTTTTTATTTACATAGAAAATCAACGAGGGGACGTTACAACTTGTTTGCACTTATTAAACTTTTAAAACATAAAACTCATCATTTTTCATGATTATATAATAAATGATTATTGGTGGAATAAGTGATGATGCTCAAAATTTTTAAACGAGTTGGTGAGAGAATGACGTGTGAGAGATGATAATGTAATAGTGTGGAATAAGTGATGTGCACGAGAAACATCCTCTCTCTCTCTCTCTCTCTCTATATATATATATATATATATATATATATATATATATATATTCTACTTCTTTTCAAAGTTATTACTGATCTAAAATAAAAACCAAATTCTACAAGAATGAGAAAACATAAATCTAATAATGAAAGAACTATTCAAAATATTTTATATTGTAAATTTCTTTTGGGCCTCAAAGTCAATGATGCACGGGAAACAAAGAGTGAGCAATGGCTTCATATGTTGATCTGACTTTGATGAATCAATTTTAATGATAAAAAAATCACCGACCAACAATTGTGCGGTGGTCATCCTCGGTGCATCATACAGGAGAAGTAGGTTTCCTCAACACATGAATTGTAATGAATGTTGAGCTTCACAAGTGAAAGTAGAGTTTTTCACTAAATTTTTTCACAAGTGAAAGCAATAAATAACATATACGTTCATTCTATGCTCCAATTTATGATCATATATGTTGGTTTATTCCTAATTTATTATGCACATATGCAAGGAAATCAATAGTTAACCTCTAGCCACAGATCTTCTTACTCTATTAGCTTCTAGAGCATGATCGAGATTTAAGCACCACCACTAGAATATATTTGACAACAAAAACAACAATTTGTGGTAGTGGGATTAATGCCACAACTTTAACATTGCACTAATTTTCTTCGTATTTTTTTTTGGTTAAATACCTTATAAATACAACTAGCCAAGTGTAATATACGAAGATGGAATGCATTTAAGTTGTACATTTTTCAAATGGGAACTGGGAAAACGGGCTCGTTGAACATCAGTAGGAAGGATATAACATGTGTGTGCAGAGCAAGGAACATAGATCTGTGTGGAAGAAAGTTTGTGTTCCTTATTTCACACATGCATTGTCTTGTTGAAGATGACTGCACTTAAAAAATTAAAGAGGCTTCATTCAATATAGGGTTCTTAAGGAGCCCAATACTGTTTTCGAAAATTGGGGAATGGAAGTTGTTTTCACAACAATTGTATAACCCCCCAAACCCCACCACCCTCCCTCGTGCGCGCTTATGTAAAGGACTTGGGAAGAGCATTAATAGTGTCAAGCATTAATGTCAGTGTCAAAGCACTCACTGAAGAAATAAATGATTTGTTAGGCACTGAAAAATACTAAAATTAAATCGCCTTCCACTAGGGGAATTATGTCACATCAAGGCTCTTATAGCCAATGGAAAATTAGAAATAATATTTTCAAAATTCAATGAACTAATACATTGTTAAGAGACAATTAAGAGAATTTGACCATGAGGCGATTGTTATAGTCCCTAGCATAGGCATGGACTAATAACAAGGATTGATTTTATCAAAAGAAAAGTATAAAAATTCAAGTATAGAAATAAAGGTACATATTTATTATGTTTGGAGAGTGTTGTGAATCATGCAATTTCAATTATGAATGTGGTTATAGTAAATCATGAAATTGATGGTGTGTAAAAATACCCATAAAAATTTTAATTTTCTAAAATCACAATTAAGGAATTAAATTTAAATGTAAGTTTAAGGTGATTTTAACACACGAACATTTTTTTGCAATAACTTAATCAAACATACATATGCTTGCATTTAGTGGTGTGCACCCTAAGGATTGTTTTGCATGTACCGTACTCATAGTGCCTAATTTCCTTAGGCTAAATTGGATGGTTCTGTCAAACTTAAGTAAATCACTTTCAAATAAAAATAAAGTTTTCCCAACCCCGATTGCAATGATTACAATTCATAATCAAAATGTCCTTTAAATGCATGCAACTATGTTACAACATCAAATTTTAGTAATCAATACAAAATTCTTTAACCATGTAGTGTTGATTGTATTTTAGCCCTACTTTGTCCATGTTCTTTTTACGACTTAGTGAGTCTAAATAAACTCTAACAAAGACATGGTCCCTATGAATTGGAATGTACTCCATGTCACTCTCTTTAAATTGTGTATTATTAAAAACTTTTTTTATGATTAGTGAGGCATTTTTTGGTTGATTCATAGAGAAGTTTAAACCTCAACATCACATTAAGGTGGTTCAAGCCCACTTTAATATAGTGGGGAGATTTAAACCTTGCTTTTAATTTTGTTTTCCATAGAGGAAGCAACTTTGTTAAACATGCACCCAAATTGTTTATTTATTTACAAGTCTCACATTAAAAGGTTTTTCTTTGATAATGTAAGACATGATATCAATGGTGATCATCTCCACATTGTAACATCATATGATTTAGGAAAACCTCACGTAATGCAACCTCTTCACATATTTTGCCAAATGTGATGAATCCCTTGTCAACATGGGTAGAGTCAATTTTGAGATATCTATCAAAATTATTTTTTATTGACTCCATAATTTATGTGTGTTCTATATTGATAGGAATATTGCACAATCCCACATAAACTAAATTCTTAGAGAGAGATATTATTTGAGTCTCTTGTCATTTGCTTAGCCATTCTATTTACTTAATTTCCTCCACACCTAATCCAAAAATACTTTATGAATTAACAAACGATTAGGGTGAAACCTAGGTTATAGATATATATCCAAATTTATTATCCAATGCAACATCTTCCTTTGTCAACCCTTCCAATAGAGAAAATTTTTCAGTTTTTCCTTTGTGGTTCATCTCATCTATGAGAAGTGATGCATGCTCCATATTCTTGGGATCATATACAAGTTTTGGGTAACTTTGGAAAAATATATTCCTTTTGCAAAACATCTAAACCAAAAGGATTTTTTCTTGTAACTTATTCTTAGTGCGACTCTCTCTTTATTAAGTAAAACACGCTCTACATGTGCAACCCTCTCTTTCTCACAAAAGGGAATCACCTTACCAAAAAAAAGTATGAGTAAACAAGTGGAAACAAAAACATAGATTTGTTATGTTTAAAGAGCATTGTGGGTTATGAGAATCTCCATTGTGAATGTGATTGTGATTAACAATGAAAATAGTGGCATATTAAAGCACCCCCCAAACTTTGATTTTCTAGAAACTCAAAAAAGTAATTGTGCCTAAATGTAAGTTCAAAGTGATTTTAGCATAATAACACCTATTGAAATAGCATAACCAAATATAAATGACCATGTTTAATGGTCTACACCTTGTGGGTTGTTTTACTTACATAAATACACTACTCATGGTGCTTCATATGTTTAGGCCAAATGCAATAGTTTTATTGAACTTAAGTAAATTGTTTTCAAATATGAAGAAAAATTTACAAATCCCAATTACAATGATTATAAATTCATGTCAATTGGGTTTATCTTGGGTGGTTGGGAGGAATGATTACGATCCTCCCCGATCATGTTCAATTCCCGCAAGTGACATGTTGAGCTTTGTTAGAATGAATTTGAGCATTGTTGTTGAAAAGGAATAGTCCCTCGAGGATCAGAACATCTATATCCTCATATGTAATATAGAAGGTGTTTTCCATGTGAAAAAAGAAAAAGAAAAATATTACAAATTCATAAGAAAAATGTCTCTGAAATACATCATATTATGTTACTGCGTCAAATTTTAATGGTTGATTTTTAACTATGGCATGTCCTTGTTCTCCATGTGACATAGGGAGTTCAGATAGACATCAACAAGGAAGTAGTCCCTATGAATTAGATCATGCTTCTTGTCGCCCTCTTTAAATTGTGTAGTATAATTAAAAACTTTTTCTTATTGGAAAATCTTTCTTTTGGTTGATTGATAGAGAGCTACGAACCTTAATATCACATTAAAGCAGCACAAATCCACTTTAATATTAGGGAGAGATTTAAACCTTGATATATATATATATATATATATTTTCTAGACTTGTGCCCTATGAATGGGTCTGTCTCTTTGCAATTTCTACATCAAAATATTCGAGTGTTCTCATAATTTGAGACATGAAACCATTGATCATCTCCATATTGTACCACGATATAATCTAGTAAAACTTCATTGATTGCAACCTCTACACTAAATCTACTAGATGTGGTGATTCCTTTTCAACCTTGGTGGAGTTGATCTTAAAAAAATTACCAAGAAGATTTATTATTTCTTCCATAGTTTATGCATGTCATACTTGGACAAGTTGGTTCCATGGTCTCATGCAAACTAAGATTCTCTGTAACTACCTGGTGCTTTAATGCTCGATTAAGGATACATGATATCGTTTGTTTTCTTCTTCGTGAACTTAACAATCAGCTTTGATGCCACTTTGTCACGTACCCCTACTAAATTTATCCTAACTACACTTACAAAAACTTGATTTTCATACCTCATACATTTTGTCAAACACGTTACATGTAAACCTTTCTTCAAATACTTTATATACAACCAATTAAGTAATATTTTTCTTGTAGACATTTTGTCAAACATTTTGTATGAAATCAAATATGAAACATTGCTTTGATTCCAATTTTAACATACTAACTAAAATATATCACTCAATCATGCAACTTTTGATTTATGTCACTGAGGTATTTTATCAAATAGTTTGTATGCAAATTATAGTAAACACCTTTAACACATTTCTTCAAATGTTTTGCTTTGCATGCAAATAGGCATATATTAGCTATAGATATACTATCATACGACAATGTTAACATACAAAAATAATGTTCCTGTCCACAAAACAAAATTTTCATTGGGGCATTTCATCAAACAATTTGTATGCAATGGATCATTAAACCATTTACACATTTCTTTAAACACTTTGCATGCAAACTAATATAACGACCTCTTTAGGGAATATCTCCTAAATAATAGCTTTCCAAGTTTTGAAAATTGAGCCAGATGATCAGTGGCATTTTCCCTCACTATGTTCCAAGTTTCAACCTCTAAAACCTCTCAGATGAAAATGTATAGCTGTTAGACGCACATGGAATGTGAACACAAGATGTGAGAGATAATTTTGTTATTGATTTATTCACAAGTGATATACTTTTATAATGCATTATAATGAACCCTCGTTTCCATATACCGAGTGGTCTCTTGGACTCTCTTTGGCCGTTTACATTCCACACCAACCCTTAGCGAATTAGGTGTCCAACATCCCCCCCCCCCCCCTTAATGTGAAGGGTATGTATGAGTCCAATAAGAAAGATATAATAAAAAATGTGCAAAAATGCGTGACAACACTAGGCTGAATGTGCTCTCTGAAATGTTGGCATAAGGAGGTGGTTTAAGGATGACCACCAACACTGGAACACTTAGTGCAGTTCTCAGAACTCTTCCAAATCTCGTAAGAAGTTGAGGTCTTCAGCTAGAGAAAGTGTTCCTAATGCTTTGGAGAGGGAGACCTTCAACCTGGAAAAGGGAGGTCTGCAACCTGCATAAAATGGGAGAACCTCAACTTGAAAAGGGAGGTCTCAACCTGCGGTGGTTTAAGGATGACCACCAACTCTGGAATGCTTAATGCAATTACTGAAACTATTCTAAAAATAGCAAGAAGCTGAAGTCTTCTGTTAGAGGAAGTGTCCCCAATTCTTTGAAGAGGTCTCGACTCTCAACCTCACATATATGGTTTAAGGCTGACCACTAACCAAAGGAATGCTCAGGCTACAACTCAAAATCTGGTATGGCAGGTTGTGGCTCGGGCTCACTTGAACTTATGTGTCTCTGGCTACAACTCCGAATCTAGTATGGTACATTGTGGCTTAGGCTCACTTGAAATTTTGTGTATATGGCTACAACTCTGAATCTAGTACGACAGGTTGTGGCTCGGGCTCAATTGAAATTTTTTGTCTCTAGCTACAACTTTGAATCTGGTATGGCAGGTCGTGGTTTAGGCTCACTTGAACTTTTTTGTCTCTGGCTACAAGACTGAATCTGGTATGGAAGGTTGTGGCTCAAACTCACTTGATGTGGCTTTGAAGCTTGTATATGACCATCACTTCCTATCCTGTCAGATACAAGGTGAGATGATGGCAAAAAATCAACTACAAGACTATTCAATACTCTAGAACAGGTTCTGACATATGACTGAAATATCTTCTTGGTTGTTGAAGTCCATTGCGAAGAAGCAATCCATCCAAGATGAATCTTTGTTCTTGTAGGAGGATTTTTTTTGAAGCATTTGTTTGAAGAAGGAGTGGTTTTATGACAGTTCTTACATGGCTGAATATCAAAACATTGATATTTCATATGTCCAACTCGGTCACAATGTTGACATTTGATAATCTGTTATTGTGGTGGACGAGCAAGAACATGTGAATATGAATTATCGTGAAGAAATCCAACACTCTGAAACTGAATGGGATTGGAATATTCTTGAATATAAAATGACACATCCTTATCATATCCAAGAACAATTATGTGCTTATTATGGACAAGCTCTTCCCAAGGTTTGATGATGGGCTTGGGAAGTGTAGACTGAACTTATGCATCTGCATGCAAATCTGCTCTTGAACTAGGCATTGAATGTGAATCAACCTCAAATTTATATTGTTGCTGCTGATGGGAGTCTATCTTAATGTTTTGAACAGAAATAGGTTCAGAATGACGACTCCACTGTTGTAATTCTTCTTGTTGAAGTTGTGACTCAAGCTGCAAAAAATCAACATGTTCTTGTGCATTTTGTAGACAGGTTTGAATGCATATGAGAGTGAATTTGTTGACCTTTATTGTATCATGAGTAGTATAAAATATCATAATTTTTAGGAACTCTAATATTTTGGCCATTTTCTCCGTCATATTTATTATTTTATTTATTATTTTTTTTCTCGACTTTTGCCTCTTTAATTACTTTTGGAAGTTTCTATGTTCTAGGAAGTATAAAAGTCAAAGTAATTCTAATACACGATATGTGACTACTCGATCTCACTATCTCCTTCCAATTATTTGAGTTGAGAAATGTTCATGTGGAATACTTAGATAATTCAGCCTAGACTCCCTAGACTCTATCTTGCAATCGGGGGCCTCAAGGGAATTAAAAAATTTCTCAGTAGAATACAGATCTAACATAATATCTCCTTCCAATTATTTGAGTTGAGAAATGTTCATGTGGAATATTTAGATAATTCAGCCTAGACTCCCTAGACTCTATCTTGCAATCGAGGGCCTCAAGGGAATTCAAAAATTTCTCATAGAATACAGATCTAACATGACTTGGTATATATATCCGCACTATATTCTAACATAACTTGCTATATCTAACCGCAAGTCCCATTGAAAGAAATTTTCTTGTACACACCGGGGCCACTTGAAAAGCTATAACTTGACACTGTACTTCTTATTCCAAAGACATGCATACAACACATGTAAGTTCAAATCAAGCACTCTAAAATAACGAAGATTTCTTATATAATATTCTCAAATGAAAAACTTACCACTAATAATGAATTCCATCCTTCCATGGCAGTTTTTAAACATAACAAAAAATGAAATCAAGCACGTGGGAGAAAAATCGTGCATGAATCTGATACCACACCGTGACCTTGGAGGTTGCACATTCAAGATTCACAGAAGTGCGCTTGGGTTTGTACCCCACAACCACAATTCCACACATAGAGCACCACATAGACCAACGAATAGTATAATATCTCGTGAAAACAATCACACAAAGCATGAACTCCACTATCAGTCGCACCTGGACTATGAAATCTTTTCATGCCACCGTCAATGAAATTTCCCACTTCACCATATTCTTCCATCGAAATAAATCCTCCACATGCACAAATATGCAACCAAACCGGAGAACGACTCAGTTCCCATAGAGGAAAATGAAGCCAAACCCAACGAAAAACGCAGGGAATCGAAAGCAAGGCAGACCAGGTGTAGGCTCGTGTTCTCTCCTCAATATTAACGAGAAATGTCGATACATAGTACTTGAAGAGGCATGGCCTGAGGGGAAGAATAATATAGCTACTTAGTAATTATGATGATCTCAAGCGTGAGATACGTCGTATTGCTAATGAAGATACTTCAACCATTTTTTCTGCTCATCCAATTTCAGAATTTCTTACGAGCTCTGGAACCTATGCTGGTAAACGGAAGTTGATGCCCACTATCCAAAAGGAATGGGAGACGAGAAACTATCTTTATAAATTTCTATGTCGGTTATGAGTCAATATGTGCAACGACTTGACAAGGGAAAAGGAGTGTATTTCTTCTTCATTAAATCATAAGCCAAGACTCCTTGTGGGGTGCTAGCACGTCCTGTTTTGACGAGTTATTACAAGAGTCACTACTTTAGGGAAAGACCTTACGATCCCTACAATGTTTACATCAGTCTCATCCAAACAATTCTTTGCCCTCATGCTTACCAGAGCATGTACTCTCAAATTCTCTCCGACCTCCTTCAAAACAATGAGGTTCTCACGATGGGAGTTATCTTCTCCTCTGGGTTCATCTGAGCCATACATTTCTTGAAAGAGCATTGGAGACAACTCTGCCACGACATAAGAACATACATTCTAAACAACGAGGTGATGGGAATTCTCCGCTCTACTTTTTTTGTGTCTTATTTTGTATTTCGGTCTCCTAGGTCAGCGAAAAGCTTGGCTTTCATTCAACGTAAATATCAAGTGAGTGCAGGATAGTTGAAACATTTTTCTAGGCTGAATATTACACACAACAACATATATGCCATGTGTAGAGGGTGCCTAAAATGGTAGAGAGGACACAAATACATCAACAAGGAAGTAGTCCCTATGAATTAGATCATGCTTCTTGTCACCCTCTTTAAATTGTGTAATATAATTAAAAACTTTTTCTTATTGGAAAATCTTGCTTTTGGTTGATTGATAGAGAGCTACGAACCTCAATATCACATTAAAGCGGCACAAATCCACTTTAATATTAGGGAGAGATTTAAACACACACACACATATATATATATATATATATATATATATATATATATATATATATATATATATATATATATATATATATATATATATTTATGTATATGGGAATTAACTTTTCTAGACTTGTGCCCTACGAATGGGTCTATCTATTTGCAAGTTCTACATCTAAATATTCGAGTGTTCTCATAATTTGAGACATGAAACCATTGATCATCTCCATATTGTACCACGATATAATCTAGTAAAACTTAATTGATTGCAACCTCTACACTAAATCTACTAGATGTGGTGATTCCTTTTCAACCTTGGTGGAGTTGATCTTAAAAAATTTACCAAGAAGATTTATTATTGCTTCCATAGTTTATGCATGTCATACTTGGACAAGTTGGTTCCATGGTCCCATGCAAACTAAGATTCTCTGTAACTACCTGGTGCTTTAATGCTCGATTAAGGATACACAATATCGTTTGTTTTCTTCTTCGTGAACTTAACAATCAACTTTGATGCCACTTTGTCACATACCCCTACTAAAGTTATCCTAACTACACTTACAAAAACTTGATTTTCATCCCTCATACATTTTCTCAAACACGCTACACGTAAACCTTTCTTCAAATACTTTATATACAACCAATTAAGTAATATTTTTTCTTGTAGAAATTTTGTCAAACATTTTGTATGAAATCAAATATGAAACATTGCTTTGATTCCATTTTTAACATACTAACTAAAATATATCACTCAATCCTGCAACTTTTGATTTATGTCACTGAGGTATTTTATCAAATAGTTTGTATGCAAATTATAGTAAACACCTTTAACACATTTCTTCAAATGCTTTGCTTTGCATGCAAATAGGCATATATTAGCTATAGATATACTATCATACAACAATGTTAACATACAAAAATAATGTTCCCATCCACAAAACAACATTTTCATTGGGGCATTTCATCAAACAATTTGTATGCAATGAATCATTAAACCATTTACACATTTCTTCAAACACTTTGCATGCAAACTAATATAACAACCTCTTCAGGGAAGATCTCCTAAATTATAGCTTTCCAAGTTTTGAAAATTGAACCAGATGATCAGTGGCATTTTCACTCACTATGTTCCAAGTTTCAACTTCTAAAACCTCCTAGATGAAAATTTATAGCTGTTAGATGCACATGGAATGTGAACACAAGATGTGAGAGATAATCGTGTTATTAATTTATTCACAAGTGATATACATTTATAATGCATTATAATGAACCCCCGTTTCCATATACCAAGTGGTCTCTTGGACTCTCTTTGGTCGTTTACATTCCACACCAAACCTTCGCAGATTAGGTGTCCAACATCCCCCACCCCCCCTTAATGTGAAGGGTATGTATGAGTCCAAGAAGAGAGATATAATACAAAATGTGCAAAAATGCATGACAACACTAGGCTGAATGTGCTCTCTGAAATGTTGGCATAAGGAGGTGGTTTAAGGATGACCACCAACACTAGAACACTTAGTGCAGTTTTCAGAACTCTTCCAAATCTGGTAAGAAGCTGAGGTCTTCTGCTAGAGAAAGTGTTCCTAATGCTTTGGAGAGGGAGACCTTCAACCTGGAAAGGGAGGTCTGCAACCTGCGTAAAAAGGGAGAACCTCAACCTGAAAAGGGAGGTCTCAACCTGTGGTGGTTTAAAGATGACCACCAACTCTGGAATGCTTAATGCAATTACTGAAACTATTCCAAAAATGGCAAGAAGCTGAAGTCTTCTGTTAGAGGAAGTGTCCCCAATTATTTGAAGAGGTCTCGACTCTCAACCTCACATATATGGTTTAAGGCTGACCACCAACCAAAAGAATGCTCAGGCTACAACTCAAAATATGGTATGGCAGGTTGTGGCTTAGGCTCACTTGAACTTATGTGTCTCTGGCTACAACTCCGAATCTGGTATGGCATATTGTGGCTCAGGCTCACTTGAATTTTGTGTATATGGCTACAACTCTGAATCTAGTACGACAGGTTGTGGCTCAGGCTCAATTGAACTTTTTTGTCTCTGACTACAACTTTGAATCTGGTATGGCAGGTTGTGGCTCAGGCTCACTTGAACTTTTGTGTCTTTGGCTACAAGACTGAATCTAGTATGGAAGGTTGTGGCTCAAACTCACTTGATGTGGCTTTGAAGCTTGTATATGACCATCACTTCCCACCCTGTCAAATACAAGGTGAGATGAAGGAAAAAAATCAACTGCAAGACTATTCAATACTCTAGAACAGGTTCTGACATATGACTGAAATATCTTCTTGGTTGTTGAAGCCCATTGCGAAGAAGTAATGCATCCAAGATGAATCTTTGTTCTTGTAGGAGGATTTTTTTTGAAGCATCTGTTTGAAGAAGGAGTGGTTTTATGAAAGTTCTTACATGGATGAATATCAAAACATTGATCTTTCATATGTCCAACTCGGTCACAATGTTGACATTTAATAATCTGTTGTTGTGGTGGACGAGCAAGAACAAGTGAATATGAATTATCGTGAAGAAATCCAACACTCTGAAACTGAATGGGATTGGAATATTCTTGAATATAAAATGACACATCCTTATCATATCCAAGACCAATTATGTGCTTATTATGGACAAGCTCTTCCCAAGGTCTGATGATGGGCTTGGGAAGTGTAGACTGAACTTATGCATCTGCATGCAAATATGCTCTTGAACTAGGCATTGAATGTGAATCCACCTCAAATTTATATTGTTGCTGCTAATGGGAGTCTATCTTAATGTTTTGAATAGAAATAGGTTCAGAATGACGACTCCACTGTTGTAATTCTTCTTGTTGAAGTTGTGACTTAAGCTGCAAAAAATCAACATGTTCTTGTGCATTTTGTAGACAGGTTTGAATGCCTATGAGAGTGAATTTGTTGAATTTTATTATATCATGAGTAGTATAAAATATCATAATTTTTAGGAACTCTAATACTTTGGCCATTTTCTCCATCATATTTTTATTTTATTTTATTTATTTATTTATTATTTTTTTTCCCAACTCCTACCTCTTTAATTTCTTTTGGAAGTTTCTATGTTCTAGGAAGTATAAAAGTCAAAGTAATTCTAATACACGATATGTGACTACTCGATCTCAATATCTCCTTGCAATTATTTGAGTTGAGAAATGTTCATGTGGAATACTTAGATAATTCAGCCTAGACTCCCTAGACTCTATCTTGCAATCGGGGGCCTCAAGGGAATTAAAAAATTTCTCAATAGAATACATATCTAACATAATATATCCTTCCAATTATTTGAATTGAGAAATGTTCATGTGGAATACTTAGATAATTCAGCCTAGAATCCCTAGACTCTATCTTGCAATCATGAGCCTCAAAGGAATTCAAACATTTCTCATAGAATACAGATCTAACATAACTTGGTATATCTAACCGCAAGTCCCATTGAAAGAAGTTTTTTTGTACAAACCGGTGCCACTTGAAAAGCTATAACTTTAAATTGTACTTCTTATTCCAAAGACATGCATACAACACATGTAAGTTCAAATCAAGCACTCTAAAATAACCAAGATTTCTTATATAATATTCTCAAATAAAAAACTTACCACTGATAATGAATGCCATCCTTCCATGGCAATTTTTAAACATAACAAGAAATGAAATCAAGCACGTGGGAAAAAAATTGTGCATGAATCTGATACCATACCGTGACCTTGGAGGTTGCACATTCAAGATTCACAAAAGTGCGCTTGGGTTTGTACCCCACAACCACAATTCCACACATAGAGCACCACATAGACCAACGAATAGTAGAATATCTCGTGAAAACAAAGCATGAACTCCACTATCAGTCGCACCTGGACTATGAAATATTTTCATGCCACTGTCAATGAAATTTCCAACTTCACCATATTCTTCCATTGAAATAAATCCTCCACATGCACAAATCTGCAACCAAACCGGAGAACGACTCAGTGCCCATAGAGGAAAATGAAGCCAAACCAACGAAAAACGCAGGGAATCGAAAGCAAGGCAGACCAGGTGCAGGCTCGTGTTCTCTCCTTGATATTAACGAAAAATGTCGATACATAATACTTGAAGAGGCATGGCCTGAGGGGCAGAACTAATATATCTACTTTGAAGAAGTGTTTGTCAGTAATTACTTATGATGATCTCAAGCGTGAGTTGCGTCGTATTGCCAATGGAGATACTTCACCCATCCTTTCTACTCATCCAATTTCAGAATTTCTTACGAGCTCTAGAACCTATGCTGGTAAATAGAAATTGATGCCCACTATCCAAAAGAAATGGGAGAGGAGAAGTTGTCTTTATAAATTTCTATGTCGGTTATGGGTCAATATGTGAAAGGACTTGACAAGGGAAAATGAATGTATTTCTTCTTCATTAAATCATAAGCGAAGACTCCTTGTGGGGTGGTAGCACGTACTGTTTTGACGAGTTATTACAAGAGTCACTACTTTAGGGAAAGACCTTATGATCCCTACAATGTTTACATCAGTCTCATCCAAACAATTCTTTGCCCTGATGCTTACCAGAGCATGTACTCTCAAATTCTCTCCGACCTCCTCCTAAACAATGAGGTTCTCAGGATGGGAGTTATCTTCTCCCCTTGGTTCATATGAGCCATACATTTCCTGAAAGAACATTGGAGACAACTCTGCCAGGACATAAGAACATACATTCTAAACAGAGAGGTGATGGGAATTCTCCTCTCCACTTTTTTTGTGTCTTATTTTGTATTCCGGTCCCCTAGGTCAGCGAAAAACTTGGCTTTCATTCAACATAAATATCAAGTGAGTGGAGGATGGCAGTTGAAACATCTTTCCAGGCTGAATATTACACACAACAACATATATGCCATGTGTAGAGGGTGCCTAAAATGGTAGAGAGGGCACAAAAATAGAATTGACAAAAAAATATAATTGAGTAGGCAGGTTTGCTGAGTATGAGGAGAATGCACGTTTTTCTATATCGGGAATTGTGGGCAGAGAATTCAGCTTGATTTAGATGAGAATACATTCAAAATTGTAACACTGATAGCGAAAAACTGATGGAATAATGTCGGAGCCAAGCAGTAATAAAATAGGCAGAGTAGGAATCACACTTGAGCTAGGGTAGGAATAGCCCTGCAACTTGATACCATGTTAGACACACATGGATTGTGAACCCAAGATGTGAGAGATAATTGTGTTATTGATTTATTTATTAGTGATATACGTTTATAATACACTATAACGACGCTTGGTTTCCATATACCAAGTGGTCTCTTGGACTCTTTTTAACCGTTTACATTCCACACCAACCCTTAGCGGATTAGGTGTTCAACAATAGCAAAAATTCCAATATGACCTGTTTGATGCATGATTTTAGAAGCATTCAAGAAGCTTGATTTCCTCTGATTATATCTCCAAAAATATTGTGAACCAATATCTAAAAGATTGGACTAGATGATAAAAAATAATGCCCCTCATTATAATCAAAGTTTCAATGTATAGAACCTAAGAACATAAAATTTATAGCAGAAATGACACCGTGACATGTTTGATGCATGATTTTAGGAGCATCGAGGAAGCTCAACTTTCTATAATCATATCTTCTAAAATATTGTGACCTAAAATTTGAAAGTTGGAGCAAACAATCTATTGGATTTCACCTCACTATGGTCCAAGTTTCATCTTCTGTTAGAAATCCCAACGTGACCTATTTAAAGATGCATTTAGGAAGCCCAACTTCATGTGATCATATTTCCTAAAATTTTGTGACCCAAGGTCTAAAAATTGGACCAGACAATTAATAGGATTTCCCCTCGCTATGGTCCAAGTTAAGCTTTTAGAACCTCCTAGAAGAACAATTATAGTGGAAATGCGAGCATGAATTGCTTAAAGAAGAATTTAGGAAGCCTATCTTCCTCAACTAGCATTGTTACAAAATTTAATACATATAAAAAGCTATAGCCAAATAGTATAATAGCTACAATTATTATAAATTTGTTGAAGGGTAAATACATGTACATATAAGCTTGTTGAAAAGAGTAATCAAATAATCACACATAAGAGATGCTTACTTTGAGTCGAATCTTTTGCAATCTGGAATTGAAGAAGGGCGAGCCACTCTCCACCCAACCACAAGCTTAGCTATATTGCAGCCTTTCTCATAGTTGGTCATCCCTGAGCCAAATCTTAATTCCTTGAAGGGAAAACTAAACGCAACGATGCAACACACAATTTTTAGATCATATTTAATAAAAAAGTGAAGGTCACTCCCCTCCATACATAGGAAAAAATCTCAGTGTTCAAACTTTATTTTCTTTGAATAAGTAAATAGACATTCACAAATGGCAATGCAGGTCTGCACAACACGCGAGAGTCCTTCTTTGATCTCTGTAGCCCCTCGACCTTCCCTTCTCAAGTGATCTATGTGCCACACACAAACAAGACAACTCCTAGTCCTCAAAACCATCCAATCCAAGGAAAAATCACTACAATGCATTCAATTCATGTTACAGAAGTTGTCACCAATTCACATGCCAATTCCAATTTCTAAGTGAGAGAGGGTAAAATGAGTGTATGAGAGGAATAATGGAGTAATGCCCAGAACAAAAAGGCACGAAGAAAACTTTGTTAAATGGATTTTCTCTTTGATATGTTAAACACACCTTGACTCTTCATCTTCCTAACCTTTTAGTTTCATGGGAAGACAAACCATCACATCAAAGGGAAATATTCACCTATGGTATGTTTTTCCACTTAGGTCAAGTTGCCCCCCTCTGCAAGGCATCATAATCTGTTGGTTGTCTCATTTCTTCAGTTATAGCAGTTTTGTTTAAAAAAAACCAACCATTACATCATATAATATAGTTTGACATCATAACATCAATGCTAGCACCCCAATAATATATGTTCTTAATTGCATTACAAAATTTAGGGTAATGAAAGAGGCGTCACAATTCTAGAGAGAGATATTATCACTATCTTGAACTCCATAGACCAAGATTTGGGAAAATACCAATACTAACCCAAAGCCATGGTCTTGTTTCCATGGGCTATGCTCACTCTTTCGTACTTTAGAAAAAACAATGACAAAATCACTATAGAAAATGTTGACTTTGAAAGATTGGACCTACTTAATAACAATTCAATTGATAACCACTACATAAATTAACCATGGTCCATTAAAATTGTAGATTATAACATGGTTTAAATGACTATTTATTGCCTCATTAACCACCAGTAACTCTACCATTAACATAGGAATAACTTCTAAGCTCTACATAATTCCCATGTGGGCCTAGTCTGAAGCCATGGGTTCGCCTTGAGGGAGTGGTTGAACATGTGGTTGCAACTAGAGATATTATATTAAACAAAATTGTGACCCAAGCACACATAAATGAATCAAAGCTCATTTGCCATGTCCTTCAATTTATAAATCCCAAAAGGGTTGGATCCAATGATGGAACTCAGGGAGTTTTTCACCATTGAGTAAGGTTAAACTTCCATGAGGGCTTACACCCAAATAGATTATATTAAATGGTCTCATGGCACATGCACACATAAGTGGATCAAAACCTACACCCAGGTCCTCCTTTTATCTTTTGCCCAAAACTATTGGAATCAATGGTGGATAATACGGAGTTTTCACTATTGGGAAGGTTTGATTCATATGAGGGCTTATCCTGGAGCCATGGGGGCACCTTGAGGGAGTAGTTGAATGTGTGGTTGCACCTAGAGAGGTTTATTAAAAATGATTTGATGCCTCGTGCATGCATAATTGGATCAAAACCCACCCCCATGTCCTTCACTTTTTAAGTCAATCTCACTATCATTATTACATTTTGAGGGTTTCATTCTATAAGTTGGTCAAGATTCGAAACTCATGGTATTCAAGAGGAGACACCAAAAACCTAACCATATTGAAGGTTCGTGCGACCTATTCTGAATGCAATTCTCAAGTTATTTTGATGACATAGATACCCCTATATTCCAATTCCTTAAACCATAAACTAGTTCCACAAGTCACAAACATATTAAATAAATAAACAAAAACTAAAATAAACTTTACCTAATAAAAATAAATTAAAAACTTAAAACCAAATAATTAAATAAATATATTTATTTTTAAAATAAATAACTATTAAATGATTTTTTTTTTTTTTATTTTATTAAAATTTTAATAATTAATATATTCTTTAATTAAAAAAGAAAGAAAGAAAAGAAAAGACAGACAATATAATAATTAAATAAATATATTTATTTTTAAAATAAATAATTATTAAATAAATCATTTTATTTTATTAAAATTTTAATAATTAATTAGGCCGATAGGCCTTCTCTTTTGAATTAATACAGTTGCTTTTTCGTCAACCAATTCATTCTGATAACGACACATGTCACTAGTAAGACGTGTGCAAAAAAGTAGCAAGTTCACATATTTCTCTAAATTTTTAGGAATTTTCTCTCATAACTCATTTTTTTGAATTACTTGATCATAAAAATCATAAAATATAATAGTTCCAAAAATAAAATAATACTATACCTTTATCATAAAAATCATAAAAGATAAACATTAAAAAAAACAAAGAAATATACCTTCATCATATATATATAAAGTTAAAAAAAAAGCATAAGAACATGATAACTTTTTACCAAAAATGACACTTAGTTTCCATTTCTAATTTGGGTAATATGATTTATGCATTATTGGTAATATGCTTTATTTGCTAATGCTTTACTCTTGCCTTGTGCTTTCTTTTATTTGCATCGTAGCTCTTCATATTCGATATATACCATATGTGGAGGATACGACCTTATTCGAAGAAATTCTGCTGGGAGCATACGTTAAAGAGACTGGGGAGAGTAGGTTATTCAAAGAGATTTCTACTAGGATATAGAAAAACACGCTTACGGAAGCTGCATTTTCACGTTATTCCATGATGAAGACTCTGTTTTTTTGCTTTAGGCCTATTGAGCTTTGGGGGTGCGTAATTTGCATGAATTCATTGGGTATTCAATATGTTTTGCAGAGAATATTTTCTCACATGCCTGCGAAAGAACTAATATGATACAATAACCCTTTTATTTCGCTGATAATGAGGGATCGCTGGGAGAGAAATTAGTGATGAACAAACCCCCTATTCGTCGGAACATTTTGGCTCTTCTTTCTTTGTAATCATTCGTTTCTAAATCCATGCTTTCTGTAATCTTTCAGATAAAATAATATTGGATTGAAGATATTGGTGCACACTTGAATGATAAAAACTGTTGTTGGCAGGTGAAGGGGATGGGAGAGCGTAGAAGCGAAGTTGCATTTCCCACTATTGGCTCTGGGCCGCCGTCATGTTATAATAAATGTGAGGGGTGCAATCCATGTATGCCTGTGCAGTGCACCGTCACTCCACAACTGCAATGCCCCGACACTCCAATAGGTGGAGACGATCCAATTGTGTAGAAATGCGAATGCAGCAACAAAATCTATGACCCATCATACTACCAATCCCCTGGTATTTGAGCGTTGATCACAAAACTGTTCGACTGTCCGCCACCTTTCGCAGAAATGAGAGACCATGGAATGTTTCTCCAAGTACAAAAAATTCTGCTTGAAATAAAGAAATCAATTCATGCTATTAATGAATTATACGAATGGTCCCACTTGTATTTGCTTAATTGTTTTGTTAGGTTATTTTATTTAATTTAGTTCATGCTATTAATGAATTATACGAATGGTTCTACTAGTATATGCTTAACTGTTTTGTTAGGTTATTTTATTTTTCTTTATAGTCTTAAGCTCTAAAGAATTTTAATGTGTGCTTTATAAATGGTGATTGTGTGAAACCATTATGAAAATACACTTGCTTTTTTTTGTCAATCAATTCATTTTGGTAATGACACATGTTATTAGTGAGACATGTATGTAAAAAAAATAGAAAGTTCACATATTTTCTTAAATTTTTAGGAATTTTCCCTGGTAACTTATTTTTTTTAATAGAATTAGAGATCTTTCCAAAAAGATTATTTTTCTTTATAGAAAGTAACCATAAACTTCTAATTTGCCCAATTTGAACTCACATGTCACTAGTAAGACTTGTGTAAAAAAAAATAGTAAGTTCACATATTTAATTAATATTTAATATATAAAGTAATATTTATACTATAAAGTAATGAATAAATCTTTAATTCACATATTTATTTTAACCAGATTTACTTCACATTTTTCTATTATATTGTAATTGAATTTCCACGAATCTTTCTCCAAGTTGGGTTTTTTACCATTACACTCTAACTAAATTTCAATTCGTCTTTTGCAAGTTGGGATAATTATATTAGTTGAATCCCACATGTTGTTGCTATATAGCTATGATAAAGCTTTTTTTTATTGCAATGTATGATTTATGAAGGAAGCTATACTTAAATATGAATTCGATGTCTTTGCCTAGTGATTTGATTCCTAGATGTCTATTTTCTACCTTTTTGAATTTGAACTTTTAACCTTTTACAAGAAGGCATGCATTCTTAACTATTAGAAGTTTAGAACCACTGTATGTATAGATGGATCCTTGAGACATTCAATTTTTGTAAATTAAAATATCATCTCATCTATTAGTTAGATTACTTTAAAATATAATGTAATCAATTTAGTATTTAATATTCCACCATGCGGTTCTAATGACATTGGAGAATGTTTTTGTTAAACAATTCTAATATAGTTACATATTATAAACTTAAGAAAAAAATACAAAAAAATTAACTTAAATTTAAGCTATCAATTGCTATTTTCTTGTACAACTTTTTTGATTTAAAAAACTTATCGGCCTCTCTGACATTGGAGAATGTTTTTGTTAAACAATTCTAATATAGTTACATATTATAAACTTAAGAAAAAAATACAAAAAAATTAACTTAAATTTAAGTTATCAATTGCTATTTTCTTGTACAACTTTTTTTATTTAAAAAACCTATCGGCCTCTCTTTGCGCCTTTTGGAGCAACTGCTAGTATATTCTTTAATCAAAGAGAAAGAAGACAATGACTACATAGTCATTTAGTGGAAGAAGCATTGAGGAATATAACACACCCAAAAAGAAAAAGTAAAATGTGGTGCATATTATAAAGAGACTCGCAAAGTTGAGGAAGAGAATGAAGGGCTGCTTAGTTAAAAAGATGAAAAGACAAACAAAGAATATCTAAAATGTTAAACAATTGATATCACTCTCAAATGGTGTTGAAAAGTAGGGAATTTCAATAATCCTCTTCTCGAGGAGACGAATGGGCAATGAGACCCAGAAAGGACATGTTTTATTTAAAATTATCTTCGCTATGGAATATTTGGTTATTGAATTAACTCATGAGGTTATATGGTAGAATATTTGGTTATTAAATGGGTATAATCAACAAAGGTTATAGGCTATATAGTAGTTAGCATTTGTTAAAAAAATAAAATAAAATAAAATAACTAATTAAGAAATATGATTAATTGATATTGGTTATATTAATATATATATACACTTTAATTTATATATATGTTTTTTTTATTCATATATTTAATTTTTTATAATATGTTTTTAATATAGTAATATCTTGTCTTGATGATGAACCACACTCGCTGGTTCGAAACGCGTCGATAAAAATTTCTTTTATGTGATTTTCACCAAAAAATATTACACACTTTCTATGGATCACAGAGGCCAAATTCCTAATATAGTAATAAGTCATTTTTAATTGGAAATATAGAGAAAAAATTATAATTCATTAAAATAGAAATAATAAAAATAATAACATTAAATAAAAAGTAAATAAAACTAAAACAAAAAATTAGTAACTATTAGAAATGAAAGCTACTAAATAACCCATAATAAGACCTCAACTAATCACTTTACAAATAAATAAATTTAAATAGTAATAAAAAATAACAAAATTGAATGCGTAGTATCATGTGTGCGGCAAGTATAATAAGAAGAAAGATACGATCATATGTATATCACGTGTTAGATAAATTGTTGATAAAGTCCATGGAAATAGATCCTTGTGATTTGGAGGGTATAATCAAGGGTGAGTACATGACAAAATTTTTGTTGTATGGCTTTGTTTGATTGCATTGTGAGTATCTTGGGATAATTTTATTATGTGTCTCATCACTGAATAATACAAAGGAATAACCTTTTATGAAGATTTTTTTTTTTTTTGGAGTGAAAATGAGATTCTATCATAATTTTTTTTTGATGTGCTTAAATGTATTATTGTGCTGATATATATGGTACACAAGTGTACCTAAGAAATATTGGTTGGAGATTTCAATAGAGGTGTTCTTATGGATGATGTACTTAAATTATATTAAGTGCATTAATGTGCTCACATATATGGTACACTGACGCATTTAAGAAATACATATGTTAAAGTTTGTTACAATTCTATAACAAAATATCAATTTGAACAAGTTTTAAACAAGCTCTTGATGTATTTTAAAATGTTAAGTGAATTGGTGTGTTATTATATCAAATTCAACAATTGAGGTTTATACATTTTGTTTTTATGTAACTAGAACTATGGGGTTTTTGAACGAGTGATCTTCACACTAGGAATGCCTTTACAATATACTTAATTATCGTTTTTTATATGCTTTATGCATAGGTTTAGACTTTTTGTTATACAGTACAAGCTGTTATAAAATCTTACACACTCTTAGCAACATACTCCCATAAAAGGAGCACCAATGTGTTTGCTTTATGAGTGCAGTAGAGTTTGTTTTATTGTTTGTGATAAAAATCTTGTTAGTGAATCTTTAAACCATAAGCACGTTTGTGCATAAGTATAAGATACATTGAATAAGACAACCATTTTGATACAATTAGTTTTTAGTTAAAAAATATGAAAACTCATTGTGTACTTACATAATGGGCACATTGTTGCATTTCCATCATCAATGCTCTAGAATAACATTTCCTAACAAAGTCCTTGGAAATAGATCCTTGTGATTTGGAGGGTATAACCAAGGGTGAGTACATGGCAAGATTCTTGTTATTTGGCTTTGTTTGATTGCATTGTGAGTATATTGGGTTATTTTTTTATGTGTCTCATCACTGAATAATACAAAGGAACTACCTTTTATGAAGATTTTTTTTGGGAATTTTCTTTATTTTTTTTGGTTTATAGTGAAAAGGAGATTCTATCATAAGTGTTTTTTGGATGATGTGCTTAAGTGTATCATTGTGCTCACATATATGGTAGACTAGTGTGTTTAAGAAATAGTGGTTGGAGATTTCAATGGAGGTTTTTTTTTGGATGATGCACTTAAATCATATTAAGTGCATTGTGCTCACATATATGGTACAATGACACATTCAAGAAATATGTACATTAAAGTTTATTATGGTTCCATAACAAAATATCAATTTGAACAAGTTTTAAACAAGCTCTTGATGTATTTTAAAATGTTAAGTATATTGGTGCGTTATTATATCAAATGCAACAATTGAGGTTTATACATTTTGTTTTTTTGTTAGCTAGAACCATGGGGATTTTGAACCAATGATCTTACAAAAATTCTAGAACAACATTTCCTAACCAATGCATTTGTAAACTGTAAGCATGTGAGTGCATCCTTCTATCATATCATTAAATGATTTTTAACCATTTTTATACAAAATCAATTTTATTTTTCAAAATAACAAAATCTTATCGATGCACTCATATTTATGGTGTATTGGTGCATTATCCATGCATAATAAAACGTAAACTAAATTGTATGCTTTCACACCCTAAGCACACCAATGTATCTATATGTAAGAAGCACTAAATAAGGTTCATGCACAACCATTCTCTTGTCGATTTTTCCATGCTGTTGGATTCCTCAATTGCTTCACTTTGTCAATGGATTTGGTTTATTTTTAATTTGGTGCCATATTAAAAAATGGGAGGGTCTATCCTCATCCATCACATACACAAGCTCTTTAATTTGGTAGTAAAGAAGGATTCCTTGAGCCTTGGACACAAAGTTGCATTATGCCTATCTTTAAAAGCGGGGATAAATGTATACCCTCTAATTATAAGACCATTATGATTGGACACACTTTAGCCAAGTTGTACATAATTATTTTTGGAAAAGAAGATTGGCTTATGGATAAAAGGCCATGGTGTAAGAGTTAAAGGCCAAGTTGGGTTTAGGAGATATTATTCGATAATGGACTACCTTATTACTCTCAAACACTCTTGTTATTTTATATAGATGTGAGGTTTGGGGTTGCAATATCTCCAAAAATTCATGGAGGAATATAGAACATATCCAAAAACATATTATAACCTATAATACAGGAAACACCCCTATCCTATCCACATAATTGAAGAAAATATTTCCCGTATTGAAAGCATGGCTATGACTAGGTATCTTATGTATAAGAAGAAATTAAACAATATGGAAGTCAAGAGGTTTCCTAAAATTACTTCTAACTCTAGCCAAAACTCTCACCTTCAGCTCATGCAAAAATGGCATAAGCATGTCCAGTCTTGGCTAAACATCGGGGGATAAAGGAGGAGATCATTTTACAAAATAAGAATAATATTAAAATATTAATACTTCAAAATTTAAGGAGAAATTGTGGGGTGATAATGAGTTAGAGGGAAAATGAAACCAATATATTATAAGGAGGTGATTAACCCCAATATCGAAAATCAAAAGTCTCTCTATGTCTTGTCTATTGTTAATAAGAACATGAACATTGCTAAAATAAGAACAAATTTTCATGAGCTTCATAGTGAAACTAGGTGTTGGTTAATTCCCAAAACACCATGGGATGAAAGAGCTTGTCACCTTTGTGACAATAAGAGGGTTGAAGATGAAAATTACTTTCTCTTATATTGTCCATATTATAGTCACATTTGATCTAATTTTCAAAATATTTGTCACACTATCGACCTTCTTGACCTTTTAAGTCAACAAAATTATGGTGATCTCGGAACAAATCTCATAATGCTCTTTGAGCATTGAAACATAATGCTAAATATTTCTGGGTGATCTCTTATCTCATTTAGGCCCAACAAACCATATTGACCTTAGTAGATGTTAATGATTCTCATCATCACTTGCATTTTTAAAAAAAAAAAATATATATATGTGGCAAAAATGTTTCCTCGATAGGGAAGAGTCCAAGAAAATCAATGTTACCTCCTCATTCAAAGTTATAGTAATTTAAAATTTAAAATTTATCTTTAATTTCCCTTCTCTTTCCATATTAAAAAAATCTTATGAAGTGCATTGAAGAAATCTGGGTTGCACTGAATTGTGTGATGCCTCATTTTTGTTTATAGCACACAACATTAGTGGTGTCATGGTTCAACTGGAGCGTGCTAATAAATCACACCCCGCCGCAACCCCCCAACAAAAAAAAACACTCTCTTTTAGTGCTCTCTATATAATTAGTAGGCATAGTTAATGGTGCTCATACATATTATAAGTACATTGTTGAGGGAAAATTACATTTTAATATTTGTTGAACTTGTTGGTGCCCTAGGAAATGTACAAAGGCACCATTCCAGGTACATGTGTACATACCAAGTGCACCATAAAAGTCAATTTAAAATATACATTCCCACAATTATTGGGTGCAATTATAAATTTATGCTAGCAATGTCACTAGTGCTCTTGTACATTAGTAAGATGCTATAGAAAACTTGGAGGCACTATTATTGTCTTATAGTGTGTTATAAGCACATTGTCAAACACATTTTCAAATTTATAAATTTCCCATGTTTAGTAGTGCACTCGTTAATGTAATGAGGCATTGCTACCAATGCTCTTTTACATCATAGGAAAATTTCTAATTAAAGTAAGAAACATATTTTTCCTAGCTTATTAGTTCCTTTTACAATGTATAGACATACCAGTGGTAGTGTATTTGAGTATACAAGGCACATTGATTATTGATAATAACTAAAAAGATCTTGTTGACTTAACATGTGTGTTAATATTTAATTAGGAGCATATGTAACAATGCATTGGCAAGAAAGATTCACCATGGGTAGTGTGTTTGCGTTAATACGGTACATTGTGGATGGTTTGTCTATGTTAATAAGGCACATCCATGAGTTTTACATAGTTTAAAAAAAATCAATGAATATTGTGAATATATATATATAGATATATATATACATATACATATATATATATATATATATATATATATCTATCTATATCTATATCTATATCTATATCTATATCTATATCTATATCTATATATATATATATATATATATAGATATATATATACATATACATATATATATATATATATATATATATATATAGAGAGAGAGAGAGAGAGAGAGAGAGAGAGAATTACAAAGTGTGTGTCTACAAGCATATGTGCTTAATGAAATTTGCATGTGAATTCGAGACTATGATGACACGAATAGTGGCAACAAGGATAATTTAACATGTACAATTTGATATGTGAATCAAGAGGATCGATAAAGGGAGAGGCATGTGTACCCTTGCCATATTACAATATGGGATCATGTTCCTTCAAAGTATATTGGCCTCTTCAAGTTTTATAAGTAGATCACATCCTTGAAGAAGAACACACACTTGTCGACGAAGTTGATCTATCCGAAGGATCATGTTAGTTAGGATTTCAAGGTTGGTCTTGATTTATGGTAATAACCCATTCATCTGAGTTTATAAAGGGAATGAAATGAAATACAAATTATTGACCAAAAACACAAAGATACAATGATACTTGACTTCAATTAAATAATAGAGAATGTTGAAAATTATATACAAGTATAATGAAAGAAAACTAGCTCAAATAGTGATAACTTATCTATGAGAATAGATGTGACAAATACAATCCTTCTTGAATTGTATTACAATGAGGCTCCTAAGCCATTTTATCATGCAGAATCAATAATAAATCCCTAAACATCCAAAAACCTAACCCTAGGAGATAAAGCGCCAAAGGCTTGTCGGCCCTGATGGGCTAAGTTGGAATGTGTGTTCAAAATTATTTTTTATTGACTACATAATTTATGTGTGTTCTATATTGATAGGAATATTGCACAATCCCACATAAACTAAATTCTTAGAGAGAGATATTAGTTGAGTCTCTTGTCATTTGCTTAGCCATTCTATTTACTTAATTTCCTCCACACCTAATCCAAAAATGCTTTATGAATTAACAAACGATTAGGGTGAAACCTAGGTTATAGATATACATCCTAATTTATTATCCAATGCAACATCTTCCTTTGTCAACCCTTCCAATAGAGAAAAATTTTCAGTTTTTTCTTTGTGGTTCATCTCATCTATGAGAAGTGATGCATGTTCCAGATTCTTGGGATCATATACAAGTTTTGGGTAACTTTGGAAAAATATATTCCTTTTGTAAAACATCTAAACCAAAAGGATTTTTTCTTGTAACTTATTCTTAGTACGACTCTCTCTTTATTAAGTAAAACACGCTCTACATGTGCAACCCTCTCTTTCTCACAAAAGGGAATCACCTTACCAAAAAAAAGTATGAGTAAACAAGTGGAAACAAAAACATAGATTTGTTATGTTTAAAGAGCATTGTGGGTTATGAGAATCTCCATTGTGAATGTGATTGTGATTAACAATGAAAATAGTGGCATATTAAAGCACCCTCCAAACTTTGATTTTCTAGAAATTCAAAAAAGCAATTGTGCCTAAATGTAAGTTCAAAGTGATTTTAGCATAATAACACCTATTGAAATAGCATAACCAAATATAAATGACCATGTTTAATGGTCTACACCTTGTGGGTTGTTTTACTTACATAAATACACTACTCATGGTGCTTCATATGTTTAGGCCAAATGCAATAGTTTTATTGAACTTAAGTAAATTGTTTTCAAATAAGAAGAAAAATTTACAAATCCCAATTACAATGATTATAAATTCATGTCAATTGGGTTTATCTTGGGTGGTTGGGAGGAATGATTATGATCCTCCTCGATCATGTTCAATTCCCGCAAGTGACACGTTGAGCTTTGTTAGAATGAATTTGAGCATTGTTGTTGAAAAGGAATAGTCCCTTGAGGATCAGAACATCTATATCCTCATATGTAATATAGAAGGCGTTTTCCATGTAAAAAAAGAAAAAGAAAAATATTACAAATTCATAAGAAAAATGTCTCTGAAATACATCATATTATGTTACTGCGTCAAATTTTAATGGTTGATTTTTAACTATGGCATGTCCTTGTTCTCCATGTGACATAGGGAGTTTAAATAGACATCAACAAGGAAGTAGTCCCTATGAATTAGATCATGCTTCTTGTCGCCCTCTTTAAATTGTGTAGTATAATTAAAAACTTTTTCTTATTGGAAAATCTTGCTTTTGGTTGATTGATAGAGAGCTACGAACCTTAATATCACATTAAAGCAGCACAAATCCACTTTAATATTAGGGAGAGATTTAAACCTTGACTTATATATATATATATATATATATATATATATATATATATATAGGAATAAATTTTTCTAGACTTGTGCCCTACGAATGGGTCTGTCTCTTTGCAAGTTCTACATCAAAATATTCGAGTGTTCTCATAATTTGAGACATGAAACCATTGATCATCTCCATATTGTACCATGATATAATCTAGTAAAACTTCATTGATTGCAACCTCTACACAAAATCTACTAGATGTGGTGATTCCTTTTCAACCTTGGTGGAGTTGATCTTAAAAAATTTACTAAGAAGATTTATTATTGCTTCCATAGTTTATGCATGTCATACTTGGACAAGTTGGTTCCATGGTCTCATGCAAACTAAGATTCTCTGTAACTACCTGGTGCTTTAATGCTTGATTAAAGATACACGATATCATTTGTTTTCTTCTTCGTGAACTTAACAATCAACTTTGATGCCACTTTGTCACATACCCCTACTAAAGTTATCCTAACTACACTTACAAAAACTTGATTTTCATCCCTCATACATTTTGTCAAACACGTTACATGTAAACCTTTCTTCAACTAAAATATATCACTCAATCATGCAACTTTTGATTTATGTCATTGAGGTATTTTATCAAATAGTTTGTATGCAAATTATAGTAAACACCTTTAACACATTTGTTCAAATGCTTTGCTTTGCATGCAAATAGGCATATATTAGCTATAGATATACTATCATACGACAATGTTAACATACAAAAATAATGTTCGTGTCCACAAAACAACATTTTCATTGGGGCATTTCATCAAACAATTTGTATGCAATGAATCATTAAACCATTTACACATTTCTTCAAACACTTTGCATGCAAACTAATATAACGACCTCTTCAAGGAATATCTCCTAAATAATAGATTTCTAAGTTTTTAAAATTGAGCCAGATGATCAATGGCATTTTCCCTCACTATGTTCCAAGTTTCAACCTCTAAAACCTCCCAGATGAAAATGTATAGCTGTTAGACGCACATGGAATGTGAACACAAGATGTGAGAGATAATTTTGTTATTGATTTATTCACAAGTGATATACATTTATAATGCATTATAATGAACCCTCGTTTTCATATACCAAGTGGTCTCTTGGACTCTCTTTGGCCGTTTACATTCCACACCAACCCTTAGCGAATTGGGTGTCCAACATCCCCCCCCCTTAATGTGAAGGGTATGTATGAGTCCAAGAAGAGAGATATAATAAAAAATGTGCAAAAATGTATGACAACACTAGGCTGAATGTGCTCTCTGAAATGTTGGCATAAGGAGGTGGTTTAAAGATGACCACCAACACTGGAACACTTAGTGCAGTTCTCAGAACTCTTCCAAATCTGGTAAGAAGCTGAGGTCTTCTGCTAGAGAAAGTGTTCCTAATGCTTTGGAGAGGGAGACCTTCAACCTGGAAAAGGGAGGTCTGCAACCTGCATAAAATGGGAGAACCTCAACCTGAAAAGGGAGGTCTCAACCTGCGGTGGTTTAAGGATGACCACCAACTCTGGAATGCTTAATGCAATTACTGAAACTATTCCAAAAATAGCAAGAAGCTGAAGTCTTCTGTTAGAGGAAGTGTCCCCAATTCTTTGAAGAGGTCTCGACTCTCAACCTCACATATATGGTTTAAGGCTGACCACCAACCAAAGGAATGCTCAGGCTACAACTCAGAATCTAGTATGGCAGGTTGTGGCTCAGGCTCACTTGAACTTATGTGTCTCTGGCTACAACTCCAAATCTGGTATGGCACATTGTGGCTCAGGCTCACTTGAAATTTTGTGTATATGGCTACAACTATGAATCTAGTACGACAAGTTGTGGCTCGGGCTCAATTGAACTTTTTTGTCTCTGGCTACAACTCTGAATCTGGTATGGCAGGTCATGGCTCAGGCTCACTTGAACTTTTGTGTCTCTGGCTACAAGACTGAATCTGGTATGGAAGGTTGTGGCTCAAACTCACTTGATGTGGCTTTGAAGCTTGTATATGACCATCACTTCCTACCCTGTTAGATACAAGGTGAGATGATGGCGAAAAATCAACTGCAAGACTATTCAATACTCTAGAACAGGTTCTGACATATGACTGAAATATCTTCTTGGTTGTTGAAGCCCATTGCGAAGAAGAAATCCATCCAAGATGAATCTTTGTTCTTGTAGGAGGATTTTTTTTGAAGCATCTGTTTGAAGAAGGAGTGGTTTTATGACAATTTTTACATGGATGAATATCAAAACATTGATCTTTCATATGTCCAACTCTGTCACAATGTTGACATTTGATAATATGTTGTTGTGGTGGACGAGCAAGAACATGTGAATATGAATTATCGTGAAGAAATCCAACACTTTGAAACTGAATAGGATTGGAATATTCTTGAATATGAAATGACACATCCTTATCATATCCAAGACCAATTATGTGCTTATTATGGACAAGCTCTTCCCAAGGTTTGATGATGGGCTTGGGAAGTGTAGACTGAACTTATGCATCTGCATGCAAATATGCTCTTGAACTAGGCATTGAATATGAATCAACCTCAAATTTATTTGTTGCTGCTGATGGGAGTCTATCTTAATGTTTTGAACAGAAATAGGTTCAGAATGACGACTCCACTATTGTAATTCTTCTTGTTGAAGTTGTGACTCAAGCTGCAAAAAATCAACATGTTCTTGTGCATTTTGTAGACAGGTATGAATGCCTATGACAGTGAATTTGTTGACCTTTATTGTATCATGAGTAGTATAAAATATCATAATTTTTAGGAACTCTAATATTTTTTCCATTTTCTCCATCATATTTTTATTTTATTTATTATTTGTTTTCCCGACTTTTGCCTCTTTAATTACTTTTGGAAGTTTCTATGTTCTAGGAAGTATAAAAGTCAAAGTAATTCTAATACACGATATGTGACTACTCGATCTCACTATCTCCTTCCAATTATTTGAGTTGAGAAATGTTCATGTGGAATACTTAGATAATTCAGCCTAGAATCCCTAGACTCTATCTTGCAATCGGGGGCCTCAAGGGAATTCAAAAATTTCTCAGTAGAATACAAATCTAACATAATATCTCCTTCCAATTATTTGAGTTGAGAAATGTTCATGTGGAATACTTAGATAATTCAGCCTAGACTCTATCTTGCAATCGGGGGCCTCAACGGAATTAAAAAATTTCTCAGAGAATATAGATCTAACATAACTTGGTATGTCTAACTGCACTGTATTCTAACATAACTTGCTATATCTAACCGCAAGTCCCATTGAAAGAAATTTTCTTGTACACACAGGTGCCACTTGAAAAGCTATAACTTGAAACTGTACTTCTTATTCCACAGACATGCATACAACACATGTAAGTTCAAATCAAGCACTCTAAAATAACCAAGATTTCTTATATAATATTCTCAAATGAAAAACTTACCACTAATAATGAATTCCATCCTTCCATGGCAGTTTTTAAACCTAACAAGAAAGGAAATCAAGCACGTGGGAGAAAAATCATGCATGAATCTGATACCACACTGTGACCTTGGAGGTTGCACATTCAAGATTCACAGAAGTGCGCTTGGGTTTGTACCCCACAACCACAATTCCACACATAGAGCACCACATAGACCAACGAATAGTAGAATATCTCGTGAAAACAATCACACAAAGCATGAACTCCACTATCAGTCGCACCTGGACTATGAAATCTTTTCATGCCACTGTCAATGAAACTTCCGACTTCATCATATTCTTCCATCGAAATAAATCCTCCACATGCACAAATCTGCAACCAAACTGGAGAACGACTCAGTGCCCATAGAGGAAAATGAAGCCAAACCAACGAAAAACGCAGGGAATCGAAAGCAAGGCAGACCAGGGTCCAGGTGTAGGCTCGTGTTCTCTCCTCAATATTAACAAAAAATGTCGATACAGAGTACTTGAAGAGGCATGGCCTGAGGGGCAGAACTAATATAGCTACTTTCAAGAAGTGTTTGTCAGTATTTACTTATGATGATCTCAAGCGTGAGATACGTCGTATTGCTAATGAAGATACTTCACCCATCCTTTCTGCTCATCCAATTTCAGAATTCCTTACGAGCTCTGGAACCGATGCTAGTAAACAGAAGTTGGTGCCCACTATCCAAAAGGAATGGGAGAGTAGAAACTGTCTTTATAAATTTCTATGTCGGTTATGAGTCAATATGTGCAAGGACTTGACAAGGGAAAAGGAATGTATTTCTTCTTCATTAAATCATAAGCCAAGACTCCTTGTGGGGTGCTAGCACGTCCTGTTTTGACGAATTATTACAAGAGTCACTACTTTAGGGAAATACCTTACGATCCCTACAATGTTTACATCAGTCTCATCCAAACAATTCTTTGCCCTGATGCTTACCAGAGCATGTACTCTCAAATTCTCTCCGCCCTCCTTCAAAACAATGAGGTTCTCAGGATGGGAGTTATCTTCTCCTCTGGGTTCATCTGAGCCATGCATTTCCTGAAAGAGCATTGGAGACAACTCTGCCATGACATAAGAACATATATTCTAAACAGAGAGGTGATGGGAATTCTCCGCTCTACTGTTTTTGCGTCTTATTTTGTATTTCGGTCTCCTAGGTCAGCGAAAAACTTGACTTTCATTCAACAGAAATATCAAGTGAGTGCAGGATGGCAGTTGAAACATCTTTCCAGGCTGAATATTACACACAACAACATATATGCCATGTGTAGAGGGTGCCTAAAATGGTAGAGAGGGCACAAAAATAGAATTGACAAAAAATATAATTGAGTAGATAGGTTTGCTGAGTATGAGGAGAATGCACGTTTTTCTATTTCGAGAATTGTGGGCAAAGAATTCAGCTTGATTTTAGATGAGAAGACATTCAAAGTGGAACACTGATAGCAAAAAACTGATGGATATAATATCAGAGCCACACATTAATATCAGAGACACACATGGAATGTGAACACAAGATGTGAGAGATAATCGTGTTATTGATTATTCACAAGTGATATACATTTATAATACATTATAATGACTCTTGGTTTTCATATACCAAGTGGTCTTTTGGACTTTCTTTAACTGTTTACATTCCACACCAACCCTTAGTGGATTAGGTGTCCAATAATAGCAAAAATTCCAACATGACCTGTTTGATGCATGATTTTAGAAGCATCCATGAAGCTTGATTTCCTTTGATTATATCTCCAAAAATATCCTGAACCAATATCTAAAAGATTGGACTAGATGATAAAAAATAATCCCCCTCATTATAGTCCAAGTTTCAATGTATAGAACCTAACAACATAAAATTTCTAGCAGAAATGACATCGTGACATGTTTGATGCATGATTTTAGGAGCATCGAGGAAGCTCAACTTCCTCTAATCATATCTTCTAAAAATTGTGATCCAAGATTTGAAAGTTGGATCAAACGATCTGTGGGATTTCACCTCATTATGGTCCAATTTTCAACTTCTGGAACCTCCGAGAAGAAAAGTTATAGTAGAAATCCCAACATGACCTATTTAAAGATGCATTTAGGAAGCCCAACTTCATGTGATCATATTTCCTAAAATTTTGTGACCCAAGATCTAAAAATTGGACCAGACGATTAATAGGATTTCCCCTCACTATGGTCCAAGTTTAAGCTTTTATAACCTCCTAGAAGAAAAATTATAGTGGAAATGCCAGCATGACCTGCTTAAAGAAAAATTTAGGAAGCCTATCTTCCTCAACTAGCATTGTTACAAAATTTAATACATATAAAAAGCTATAGCCAAATAGTATAATAGCTACAACTATTATAAATTTGTTGAAGGGTGAATACATGTACATATAAGCTTTGTTGAAAAGAGAAATCAAATAATCATGCATAATAGATACTTACTTTGAGTCAAATATTTTGCAATTTGGAATTGAAGAAGGGTGATCCATTATCCACCCAACCACAAGCTTAGCTATATTGCAACCTTTCTCATAGTTAGTCGTCCCCGAGCCAAATCTTAATTCCGTGAAGGAAAAACTAAACTCAAGGATTTAGCACACAATTTTTAGATCATATTTAATAAAAAAGCGAAGTTCACTCTCCTCCATACATAGGAAAAAATCTTAGTGTTCAAACTTTATTTTCTTTGAATAAGCCCATAGACATTCACAAATGATAATGTAGGTATGCACAACACACAAGAGTCCTTCTTTGATCTATGTAGCCCTTCGGCCCTCCCTTCTCAAGTGCTCTATGTGCCACACACAAACAAGACAACTCCTAGTCCTCAAAACCATCCAATCCAAGGAAAAATCACTACAGTGCATTAAATTCATGTTACACAAGTTGTCACCAATTCATGTGCCAATTCCAATTTCTAAGTGAGAGAAGGAAAAATAAGTGTATGAGAAGAATAATGGAGTAATACTCAGAACAAAAAGGCAAGAAGAAAAATTTGTTAAATGGCTTTTCTCTTTCATTTTTTAAACACACCTCGACCCTTTATCTTCATAACCTTTTAATTCCATGGGAAAGCTAACCATCACATCAAAGGGAAATATTCACCCAGGGTATATTTTTCCTCTTAGGTTGAGTTTCCCCCCTCTGCAAGGCATCACAAGCTGTTGGTTTTCTCATTTCTTCAGTTATAGAAGTGTTGTTTAAAAAAGAACCAACCATTACATCATATAATAGATTTTAACATCATAACATCAATGCTAGCACCCCAACAATATATGTTCTTAATTACATTACAAAATTTAGGGTAATGAAAGAGGTGTCGCAATTCTAGAGAGAGATATTACCACTAGCTTGAACTCCATAGACCAAGATTTGGGAAAATACCAATATTACCCCAAAGCCATGGTCTTGTTTCCATGGGCTATGCTCACTCTTTCGTACTTTAGAAAAAACAATGACAAAATCACTATAGCAAATGCTGACTTTGAAAGATTTGACCTACTTAATAACAATTCAATTGATAACCACTACATAAATTAACCATGGTCCATTAAAATTGTAGATTATAACATGGTTTAAATGACTCTTTATTGCCTCATTAACCACGAGTAACTCTACCATTAACATAGGAATAACTTCTAAGCTCTACATAATTCCCATGTGGGCCTAGTCTAAAGCCATGGGTGCATCTTGAGGTAGCGGTTGAACATGTGGTTGCATCTAGAGATATTATATTAAACAACCTTGTGACCAATGCACACATAAGTGAATCAAAGCTCATCTGCCATGTCCTCCAATTTATAAATCCTAAAAGGGTTGGATCCAATGATGGAACTCAAGGATTTTTTTGGGTAAGGTTAAGCTTCCATGAGGGCTTGCACTAAACCACAGGGTCACCTTGAGATAGTGGTGGAATGTGTGGTTACACCCAAATAGAATATATTAAATGGTCTCATGACATGTGCACACATAAGTGGATCAAAACCCACACCGAGGTCCTCCTTTTATCTTTTGCCCAAAACTACTATAATCCACTGGTGGATAACGAGGAGTTTTTCACTATTGGGAGAGGTTTGATTCATATGAGGGCTTATCCTGGAGCCACGGGGGCACCTTGAGGGAGTAGTTGAATGTGTGGTTGCACCTAGAGAGGTTTATTAAAAATGATTTAATGCTTCGTGCATGCATAATTGGATCAAAACCCACCTCCATGTCCTTCACTTTTTAAGTCAATCCCGCTAGCATTATTACATTTTGAGGATTTCATTCTATAAGGTGGTCAAGGTTCGAAACTCATGGTATTCGAGAGGAGACACCAGAAACCTAACCATATTGAGGGTCCGTATGACCTATTCTGAATGCAATTCACAAGTAATTTTGATGACATAGATACCCCTATATTACAATTTCTTAAACCATAAACTAATTCCACAAGTCACAAACAAATTAAATAAATAAACAAAAACTAAAATAAACTTTTAAACTTACCTAATAAAAATAAATTAAAAATAATTAAATAATAAATAATAAAATAATAATAATAAATAAAATAAAATTAAATAAATAAATAAATAATGGAATATTTACTTTTTCAAAGTCAAACTAGCCGTTATCCTAACGGCTAGTTGAGTCATTTATACATCTATTTATACTTAATGTCTGGATCTGATCTCTCACATAGTCTTGATGATGAATCACACTGGTTGGTTCAAAACGCGTCGACCACGTTCTTTTGCATGTGATTATTACCGAAAGAATTTCTACTAATAAATTAAAAACTTAAAACCGAAAATAAAATAAAATTATACCTCTATTCATAAACTCATAATATTATTCATAAACTCATATATTATTAAAATGAATCTTCAATATGTTTTAGTATAATAATTAAATAAATATATTTATTTTTAAAATAAATAACTATTAAATAATTAATTTTATTTTATTAAAATTTTAATAATATATATATATATATATATATATATTTAATTAAAGACTAAAATAATGTAATAATTAAATAAATATATTTATTTTTTAAAATAAATAACTATTAAATAAATAATTTTATTTTATTAAAATTTTAATAATTAATATATTCTTTAATCAAAGACAAAGAAGACAATGACTACATAGTCATTTAGTGGAGGAAGCCTCGAGGAATATAACAAACCCAAAAAGAAAAAGTAAAATGTGGTGCATATTATAAAGATACTCGCAAAGTTGAGGAAGAGAGTTAGGGCTGCTTATTTAAAAGATGAAAAGACAAAGAATATCTTAAAAAGTTAAACAATTGATATTATATCACTCTCAAATGGTGTTGAAAAGTAACCTCCTAGGGAATTTCAATGATTCTCTTATGGAGGAGACGAATGGGCAATGGGACTAGAAAGGACATGCTTTATTCAAAGTTATGTGGGCTATGTTGTTTTGTAGAATATTTGGTTATTGAATGGTATAACTAATCAGTAGTTAGTACTTGTTGCTTAGTTTAAATATAATTTATTTAAATTAAAATATAATAAAGAAAAAATATTTTATCGCAAAAAAAATTAATGAATGTTATTATTAAAAATTAAGAAATATGATTAATTAATATTGTTTATATTAATATACATACGCTTTAATTTATATATGTTTTTTTTTTAAATATATTTAATTTTTTATAATATGTTTTTAATATAATAATGAGTCATTTTTAATTGGAAATATCCAGAAAAAACGATAATTCATTAAATGGAAATAATAAAAAAGAGAAAAATAAAAATAAAAAAGTTGAATAAAAAGGAAATAAAATTAAAACAAAAAATTAGTAACTATAAGAAATGGAAGTTACTAAATAATCCATGATAAGACCTTAACCAATCACCTTACAAATAAATAAATTTAAATAATAATAAAAATTAACAAAAAAATGAATTCCCAATGTTAAACTATGGATAAGAGGCAAATTTTTTTGGTCAAAGGGGAACTAATATGTATTCAAAGACAAAACTCAATGAGTAATACCATGTCTGCGGAAAGTATAATAAGAAGAAAGATACGATCATATGTATATCACATGTTAGATAAATTGTTGATAAAGTCCATGGAAATAGATCCTTGTGATTTGGAGGGTATAACCAAGGGTGAGTACATGACAAGATTCTTGTTATATGGCTTTGTTTGATTGCATTGTGAGTATTTTGGGATAATTTTGTATGTGTCTCATCATTGAATAATACAAAGGAACTACCTTTTATGAAGATTTTTTTTGGGATTTTTCTTTATTTTTTTTGGTTTATAGTGAAAAGTACATTCTATCATAAGTTTTTTTGGATCTATGCATCTATATGTAAGAAACACTAAATATGGTTCATGTACAACCACTCTCCTGTCGATTCTTCCATGCTGTTGGATTCCTCAATTGCTTCTGTTTTTCAACAGATTTGGTTTATTTTTAATTTGGTGCCTTATTAAAATATGGAGGGTCTATCCTCATCCCTCACATACACAAGTGCTTTAATTTGGTAGTGAAGAAGGATTCATTGAGCCTTGGACACAGAGTTCATTATGCCTATATTTGAAAGCGAGGATAAATGTATACCCTCTAATTATAAGACCATTATGATTGGACACACTTTAGCTATGTTATACATAATTATTTTTGAAAAAGAATATTGGCTTATGGATAAAAGGCCATGGTGTAAGAGTTAAAGGCCAAGTTGGGTTTAGGAGATATTATTCAACAATGGACCACCTTAGTAATCTCAATCACTCATGTTATTTTATATGGATGTGAAGTTTGGGGTTGCGATATCTCCAAAAAGTCATGGAGGAATATAGAACATATCCAAAAACATATTATAACCTATAATACATGAAACACCCCCTATCCTATCCACATAATTGAAGAAAACACCCCCCCCATTGAAAGCATGGCTATGACTAGGTATCTTATGTATAAGAAGAAATTAAAGAACATGGAAGTCAAGAGGTTTCCTAAAATTACTTCTAACTCTAGCCAAAACTCTCACCTTCAGCTCATGCAAAAATGACATAAGCATGTCCAGTCTTGGCTATAACATCGGGGGATAAAGGAGGAGATCATTTTACAGAATAAGGATAATATTAAAAATATTATTACTTCAAAATTTAAGGAGAAATTGTGGGGTGATAATGAGTTAGAGGGAAAATGAAACCAAGATATTACAAGGAGGTGATTAACCCCAATCTCGAAAATCAAAAGTCTCTCTATGTCTTGTCTATTGTTAATAAGAACATGAACATTGCTAAAATAAGAACAAATTTTCATGAGCTTCATAGTGAAAATAGGAGTTGGTTAATTCCCAAAACACCATGGGATGAAAGAGCTTGTCACCTTTGTGACAATAAGAGGGTTGAAGCTGAAAATCACTTTCTCTTATATTGTCCATATTATAGTCACATTTGATATAATTTTCAAAATATTTATCACACTACCAACCTTCTTGACCTTTTAAGTCAACAAAATTATGGTGATCTCATAACACTTCTCTTAATGCTCTTTGAACATAGAAACATAATACTAAATATTTATGAGTGATCTCTTATCTCATTTAGGCCCAACAAACCATATTGATCTTAGTGGATGTTAATAATTGTCATCATCACATTTGTTATTTATTTTTTAATCTATGTGTCAACAATGTTTCCTCGATAGGGAAGAGTCCAAGAAAATCAATGTTACCTCCTCATTTAAAGTTATAGTAATTTAAAATTTAAAATTTATCTTTTAATTTTCCTTCTCTTTCCATATTAAAAAAAATCTATGAAGTGAATTGAAGAAATCTGGGTTGCACTGAATTGTGTGATGCATATTTTTTGTTATAGAACACAACATTAGTGGTGTCATGGTTCAACTGGAGCACAAAAATAAATCACACCCCCCCCCCCACACAAAAAAAAAACCTCTCTTATAGTGCTCTCTATATAATTGGTAGGCATAGTTAATGGTGCTCATACTTATTATAAGTACACTGTTGAGGGAAATTTAAATTTTAATATTTGTTGAACTTGTTGGTACCCTAGGAAATGTACAAAGGCACCATTCCAAGTGCATGTGTACATACCAAGTGCACCATAAAAGTCAATTCAAAATATACATTCCCACACTTATTGGGTGCAATTAGAAATGTATGCTAGCACTGTCACTAGTTCTCTTTTACATTAGTAACACACTATAGAAAACTTGGAGGCACTATTATTGTGTTATAGTGTGTTATAAGCACATTGTCAAACACATTTTCAAATTTATAAATTTCCCATGTTTAGTGGTGCACTCGCTAATGTAATGAGGCATAGCTATCAATGCTCTCTTACATCATAAGAAAATTTGTAATTAAAGTAAGAAACATATTTTTCCTAGCTTGTTAGTTCCTTTTACAATGCATAGACATATCATTAGTAGTGCATTTGAGTATACAAGGCACATTGATTATTGATAATAACTAAAAAGATCTTGTTGAGTTAACACGTGTGTTAATATTTAATTAGGAGCATATGTAACAATGCATTGGCAAGAAAGATTCACCATCGGTAGTGTGTTTGTGTTAATAAGGTACAATGTGGATGGTTTATCTTTGTTAATAAGGCACATCCATGAGTTTTACATAGTTTAAAAAAAATCAAAATTTATGAATATTGTGAATGACACACACACACACACACACACATAACAAATAGAGAGGGAGAGAGAAGATTACATAGTGTGTGTCTACAAGCATATGTGCTTAATGAAATTTGCATGTGAATTCGAGACAATGATAACAAGAATAGTGGCAACAAGGATAGTTTAACATGTACAACTTCATATGTGAATCAAGAGAATCGAGAAAGAGAGAGGCATGTGTACCCTTGCCATATTACAATATGGGATCATGTTCCTTCAAAGTATATTGGCCTTTTCATGTTTTATGAGTAGACCACATCCTTGAAGAATAACACACACTTGTTGATGTAGTTGATCTATTCAAAGGATCATGTTAGTTAGGATTTCAAGGTTGGTCTTGATTTATGGTAATAACCCATTGATATGAGTTTATGAAGGGAATGAAATGAAATACAAATTACTGACCCCAAATACAAAGATACAATGGAACTTGACTTCAATTAAATAACAAAGAATGTTGAAAATTATATACAAGTATAATGAAAGCAAACTAGCTCGAATAGTGGTATGTTATCTATGAGAATAGATGTGACAACTACAATCCTTCTTGAATTGTATTACAATGAGGCTCCAAAGCCATTTTATCATGAGGAATCAATAATAAATCCCTAAACATCCAAAAACCTAACCCTAGCAGTTAAAGTGCCAAAGGCTTATCGACCCCGATGGGCTAAGTTGGTGATCTGAAATGACTGTATTAGTTTTGCTGTGCTAAGTGTCTTTTTAGTTTAAAAACATATGCATAATCAGTTCATTAGTTTGCATAGGGATTGAGGTGTTTGCCCATGAATTGTAGATGATTTTTAGTGAATTGGAAGCATAAAAGAAGCTTAAATAACACTGAACAATAGTGTAAAATAGAGAAATAAGTCACCCCATAAAACTTACACAGCAGGCATGATGAAGAAGTTCACCCCTCCTGGGCTACATCTGTTGGTCCAACTCCCAATGGCATGTCCATCTTTCATTATGCTCAAAATTTTTCTATTACATGTAGTTACAATGCTCTAATGAATGTTTTCTCTGCACCAATGGCTCCAAAATGCTCCAATTAGTCAAAAATGACTCTTCATTCACTCAAAATTAGCGAAAATTGAGTCTCCTACTCTTTTTCCCAGTTTCACCTAGAAAAGCTCCACTAAAAGTGGAGAAATCCACTTAACTGGAGATAAAATAACATATCCGTCCTAAATTGCGTGCTTGCCAAACTTCCCACCGAATCCGACTGCAGCATTAAATATTAGTGGTTGGGATGGCCACATGCCAACCCCAAATCCATGGCATAACCGTAACGGTTGGCGGAACTCGAGGCAATAATTGTGGTTAAAGAGTTATTACCGTGGTTGAGCTGTGGGTTTCGTTAACCGCACGAAGGATGGTAGAATAACCGTTGCAATGTGACATGTATGTTGGAGCCATTGCGGGTGACATTAACTGGGACAGTTGGTGGTTACATAACGTGCCATGTGAATACTCCGGGGAACTGCTGGCGGGTTGGGACTGCCGGTGGTTCTCAACCCCCGATTGCAAATTCAACAAACCATAAGTATAACCCTAATACCATAGCTTTTAAGTAACAACATGCAGCTCGAGTGGTAAACCACATGCATGCTCGGTAGGAGGTCTGGGGGTCGATTCCTATGGCCTCCAACAAAATTTTACACTACCATTTCAGGGACACGTGGCGGCCTCAGGGTTGGCCATGTGTCACCTTTTGATTGGCCCTCTCCAAACCGTACCTTAGAATAAGAATCTAACACTTGTCATCCATTGATTGGCCCAGTGGAAAGGAGTATTCTTCTTCTTCTTCTTCTTTTTTCCACCTTGCTGACTGTGCATCCCAGTCAAACCTGGTCAAACTGTCAAAAATTTACATGTTTGGCATTTCGATCAGAACGTGATATCTCCCTCATACGACATCGGTTTTTCGAGTCGTTCGTGGCACCGGAATCAAGAAGACGAGGTCTACGCAACCATCCCAGTTTCAACCCAATCCTGTAACTTTGAATTTTGAGCAAAATTTATGAACTCCTGATCAGTTGGAATGTCAACTTCCTAGGGTCATAACTTTGGCATACTTCATTTTATGCACACGATAACCCATTGGAAAGGTCTATCTAAGGAGTATAATTTATGAATGTCGACTATTGTTGGCCTGTTTCACCAAAAAATTCCATTTAGGGCCTCAAAATGGCTCAAAAATTTCAGCACCTGAAAACTGCAAAAAATAAAAACTACCAAGATAGGAAACTTTGTTGTGAGCCAGTTGGAATAGATGGGTGGCCACCCATATCCACCTGAATCATTTCTTCCACCTTAGGAAACAATTTTCTACATTAGGTTGAGTTCCTCCATTAGATGGGGAAACTTGTGCTAAAGTTGGTCCCTCGTGAGCCATTAGCCTTGGTGTAGAAGTTGGCATGTTTTGGTAACCTGATATAGATGGATCCTCTATTGGTAAGTGCTCTTAAGCTGTGTGTCCATGATCTGATCAACTGTGGCTTGTTTGATGCAATTTGGGTTTAGATCTATTGGTGTCAATCGCTCCCTGATTTTTGATGTGTCTAATAATGGTTGATTGTATGGCTAAAGGTGACCCACATTGAACACTAGGTGTAGGCCAAGGAATGGGGGAATACTTAGTTTGAAACTATTGTCCCCCTCAAACTTGGTGACGGTGCAAATTCCATAACGAAGGTTTCCCTTAAGCTGTGTGTCCATGATCTGATAAACTGTGGCTTGTTCAATACAATCTGGGTTGAGCTCTATTGGTGTCAATCGCTCTGCGATTTTTGATGTGTCTAATAATGGTTGATAGTATGGCTGAAGGTGGCCCACATTGAACACTAGGTGTAGGCCAAGGAATGGGGGAATACTTAGTTTGAAATTTTTGTTCCCCCCAGCCTTGGTGATGGTTCAAAGTCCATAACGAAGTGATTGAAGCTTCCGATGGGCCCTTGCAAGGTGTTTCTTCTGCAAATGTAACCAAACCTTCTCTCCCACATGAAACTTATGTAGCACCCAATGATGATCATTGCGTTGTTTGTACTTAGCATTAGATTTTCCAAGATATCATGGACATGTTGGTGGATGTGCTAAATTCATTAAATAAACTTAGTATATTTTTCAACTTTATATGGAACATGTGCAGATTTGGCCTATGTATTTGCAAAGGGCAATGCAACATCTACGGGATCCAATGGTTAAAATCCCATGCCCACCTAAAAGGGGTTGTGTATATTTTAGCTATAGAGATATATATTGTAGTTGTGTTGAATATAAGGGAGACTCTCATCCCATGCGTGTGGATGCTTGGAGTTGTACATACACAAAATGTGCACAATCATCCTATTGATGACCTTTGTCTGGCCATAGGTTTAGGGATGGAAGGTAGTTGATTTGGTGAGTTGGGTGTCCAACAATGACCAGAGGATTGACCATAATGTGCTTAGGAACCTATTATCTTGATATGATATGATGGTTTGTGAGAACCAAAAATGTACCCATACATGTTCGAAGAAAAACTTGGCAGTGGCTTCTATTGTGATACTCTTCTTGCAGGCAGTTATAATGGATAACTTGGAAAATCTATTAACGACAACAAACACCTAGTAATTTCCATGCTTGGTAGTAAGAAAGCAAGGCATATAGTCCATTGATATGGATTCCCAAGGCTAGCTAGGAGTAGGTAGAGGGGTGTATAGGCCTTCCTTCCAAATATTTTGTTTAGAAATACCATAGGTGGTGCAGGACTTGATATACTTGTCAACATCTTGTCAATTTTTTTGCCAATAAAAATTCTTCTGTAGCACTACCACTATTTTCTCCACACCAAATTTCCATGCTACTCAACTATAATGTTCCTCCCATATCAACTTGGCATGCTTTCTTGAAGGAATATAAAGGTGTCCCAAGTAGCATAGTAGTGCATCATGGAGGTGGAAGTCTGAAACTCGTTTTCTTTTCATCATCATCTTGTATGTGGTGGCGAATTCTGAGTCATTATTATATAGGTGTAGTTAGAAGTGGATACAACTAAAAATAGTGAGGATTCCATCATGGCCCTTTGCTCACAATAAGTTTGCCACTAATCCTTGGCGTGGGGAGAGGCCTATGGAGTGCAAATATAATATTTTTAGTGTCAGAAAAATTATGGACTAGAAAATACCCTTCTAATATATTTAACCATTTTTTTAGAGAATCTATGTCTATCTAACCTTCAAATATAGGAATATCAAAATTAACTTGTACCTTAAAGGGGGTGATGCCTCTGAAGTGGTCGCTTGATGAAGATGCATTGCCTATTGGCATTCGTCGAAGGATTTAAGAAAAATTATTCATCAACTCATTCCTTTGTTTCTTTAGGGCTTCTTCGAGCAATAATTTAATAGGATCTCCTACTCCCTCATCTTTATTTTCATCCGCCATGGAAGGCCATTGGGGTCAACAAAGATGATCTTGCAAGGGCTCAAGAAGCTTGAGTTCCAACTCCTTATGCCCTGATCTTGTTAGGGAAATGCACAAAAAAGGTAGAGAAATAGCAGACCACAATGATACCACTAATCCAATTTTATTAAGGGAACGAAATGAAATACATATTACTAACCAAAAACAGAGAGATACAACAAAATTGACTTTAATTAAATAATATAAAATGCTAAAAATAGTATACAAGTAGAATGAAAGAAAACTTAATTTAATGGTAGTAACTTATCTCTAAGAAGAGATGTGATGGTTCTGTGCCTTCCTGAATTGTATTACAATGAGGCTCATGGGAATTTTTATCACGAAGAATCAATAATAAAACCATAAACATCCAAAAATCTAACCCTAGGGCTATTTGAGGAGTATAATTTCTTATTGTCAATAGTTCATTGGGAAGATTTATTTGAGGAGTACAAATTTTTATTTTCGATGAAAATCAGCTGTCTATGACTGTCATCAACTCCTTTCCCCAAAAAACATCGTTTAGGGACTCAATATAGCTTTGAAAGTCCAGGAAATGAGAAATTCCAAAAATAAAAATTGCTAAAATAGGAAATTGTGATGCAAAATAGGAAATTGTGCCATGAACCAACTAGATTAGGTGGGTGGCCACCCATATCCACCTATATCAGTCCTCATCCCTTAATAAGGAATGGTCTCTGTTAGCACAAGGAGTCACTCCTTAACTGCATAAGGAGTAAGCCTTACACACCATAGTTCATTTCAAATTTTAAAGGGGTTGTTTGAGTGGTGGGAAGGTTTCTCAAAGATTTTGAAATGATTTTTTTACATTCTTTAAGACTTTCATGCATTTAGCAAGCTGTGGCAAGTATAATTTGTGTGGTTAAATTGGTAGTATAGGGAGAAGAGTGTACAAATAGAGAAGAGGGATAACTGGTGCCTATTCTAGGAAATATTCCTATCCTAAATTAGTCACACAACTATGATGATGGCTCTTTACGCAAACTCTATTTATGCAAAGTAAAAAAAATTCATAAAATAGATTGCATGTATAAAGTATTCCAAAAATCCTTCATGAAATGTTCATTGACATTTCTATAACATTGTAATTTGTAGAAAACTAAAAGCAAATAATTCACTGTTAAATCCTTTAACAATTTCTCACTCACACCTTACTAGTTGCTACAATTCATATTTTAGAATAAATTAATAAAGAGAGGAGACACACCACACATTAGATGTTCCTTGAGTCACAAAATCCTCCAACATGAAGTAAAACAAGCTTTTTATTATATTCAATCTTCAGGTAGACCAACATCCAACTTGGAAATGGTATTTACAAGTGGTACATATAGCAAGACAGGCACAAAATCCATCTCTTCTAAAAACAAGGAAACTTTACTTCTAACATTACATAGGTGTCAAAAGACATAAAAACCTTATCCCATCGAAATCTAACAGAAAGGACAGATGGAGAAGAAAGAAGAGAAGAAATCTGGGTTGAAATGCTGAGTGTGCTGTCATGCTGCCCCTTTTTATGTTGATTTATCTCCTTGTGTCTTGGGTCTTTAAATAACCATGTACCTCCATTTAATAAGACCTCCAATAACTTCATAGCCACATTTCACCGTCACTTGTTATATCCATTTGGTTATGGGTTCTTATCCATCCTTAACTAGCTCGAAACATTTTGCTGACAGGTGTCAAAATTTAGTTAAAACAGGTGCTATCGGAAATTCCGGTAAAAACCTATAACTGCGCAAAAACTGGAACGCTGCCGAAATTTCCAGTAGCGCTCTATTTATTTTTAAAAAATATACAGAAAATGTTGAAAATCCTGTACAGACTTATATTCCTTGCCATCTAAGTTGCTCTTCAAAATCGTGACTGATAAGAAAAAGATATATAAACCTTTTTACCTTCCTTCTATGTGGGCTGCAGCTTCAGCAAGCCTATCCAAGTCTATTTTGCTGTCAGTAGCCGATCTGGATCTGGTTGCTCTTGTGGATGCTTCCTTGATCTGGATTTATGCAGGAATGCAATAATACACAGAAATAAACATAAACACAAAAGTGTAGTGGAAATAATATTTCATTTCATTAATATCAAATAACATAAATATGCTTACAAACATAATGGAAATAAACTATCTAGGGCGCTGGTAGCATATCTTTGAGAAGAGATGTGGCGGCTACAGGCCTATGAACTGTGTTACAATGAGGCTCGAAGGCCTATTTACTGTTGAGAAACAATGAAAAACCCTAAACATCCAAAAACCTAACCCTAGGAAATGAAGCACCAAAATTGTGGGCCCCGTTTGAGTAAATTGGTACATCAATCTTCCCAGGGATGTAACTTTGGCATACAATCTTTGTTTGACGTGCTTAATACCTCATTAGAAATATCTAACGACTCCTAAAGTTCATGACCCAAAAAACTGCTAAAAATAGTAAGTTGTGATGAACGTGAAAAACTAAAAGTACCGATGGTGGGTGTCCAAATGGAATTGGTGGGTGGCCACCAATATCCACCTGGATCATTCCTCCCCCCTTAGGAAGCAATGGTCCCCATTGCGTTGAGATCCTCCATGAGATGAGGCAAATTCTGTTGAACTGGGTATTGGATTTTTCGAAGATGTCGTGGACCCGCGGGCGGACATTGTGGATGCATTCAGTAAATTTGTTTTCTTTATCAGCCTCAAACAATACATGTGTGGATTCTGTCTGTGTGGTCGCATAAGGTATGGAATTATCAGGTGCCGGTACGCCTGGGGTCAGATCAATGGAGTGCTTGACCTAACAGTGTAGAGGAACCTCTGTGGGTGAGGAGAAAATGTCCTCGTATTCCTCCATGCTATTGTCCATCTGCTGCTGCCGTGCAAGGGAGCCCTGTTTCGAGGCTGTGGCCATAATATTCTTCTTTCCTTGTGGCCTAATGGTAATGAAAATAAATTTCCTGGTTTTGGAAACAATCTTACTGCGTTGTTTTGCAGTATTCAAAGAGATGGCAGGAGGCAGTACTACCTCCAGTATCCTATATAAGTTATTTCCCAAAGTAATAATAACAACACAAGGCCTAGACTCATACATAGCATGTCGCCTCCACAAGTATGGTTGGCCCAATAATACATTAGACACATCAAGAGAAGCAACATCACATAGTACCTCATCCGTGAAAGGCTTGATGCTGTACGAAAGGCGACATTGCTGGTAGACGCCGAGATCTCTTTCTTCATGAAGCCACCCAATGGTATAAGGCTATGGGTGTGCTATGGTCGGTAGGCTGAACTGCTTCATGACCTCTGCTGAAATGAGGTTCTTTTGGCTTCCGCTGATTGTAGTGGAGAACCATTCACCCACATCTGTGAATGGAAGAGGCGCTCCCCCTCCTATGGATCCTCGGGATCCTCCCCCTAGATCTTGGTGGTGGAAAATATGGCACTAAAATCCGCATCAATGATCTACTTCCCTTTGTAATTTCCCTTCTCTGGTTCTGACTCAAGATTAGAGCATGCATCTGATTCAGGTGCCTTTAGTTCGGCCACCAAAGATTGTTTAGCCCGACACTCGTTTGTGCTGTGAGTGGGGTTGTTATGAAATTCACATCACTTCCCCATGTCCTTCTTTGTATTTTCTGGTGTTTTTCTGAGTTGCCTCACTTTGGCCTTGCCCCTTGTTCTGCAGTTCTGGGGCACCTTTCCCTGGCTTCGGATTCGCAGATCCAAAGTCTCGCTTCTTCTGCTTAAATTTATGCTCGATCTTGGCGACATAGCGATATGCCGTGCCAAGCGATGTAATGTTGAGGAACTTAATTTCCTCCTAAATGTATCTGTGGAGACAACTGCGGTACTTGAGCACCAAATGTCTCTCTGAATCTTTAATACCTAGGTTTGTGCATAGGGTATAGAAAAAATTCGTCAATTCTTGCACATCTTGATCCCTTTGCTGCCGTAGCATGGTCCATTGGATGTACTTGTCCTCATAGCTCCCTACAGGGTAATATTTTTCCTTGATGCCATCTCAGAATTAATTCCAAGTGGGTGTGTCTGAGAACAAAGAGGGTTCCCTCTCATCCTTTTGTTCACAGTAGGTTTCCCACCAGTCTTTGACATGGGGGGCAACTTTGAGGAGTGCAAAAATAATTTTTTCTCGGTCGGAAAATCATCGACTGAGAAATACCCTTCTATCAAATTCAACCATCTATCTATAGCATCTACATCTATTTGGCCTTCAAATACAAGAATGTCAAAGTTGAATTGTACCTTGAAAGGAGAGGCACCTCGAGAGTGGCTACTGGATTGGTGGGCAGCTGTTGAAGGATCTGGGAAAATTTATCCATCATCGTGTTCCTCTGTTTCTCGAGGGCTTCCTTGAGAAATATTTGATAGGATGTCCTACTCCCTCGTCTCTATTTTATTTCGCCATGGGAGGTCGTCGGGGTTTGCGAGGCTGATCTTGCAAGGGTTCAACCAGATCGAGCCCTAATTCCTTATACCTTGACCTTGTTGGGGACATGCAAATAAAAACAGAGAAAGAGTAGACTGCTCTGATACCACTGATCTTGATTTATGCAGGAACAAAATAATACACAAAAATAAACATAAACACAGAGATGCAAAGGAAATAATATTTCATTTCATTAATATCAAATAACAGAAATATGCTTACAGACATAATGGAAATAAACTAGCTAGGGCGCTGATAGCACATCTATGAGAAGAGATGTGGCGGCTACAAGCCTATGAACTATGTTACAATGGGGCTCAAAGGCCTATTTATTGTTGAGAAACAATGAAAAACCCTAAACATCCAAAAACCTAACCCTAGGAGATGAAGCGCCAAAAGTGTGGGCCCTGTTTGGGTAAGTTGGTAATCAATCTTCCCGGGGACGTAACTTTGGCATACAATCTCCGTTGCTCAATTCATCGTTAGAAAGATCTACCCGAGGATTACAAATTTTGAGTGATAAACATCGATCTATAAACCCATGTTGCTCCCAGTTTTCCCAAACAGCGTCGTTTAGGGCCTCAAAACGGCTCCAGAAGTTCAGGACCCGAAAAAATGCTAAAAATAGTAAGTTGTGCTAAAAGTGAAAAACTGAAAGAAACGACGGTGGGGGTCCAAATGGAATAGGTGGGTTTCCACCAATATCCACCTTGATCATTCATTGACAGTGGCTTTCTCCTCCTTAGAACCCTTTTGTGTTTTTCTTCTCTTTGAGGGCCCTGAGTGCTACTATGAAGGGTTTTTGTTTTTGTTTTTCTTCATGGATTTCTCTGTCTTTGACCCTTCAGGTTTACCTTCAATATCAATGAAATCTATCATTAGGTTTGGATTATGTAGAGCCTTAGACTTAAGCCTAAAATTGTTGCTGTCTTTGGTATGCCTCTTTCTGGTACCAGTAGTAGGTTTGGCTTCTTCTTTCTTCTTCTTACTGCTGATGTCATATCCAAAATCCTTAAGGAGTTCTTCATCTAATTGTGTGGGCTGATACTCTTTCTGCAACTTCTGCTGAATATATGCTTCCAGAATTTCCACTAGCACCTGCACTTTTGGTTTATCAACAGTTGCAAACCTTCCTCTTCGGGCTCTGGTGTAGACATTAGAAAAAGGAGGAATATGGGCCACCATTTTCATATATTTGGGTTTACTTGCTAAGGAGCTATCTCCTTTTTCCAAATTTCTCTCAGCCTTAACTGCATAAACCTTTTCTTTCTTTCCCTTAGCCTTCTTATAAATATTTTCTTTTTTGGCCTTTCTCTTTGTTGTTCTTTTTGCAAGTTGAGGGTGTGGTTGTGAAACTGGAGGTGTAGGTGCAGTTTGGCCAGCCCTATAAAACAAAAAGTGATCCCAAGTTTGATTTCTCTTTCCTAATTCTTGTTCAACTAGAACTTTGATTAAAGATTGATGATACAAGCTATACTCTGAAACAACAGTGTGAGTTTGAACCCTTGCTGACATCTTTGTCAGGATTTTCAACAAGAAATATGGCAGATTAAATGTCTTCATACCTGCAACATGAAAAATAAACCTCATGTGATAAAGGAACACAACTATATACCTCCTTTCACAAGTGAGGTATATCTTGATAAGCTTAACAAATTCTGCCCAGTCATTCTTAATATAACTTCTTGGAATTCCCTTGGCCCAATTTGGATATCTGTGTGCATCCTTGAGGAAACTATTGAGGTCTCCTCCTGTGATAACCTGCCCGTTAAACCACCTCTCTCCTTCCCATGGAAGGTTAAAGGCTTCAACAATGGAGTCTTCAGAAACCTGCAAGGTAAGGCCATAAACTGCCACTTCTTTTCCATTAAAAGAGTTAGAAAATTCTTGAGATACTTCTTAGTGAGAGCTCCCTAACCTGGTGCACAGAGAATACCACCCTGGTTGGATAAAAAATCTCCTTACCTTTGAATTTTCATCCACTAGGTCTGCACCTTGTGGCTCAATTTGATTTATTTTGCACATGTTTTAGTCATCTTCATAAAATAAATGACTCTGTCTCTTGTAACTGATAGGTGGCAGAGTTGGAGAAGTTTTACCTTACAAATGTTGCTTGTATCCTTCTTTGAAATCCTGTCTGAAATCCAGACTCCTCCTCAAACTATGACTCTAAATAATTTGATCTCCAACAATTAAAATCTCAAATGACAGTGCTCCTTCTTTTTCGGTGGTTTTAAAACAAAACTATGGTTCATCACCCCATGCAAATGAACCTTCATTATGGAAAATATCCCTCACCGTGATGTGCACCATGTGATAGCCATCATTACCTTTAGTTGGTTGCATATTTTCATATGGAGAGCTCTAAATGGCTTGAGATAAGCGGATCTGTGACTGGCAGTCACCTCCGCTGTCTTGCTGCTAATTGGCCGAAATTTCCAGCATCATTGTTGTGTGACCAGCCAAACAATTATGGCGTTAAGTTTAATGACCATGATCTTCTTCATTTAGAAAAACATGTACTTTGACATACGTCTAACTGAATCGGGGTTGATAGGCAGGACGAGATTAACAGCTAAGTGCATTATTGCGGGTTGACACAAAGGCATTAAACGTATACCATGACTTGAATTCAACTAGACTAACTAAAATATGACACCTATCATGAGATATGGAAATATTTAAAAAAATATTTGAAGCGTATTTACACTACAATGCATGGCCTGACAAAAGCGAATGCACTTTTTCATTTATTTTTAAAAACATAGTATGCTTCCTGAATTTCCGACAGAATCAGAATAAAAATAAAAAATACAGAAACAGGATATAACAAGCTGTTCGAAAATACTAAAACTAGCGCTTCCAGAATTTCAGGTAGCCACCAATTTTTTTGAAATTTTCGAAATTTAAACCTAAAAACAAAAAGATGAAATGGACTCATGACTTAGCAAAGAACTGTGCTAACAGTCTCCATTATGTTGATTTTATCCATTAGATGGGGAACTTATGTTAAACTTGGTACCTCATGAGCCACTTTCCTTGGTGCAGAAGCTGGCATGCTTTGACAACCTAATACAACTGGATCATTTGTTAGTGAGTTCTCTTAAGATTTTTGTCCATGATCTAATCAATTGTGGTTTGTTTAATGCAATTTGGGTTGATTTGTTGGTGTCATGTTAGGTCCCTATATTACTAGTATAGTCCCTTATTGTTATTAGTGTAACCCTCTTATTGTTATTATTATACCCTTGTAACCCCCATTTTGTTATTATTGTGCCCTTAAATTATTATTGTTAGGTCGGCTAGGATTACATTGTGGCCCACTAGGATTACATTGTGGCCACATGGACTCCTATATATAGAAAGGAGGTTTTGTAAATTTATCATCCAAGATTTTTTCATTTATGTAATGTATTGGAGGTTTCCCCCTCGAAGTGGCTTATTTCTAAGGCGTTGATATCTCTTTTCTTCTATTTTTGGAGCTGGTTACACAACATTTGGTATCAGAGCTTTGGATTCTAGGGTTTCGCTGCTCCAAACAGGTCATCGTGGAATTTTCGTTATAACTTTTTTTCTACGAAGTTTTAGAAGCTGAAATTTTTAGGGTGCGAAGCCAAAATCCTGAGGAACATCATCAAAAAATTTCAGAGCTTGGTTCACAATATTTTCGGAGATATGATCTATGGAAGGTAGTGCTTTTTCAGGCTCCTGAATTTCATCTCAAATAGGTGATCATGGGAAAATATTTATAACTCTCTCTCTGAGCATCGGATTGGAATTCCGTAAAAAGTGGTCGCAAGCACACAGACTATAGTTTCTTGGCTATCAATTTTAGAGCTGAAGGATGAAACAGTGACACGTGGCAAGTCGTAAAAGTTCGCTCTACTGAACCAGTCCATAATTAGGTCATTGTGGGAGATTGGACACAACTTTGTCTTGAAGAATCCAAATCAGGTCAGACTTGTGGCATTTGAAAGATAATTAAGAGGGATATGTTGGTACCGAAATTCAAATATTGAAGTGCTGCAATCACAGAGATAATCCAATTTCAATATCGAGCTCCTCAAAAGCAAGAAAAAGGTGAGTATTTTTTTTCCGAATTGCATAAATCTTGTTTGAAGAATCAATTTGAATTGATTCCAAGGGCATATTGTAGAATATATATTAGTATTGGGTTCTAAAATATGCCCTGTAAAAATAATTCAACACCCATTAAGCCTTCAGAAGGCTCTACTATGACTCATGAAGATGAATAATTGCAACATGATCTATCAAAATTACAAAAGCAAGTGCAACAAATTTCACTCTCGCAAAGAGCAACAAAAAATGAAATGGAAGTTTTGAAGAAAGGCATGGAAGCTAAGATGGATGGCATGGAAGCTGGCAGGGAAGCTAAGATGGATGACATGAAAGACAACATGGAAAACATGAAGAATGATCTAAAAGCAGACATAGAAGGTTTGACAAAGTTGATACGAGAAATGTTTCCTAATGGTGAAAAGATAATAGAAGAACCTCATGATGAGAACAAAATAAATGTTAATCGTGATTTCATAAACTCTAATGTTGGCAGGAAGAACCATCATATTCCAAAAATGGATATGAGGAATTTTGATGGAAAGGATCCTGTAACATGGATACTATAGATGGAGCAATATTTTGATCTCCATAATGTGCAAAACACACAAAAGGTATGCATTGCAACTTTACATTTATAACAAAATGCATTTGTATGGTATCGATGCCTTTGCTCCCATAAAAAAGTTATCACTTGGTCAATTTTTATGGAGGAAATGATAGCACATTATGAGGATACAAAGAGCAACACCTTCTTTAGCCAATTGATAAATCTCAAACAAAAGGGTTTAGTGGGGGAGCACATTGAGGACTTCCAAAAATTGAATATAAGGTAACTAATATTCCAGAGGAATACATGATCGATCTTCATAAAAAAATTTCTAGTGATAAATATCCAACATGAAGTTTGTGTTTTGGAACCTGATTCATTGGAGAAGGCACTCAAGTTGGCAAGAAAAATTGAATGTAAAATTATGGTGACAAGGAAGCCTACCGCTCACTTTTATAAAGAAGGAAGTGTTGCTACACCTAGATTTCCACAACCTACAAGGTTGACACCACAAAAATTGGAAGAAAAAAGAGAAAAATGGTTTTGCTATAGTTGTGATAACAAATACACTAAAGGTCATGGATAAGCATGAGACAATAGTTTCTAAGTGAGAAAGTAATAAAGAACTTTTGCACATTTTTGATAGTCCTTACTATTAGTGTAGCCCTCCTTACTGTTATTATTGTACCCTTGTAACCCCCATTTTGTTATTATTGTGCCCTTAAATTATTATTGTTAGGTCGGCTAGGATTACATTGTGGCCCACTAGGATTACATTATGGCCCCATGGACTCCTATATATAGAAAGGAGGTTTTGTGAATTGTATCATCCAAGATTTGTTCATTTATGTAATGTATTGGAGGTTGCCCCCTCGAAGTGGCTTATTTATAAGGCGTTGATATCTCTTTTCTTCTATTTTTGGAGCTGGTTACAGAACATGTCACTTGCTCTATGACTTCTAATGTGTCCAATAATGGTGGATAATATGGTCAAGGGTGGTCCACATTTAACACTGGGTGTAGGCTAAGGATGTGGGGAATACTTAGTTCGAACACGTTGTCCCCACAACCTTAGTGATATTGTAAGGTCCAAAACGTGGTGACCGAAGCTTCTGATGGGACCCTACATGCCATTCCTTCAACAAATGTAACCAAAAATTCTCTCCCACTTGAAACTTATGTGGCACCTAATGTTGATCATGGCGTTGTTTGTACTTAGAATTTGATTTTTCCAAGATATCATGGACTTGTTGGTGGATGTGTTGAATTCGTTCAGATTTGACCAATTTAGTTGTAAAGAGAAGTGCGACATCAAGGGGACCTCATGGTAGAAATCTCATGGCCACTTGAAATACATTTTGGATAATTGAGCTATAGAGAGCTCTATTGTTGCTCCGTTGAATACAAGGGAGGCTCTCATATCATATGTATGGATTCTTGGAGTTGTACATGGAAAAAATGTGCACGATAGTCCTATTGACGACCTCTATCTGGCCATAAGTATAGCGATGGAAGGAAATTTATTTGGTGAGTTGGGTGTTCAACAATGACCAGAGGTTGACCAGAATGTGCTTAGAAACTTACTATCCTGATATAATATAATGGTCTTCCAGATCCCAAAATGTACCTGTACCCATTCGAAGAAAAGCTTGGCATTTCCTTTTGTTGTGATATTATTCTTGCAGGCAATCGTAATGGCCATTGTAACAACCCTGATTAACCTTTTTCCATTATAATCAAGATTAAATAAATTAAATTTGGGTTGAGTGTAAGGGACAACTGATTCTAGGGCTGAGGTGGACATGTTGCCTAGGATAGATGGCAAGCAAGGGTAAAAATGCCATATGGAATGGGCATCGTTGGCCTGCAAGATTGACTAGTGATGACTAGGCCAACCGCCTAAAAAATCAGTGGGCAAAAGGACAATTGGAGGTAATTTTTAGGGAGTGTTATTAAAATGGTGTGAATATGTCATGATTAAATTCATAATTGAGGTTACTTATGTGAATATTGTAGACAAAGGTCAAATTCACAATTATAATTATGTGTGTGAGTATCATTAATATGTGACACATACACCTATGAAGTATTATAAATATGTTTACAAATATATATGTGTAACATCAATGTTATTAATGTTTAAATGAAATAAAAATCATTTAAGTGACTATTGGAGGCAAGACTCTAACAAACTGCAATGAGCCTAACTAATTGGAAACTGAAACCAAGCAGTAGAATGGGGGAAACAAAGGAAATTCAAAGAGCAGTTCCAAGAGTGGATAAGAACTAAAGAACTTAGTCATGTGCACCATATCGTAACGAGGACAAGGTAGACTCATTGAGGACATAGACCAACGATATTCTCCCGGTGAGTTTTTACAACCAAGCTGAGTACTGTGTACAATATTTTGAAGTTATATTTCATGGATTGTACATTAAATGACATTATAATTGTGGATTCCTTGTTCTAATTTAATAAGCTCAATATATAAATGATATTAGCATGAAAAATTGAAGCTTAAATTAAGAGAGGATGGAGGTTCACACATCTAGAATCCCTCTTTGGCTGGTGGGTGGAGGTGAATACCTATAGAATCCCTAGACTAGCTTGTGGTTGGTGGGTGGAGGTGAATAGCTATAGAATCCCTAGACTAGCTTGTGGTTGGTGGGTGGAGGTGTCTTCCTTTGGAAACTCTAAACTAGCCTATAAATGAATTATATTTAAGTCAGAATGGTGGAGGTGTGCTAGACCTATGCATTCCTTTATATTTACTAGTTGTGTGGTCACTAAGACTATTAAGCTCAGGGGAGACAACTGCTTGAAGACACTACTTCCAACCTGTCCATGGTTGGGAAGAAAACTAAAGGCTCTGTCCCAATACAAAATACTTGAAATGTATAGATTTTTTTACCAGAAATGCTAGTGTGTAAATAAACCAGGATTGATACATTCAATATATCTTAATGTGTAGAACTGAGCATGTGAAGACTTGATTGCATATACTCTAGTTATTATACTTGAATTGTATTTGCAATTAACTAATTTGGATACAATGAGCAAATATTGAATCATGGTATCACCTCTTTGACAAACATACATAAATTTATTTTCTATAAGAATTAGTTTGATTACACCTCTTTATAGTAAATATTAACTAAATCATCGAGTTTGATTTAGGGGGATCACGTTGGGGTTTTGGCTATTGTTTTATGCCTGCATTTGAATCTAGTAACAAATATGACCAAGGTCACTCTACGATGCTCTGTACACACACCCAAAAATTAGGTTCAATTACTTGTTGAGAGGTATACTTGTTTAAGGAACAACATTACTTGTTTTACAAACAACATTTATGCATACACTTACTTGTTTAAGGATTAACATTACCTGTTTTGAGAATAACGTTTATAAATATAATAACTTGTTTGAGAACCATGTTTGTCAAACATGTCTCTTATTCACTTTGTCATACCATGCATTAAAATCAACTGAAAACCCTGCCTCCAGCGAACCTAGCTATGGAAAAAGGATTTGAACATAGAAAATTTGGAATTGCACTGGTAATTCTTGCTATCTACCCACTGTGATTATTTCCACATAAATGATTATTGAAGTTTGAAGTTATTATTTAATATGGCTATGGAAAGGTTTGAATAGATAAACTGATATTTCCATTAACAATTACAATTCTTTGTATCTTTTGACTGTGATTATTCTTGTAGCTAGACTTTGTTCTTGAAATAGAGTATGATCATACACATCATATATGCATCTAGAGTGATATGAAGACCAATGAATTGAAAATAGTTTGTAACTAAACTTAGAGATAGGCCAAGCCACTTTTCTACAATTTAATCAAAAGTACTTAATCCTTGTTTTTATGAACCTTATATGGGAAGTATTGTCTACAGGAGGAAACAAATAATGTGTTCCTCATCCTTGTTCACTAGAATAAACACAATAACTTTTATATTTGACCCAAATAAGGTGTTGTTTTCTACTATATTTTGGACATAGAAAAAGAGAATAGGAACTTGTAATAATATAAAATATTATTGCCATGTTATTTTATCTAATCACAACCTCATCTATAAAATATAACCATGTGTTGCATGGAGAAAAGAAAACATTGGATGTACATTCAACATGACTAATGTCCATCTTACAATTATTTGCATACCTGAAAGTTACTATGGATGTTGACATGTAGATAGACTAATTTACATAGCTCAAGAAGATGTTACACGACAAAAAGGGTTACTGTGTTAAACTGCTAATATAGTTGTGCATATTTATTCTAGTGAAACCACAATAAAACTCTGTGGGATCTTAAAAAAAAAAAATGTTTGTTTTCTTCATCTAGAGAATGCAAAATAGCCATTTTTGCTAATCAAGCATGTCATAGACTCCTTTTATATTTGTGTTGGAAATTTCTAAGCAAGTATTGGTACTAGTGATTGCCCGCTATCGTGAACCTCACATAAGTTGAAGTTGGGTCCATGGCATGCAATGTGTGAACTATCATAACTTCATCTAGGGAGCTAGGTCTAACTTATAACCAACCCTGGTATGTTACAAGTGGTATCAAAGCTCTACGGTTCAACACTTGGACCTAATTGACTCTATCACGAAAGGAATAAGGATTAAAGGTGCAACAAAACACTAAACTAATCAAACTCAAAGCATTGAAATAAACTTCCTTATGATGAAATGATGGTTTTGAATGACATATCTTTGCTTTACTGTATGCTGGCACAAAAGGGTTTAAAATTTTGTATTATTCTGCACTCATCCTAACATCCAAGTCTTCTACACCAGTGTTAAGGTTGATCCTTAACCTAAGTGTTGTCGACATGTTTCAAATGATTTAGAACTAAGACTTTCTAAAAACCAAAATATTGTCTATTTAAACCACTGTCAACTTACCAGGATGTGGCTAGAAGCTATCATTAATTATCCTTTTGGAATTAGTAGTTACCTTACCAAGGCCGAAAGACATGGAAAAATTCTCAAAAAGACCAAAATTGGTCTTGAAAGTTGTCTTCCAAAATCATTCGTTCCATATGCACTTGGAAATTTATTAAAGTAAGGTCCATCTTGATGAAATACTTGGCCCACTATAGATGATCAAAGAAGGTCATAAATTTGGGTCAATGAGCAACAATTATTAATCATTACCTTGCCAAAGGACATGTAATTTGTGCAAATACATCTCTCACATTGCTATTTATTAGGAACCACAATGTTGAACTATTTGTAAGGGGATGTGTTAGGCCTAATATTTCCATCTCCAAGAATTGTGTGATTTGTTGCTAAAATCTTGCACTTTCTTTAGGGGAGGCACAATATACAAGGAAATTGGGCAAGGAAGAGCTAGGAACCAACTCAATGGAATGTTGAATGTTTATAAGGGTAGATAAACCCTTGGTTCATTCAAATGCATATTTTTATGATTTGTGGATCCACTAAAAATAAGAGGGATGCAACTTGTCTTTGTTCTCTTTCATGTGATGAAGAATTGATGCATATTAACATGAATTTGTTAAGAGTGAAACATTTAACATCCAGTTTGCTTAGAAAGTATATGTAGGAAAATAGAAGAAGATATGAAAGTGAGTTTGTATGTTTTACCATGCTTGCGCAACATGTAGGTGTTGAAGTAGACATCAAATCGTGCATGTTTGGAAGAATGATATATCCTTCTTAGAATCAACTTAGTATAAACAAGAGCAGTAACATTACACTATACTATTTCATGGAAGGGGCTAGTGGTAAATGAGACAGAGCACCTCGAAGCGATGGGAGTAGCTTTTATACATTCCTTAATTCATCCACACTGATACAAGTTGGGGTCAAGAATGGTTTGTAATTGTAAATCTGCTACCAATTTTTGGGGAACCATATTCTTATGGCTGCCAATGTCCATGATGATAAAAGCCAATTTGTTATTGTTATAGTAGTTTTATTTGATCAAATGTTCCTCCTCATTATATTTGTAGTTCTTGTTGAAAATAAGCTGTTAGTCTATGGTAGATAGGTTGACAAGGATATTGATAAGTGAGGTGACCCTATGACTTCTTAGTGATCTTGTCTTTGTTTACCCCTTATTTTGACATATGGTCACTCCTAGTGAAAATTTTCAATACCCCCCTTGGCATTCTATTGAACTATGGATAGTGAGAGGACTCATTCAATTTCACATGACCAACATGACTCGTGTTACAGTTCTTACGTATGATCTGAGGTAAATCATGGAATGAAAATTCTCATATTAACTTAGAAAATCAATTTTATACTCAAATTGAAGAAGTATTTGGCTGTAATTTTCCTTGGTGTATACTGTATCATAATTTGTAGCAACCAAATAAATAGTGCTGATCCTTGGGAAATCCATCATTAGAGAGCTATTTTAGCATTGTTATGTTGGTAGGAAAGTCTCACCTTATCACCTATCCAAGACTCAAATGCCTTGATCTAGAATTCTGCCTCATCAAGAATATGGATTAATAGAGAGGTTCTAAAGGACTTGGGGTTATTTTCATGATCCTACATGAGATTCACAATGGGAAAATCTATGGAAGTATTTCAATTCAGATGTGGAAACATGTTATTGTCTCATGGATATTACAATGCAAGATACATTCTGTGTAATGGATTTCTTGTTTTCCTATGTGAATATTCCACCATATTTCTAAAATCTAAGATAAACGAAAACAAAGCATGAAGTAGAATCATTGCCAACAATAGCTCTGAGTGTTTCCTCTAATATGTTTAACATTCATACATGTAAGTCATGTATGGATCAATAAGATGTGAAATAAGGAACCTTGGCACAATTCCTTTGTAAGTCTAAAAGGGTCCTTGATAGGATCAAATGTACACCATAGGAAGAACACCCTTACCTTGTTGAAGTTTACTATACAAACACATGACTGATTCTAGTATACTGATTTATGAGGCTGGACTTGAGGAACGCCACATGGAGAATAACACATGACATCATATTTTGAGACTCCTTTAGGGTTATGTTGTAGCATGTGAACACTTGCTCGGCTTCTTATCCGCCACCGTGTCTAAACATGTTGAGGGTATCTAGATAACATATCCCTCTTGAAGAATTATCCTCGATACTTATCACAAGGCCAAGGAGTCCTAGTGAACTATAAGAATGAATTTTTTGGGGTGGAGAGCAGAGATATTTCAACCCACGAGCTACATCGTAGTCGACAAATCTTCTTAAAAAGCAGTACCACTGCAAAAGTTGTTTACATATTTTCTCATCTCTTCTTGGTTGATGTTGAGGGTGGAGTAAAGGAGGGAGAAAGGGTTCTACTTTGTCTTAAAAGGGCTATAAGTAATAGAATAGCTAATGATGCTCAACAAATAACTAATGTCACAAGAATTAGTGGACTTGGGACTCCTTTTGTTGAGATATCCGACAAGTATCTATATTCCTTGAGAAGGGAAATTCAAAAAATATGAACAATATTATTTGATACCTCAGAGGATTAATTTTCATGAAATGCAAAGTGAGAGTGTGAAATGAAAAGTGAGAGTGCCACTCAAGATCCATCTGTCGATGCATTTTGTAGAATTTACATGAGATAAACCTAGTTCTAGATAGAAAAAGTAGGAAAAAAAATATTTTTTATCTTCATGGAGGGTTACTTGGTGAAGAGTGCATGCTTGAACTCATGGTAGACAAATTGGGAGAAGAGTTTATCTTATTTTCCCATTCCATTCTTGTGTTTAAATCCAATATTATTGAGGAGATATTCTACCTTAACTCTTTCTTATATGACCATGTCATTATTTTTAAATGGGAACCCATATTTTTATAGATGATAAATATGGAAATAAGCTCGACTCACTGTCACACAATTAAGAAAATAATAGTGTTTGCTAATAACTGAAGGCTATTCAACAATATGTAGTATAATTAATAGCCACATTTAGCAAACCCATCATAAGGGAAGAGCAAGTCCACCAAGTTTTGAACCTGGTTCATTTTCACAACAACACTCCAAGGATTTGAACCTAGGTTATTAACACAAGAATAACTTCATATTTCTACCAAACCATTGCTTGATGGACTCATCATGATGTCTTCTCCTTAGAAATTTTGTTGTTTATTTTATTAACATTTTCAAGCGTTTAACATAAATAATTTGACTTAAATATAGGGAAAATGCTTTGAAAGCAAAATTTTAATATGAAAATTCCAATTATTGAAGTAGATAACAATGATGTTTAATCTCTAACAATTTTATGGTGAAAAAATTGGACCAAGAGGCATTGTTGTGCGTTGGTTGCAGTGTTAAAGCTACAATTTTATTTCTAACCAATCCAATTACATTTTACACAAAATAACATTTAACAACTCTTTTAGTACATAATAGAAGTAGACAACTTCTAAGTTTCAATGGGCTGGAAACCTAAATTTTTGTGCAACTAATTAAATTATTACATTCTTGGAATTTGAGTTTATATCTTTAGTAAAAACATGGTCATTATATCGACACTTCACTGTCTATGTCAGATTTTCATTTGGTGCCTTTATTTTACAAGTTGTATAGATTGTTTTTGAATGCATGCTAACTCGAAATAACCTACAAGACCTTAATACATTTACTCCTTAGGAATGTGGAAATTTAAGAATATGATGCATACTAATGAGGTTGAAGGTACCTAGGAAACATGGTGACTTTATCTGACAAGAATGACTAGTGGTACGTATATTTGTTCCATTTTTGCTTTGGAAACCGATCCAACGCGATAGTAGGGCGAGTATTTGGGCAATTAACCTAGAGGGTACCTAGAGCCCTATAACAACATGAATGTGGGGTGGGTACCTGACCAGTTAGCATAGAGGGTACCTGGAGCCCTATAGCAACATGACTATCTAGTTGGTACCTGGACAAATATTCTGGAGGGTACCTAAAACATTGGAGCAACCCTTTGGCTCAAAATTTTGATAATGGAGGACATGCTATCGTTTGGGTGCTTTCGAGGACAGGAAATCAACCCCATGTGCATACAAAGAAGAATTCATAAAATCAAGATAAGCATCAATGCTATAGTGCTCTTTATAATTTCTAAACTATTATCACGATTTATGATAATTTGGAGTATTAAGATAACCTGATAATATTTTCTAGTTTATGATCACTCGATTTATGCTCTAACCTAGTTTGTTGTAGTAATTCTGGAAAATTCCAAGTTCACTAGAAGGATATATGTCTAAATTTATAAAGTGAAATATTTACTGAGTGGTTTGGTAAACAATTGTTTATGTAAGAGATGTTTTAAAAGTTGAAATGAGCTATACATATAAAGCTCCCTATTAGCTGTGTCTAATAACTAAAATTTTCACTTCTATATTGTATATGGCCATTGAACATCAAGGACAATCTTCCCCTAAGGGAGAGAGGTTGTGAATGTTGGGTGTGGAGTTTGATTATCCTGAGCCACGTTTGGATCCCAGTCCCTGACGGGGGTTGTGGGGGGATTCCCCCTGTCACTATTGTTGTCTAGGGGGTCTAGAGGGGCGAATGCAATCTTTTGGAGCCCCCCTAGCAGGGGTGCAGGGGAAACGCCCCCGTAGCGAAAAATAGATGGAAATTTTCCTTGAAAAATATTGTAATTTCATAGTCAATATGGGCTATTCATTAGGCGAATGGTATGATGGTAGAAGTTATGTTAATTTAGGTTTTTTTGCCCTATAAGGCAACCCTCGATTTATATGAGGGAATCATATTGCAGTTGTGTATTATTATTCTGTGCAAGAAAGAGAGAGGAGGCATTGTGAGAGCGAAGAGGAAATTACAACGGATTTGCTGTGGGTTGTATCTCTTCATTTTCTTGGATAAAATAAAGGAAGGACTAGTTGTTTCTCCGTGGATGTAGCCCAAATTGGGTGAGCCACACATATATATGTCTCTCTTGTTTTATGCATTTATGTGTTTGCATTTCCACAGTATTTTATGTGTTTTTATTGCTATGTTAATTAATTTCTAACAGTGACAATCCCGATTACCCTTTTTCCACTTTAATCTAGATTAAATAAATTAAATTTGGGCTGAGTGAAAGGGACAAGTAATTCCAGGGCTAAGGAGGAAAGGTTTCCTGGGAAAAATGGAAAGCAAGGGGAAAAAGGCAAAATTCCATGGGCATCGTTGGCCTGCAAGACCAACTAGCGAGGACTAGGCCAACCACCTCAACAATAAGTGGGCAAGAGGAAAATTGGAGATAATTTTTAGGGAGTATTATTAAAATGGTGTGAATATGTCATGATTAAATTCATAATTGAGGTTACTTATGTGAATATTACAAACATAGTCAAATTCGCAACTATAATTATTTGTGTGAGTAGCATTAATATGTGACATATACACCTATGAAGTATTATAAATATGTTTACAAATATATATGTGTAGCATCAATGTTATTAATGTGTAAATTAAACAAAAATCATTTAAGTGATGGTTGGAGGCAAGACTCTAACTAACTATAGGGAACCTAACTAATTTAAAACTGAAACAAAGCAGTAGAAGGGGGCAAGGGAGGGCGCGAGCAACACCAAGAGTGGATAAGAGCAAAAGGAACTTGGTCAGGTGCACCATACTGTAATGAGGAAAAGGCATAATCATTGAGTACATTGACCAATGATCTTCTCATGGTGATTTTTTACAACCAAACTCAATTTTGTGTGCAATGTTTTGAAGTTACCTTTCATGGCTTTTACATTAAGTGGTAGTAGAATTGTGCCTTCCTTGTTCTAATTGAATACACTCACTGTATAAATGATATTAGCATGAAAAAATGAAGCTTGAATTAAGAGTGGATGAAGGTTCACACCTTTGGAATCCCTCTTTGGCTGGTGGGTGGAGGTGTCTTCCTATGGAAACCCTAAGCTATCGTGTAAATGAATGATCTTTAACTCAGAATGGTGGAGGTGTGTAGACAATTGCTTGACGAAATTTCTAGCAACCTGTCTATGGTTGGGAGGAAAACTAAAGGATATGTCCTAGTACCCAATAATTGAAATGTATAGTAATATTTTGCAGAAATGCTAGTGCATAAATAAACCAGGATTGATACATTCAATATATATTGATGTGTATCACTGAGCATGTGAAGACAAGACTGCAAAAATAACTATATACACTAGTTATTACACTTGAATGTTATCTGCAAGTAACTAATTTGGATACAATGAACAAATATTGAATCATGGTATCACCTCTCTGACACAGATACATGAAATAAATTTGTTTTATGTAAGAACTAGTTTCATTGCACCTCTTTATAGAAATTACCAACTAAATCGCTAAGTTTGATTTTGGGGGATCACGATGGGTTTTTGGAAATTGTTCTATGTTGACATTTCAATATCGTAATGAACATGACCAAGGTCACTCTACAATGCTCTGTAAACAAGCCCAAAAAGGAGGTTTGATTACTTGTTGAGAGGTAGTGTTACCTGTTTGAGGAACAACATTACTTATTTTACAAACAACGTTTATGAATACACTTACTTGTTTGAGGATTAATGTTACTTATTTTAAGAATAACATTTATAAATACAATGACCAGTTTGAGAACAACATTTTTCAAATAGGTCCCTTATTCACTTTGACATACCATGCATTAAAATAAACTAAAAACTCTACCTCCATCATACCTGGATATGGAAAAGGATTTGCACATAGAAAAATTGGAATTTCCTTGTAAATTTTTTCTATGTACCCACTGTGATTGTTTCCACATAAATAATTATTAAAGTTCGAAGTTATTATTGAATTTGGCTATAGGAAATGTCAAAATAGCTAAAACTGGTATTGCCATCAACAATTACAATTCGATGTATCTCTTGATTGTGACTATTCTTTTAGGTAGAATCTGTTCTTGAAACAATGTATGATCACACACATCATATATGCAGTTGGAGAAATATGAATATCAATGAATTACAAATAGTTTGTAAATAAACTCGAAGATATGCCAAGCCATTTTCTGCAATTTACTCAAAGGTACTTAATCCTTCTTTTTATGAACCTTATCTGGGAAATATTTTCCACAAGACGAAATCAATAATGTGTTCCTCATCCTTGTTCACTAGAATAAACACAATAATTTTTATATCTGACCCAACAAAGGTTTTGTTTTCCACTATGCTTTGGGCATAGAAAAATAGTGTAGGCACTTGCATTAATATAAAATATTCTTGTCATGTTATTTTATCTAATCACAACTTCTTCTATAAAAGATATCCACCCGTTGCATGGAGAAAATAAAACATCGTATGTACATTCTACTTGTTTGGGGTCCATATTACAGTTATTTGTATACCTAAAAGTTATTATGGTTGTTGACCAGAAGATGGACTAAGTTGCATAACTCGAGAAGGTCTTACATGACAAAAAGGGTTAATGTGTTCAACTGCTACTACAATTGTGCATATTTATGATAGTGAAACCTAAACAAAAATCTTTTGGATCTTAAACTACAAAAAAAATATTTGTCTACTTCATCCATATAATGAAAAATAACCATTTTTGCTATTATTTGTGTTGAAAATTACCAAGCAAGTATGGGTACTAGTGATTGTCAACTATTTGGCACCTCCCATAAGTTGAAGGTGGACCCCTGGGATGCTATGGGTAAACTGTCATTACTACATCTAGAGAGCTAGTTCTAACTTATAACCAACCTGAGTATATTACAAGTGGTATCCGAGCTCTCAGGATCAACTCTTGGAACTAATGGAATCTATCATGAACAAAATAAGAGTTAAAGGTGCAAAACAACCCTAAACTAATCAAACTCAAAGCACTAAAAATAAACTTCCTTGTGATGAAATAATGGTTTTGAATGACGTATCTTTTCTCTACTATATGCTGGTACTTAAGGGTTTAAAATTTTGTATTATTGTACACTCATCCTAACATCCAAGGTTTCTACTCCAGTGTTAAGGTTGATCCTTAACTTAAATGTTGTAGACATGTTTCAAATGATTTAGAACTAAGAATTTCTAAAACCAAAATATTGTCTATTTAAACCACTATCAACTTACCAATATGTGGCTAGAAGCTATCATTGATGATCGTTTTGGAAGTGGTATTTGCCTTAGAAAGGCTGAAAGACATGGAAAACCTCTCAAAAAAGACCAAAATTGTCTTGAAAGTTTTCTTCCAAACTGATTAGTTCCATATTCACTTGGTAATGTCTTGAATCAAGGTCCATCTTGATGAAATAATTGATCCACTAGAAAATATCGAAGAAGGTAATAAATTTGGGTCAATGAGTAGTAGTTCTTAATCATTACCTTTCCAAAGGACATATAATTTGTGCAAATACATCTCTCACGTTTCACTTATCGAGATCCACTCAATGGAATGCTGTATGTTTAGAAGGGAAAGTAAACCCTTGGTTTCTTTAAATGTATGTCTGTATAATTTAGGGATCCACTACACATAAGAGGGATGGCACTTCTCTTTGTTTTCTTTCATGTGATGAAGAATTGATGCATATTAACATGAATTTGTTAAGAGTGAAACATTTAACATTTAACAACCATTTTTCTAGAAAGTATATGTAGGACAATAGAATAAGATACACAAGTGAGTTTGTATGTCTTACCATTCTTGTGCAATATGTAGGTTTTGAAGTAGCCATACTATTGTGCATGCATGGCGAAATGATACATCCTTCTTAGAATCAACTTAGTATAACTAAGAGTGGTGACAACACGCTATACTATTTCATGGAAGGGGCTAGTGGTAGATGAGATGGAGCGCCTCTAAGTGATGAGAGTAGCTTTTATACATTCCTTAACTCATCCATCCTGATACAAGTTGGGGTGAAGAATGGTTTGTAAATGAAAATATGCTACCAAATCTTGGGGAACCATATTCCTGTGGCTGCAACTGTCTATGATGATAAAAGCCAATTTGTTCTTGTTATAATAGTTTTGTGTGATCATATGTTCCTCCTCATTAGATGTGTATTTCTTATTAAAAAAAAGGTGTTAATATATGGTAGATAGGTTGACAAGGATGTTGACAAGTAAGGTGACCCTATTACTTCTTAGTGATCTTGTCTTTGTTTACCCCTTATTTTTACATAGGAGCATCCCTAGTGAATTTTTTCACTACCCCCCTTGGAATTCTATTGAATTATGGATATTGAGGGGACTCATTTGCTTTCACATGATCGACATGACTTGTGTTACAGTTCTTACGTATGATCTAAGGTAAATCATGGAATGAAAATTCTCATATTAACTTAGAAAATTAATTTTATACTCAGATTGAAGAAGTATTTTGCTGTAATTTTCCTTGGGCTATATTGTATTAGAATTTGTAGCAACCAAATAAATAATGCTGATCCTTGGAAAATACATAGTTAGTGTAATATTCCCAATTTTTGCTGCCCATGGGAATATTGCAATTTATTTTCAGTTTGCCTTATTCATGAATAAAAGTATGTGAAGGAGGTTTATTAAACTCCTAAGTTGAGAATAAATACATGCCCAATGTGAAAGGGGATAAATCTGGGCTATTATATTAGACACCCGTAAGTGTGAAAAGGGGAAATTCATTTGCATGGGTCAAACTTGGCCTCACCTACAACGCAGTTTGGAGGGAAGCTTATCCATCAAGCACAACGTACTTCTAGAAGAGGATCACATGTGTGAAAGAGGATAAGTTGAAGAGGATGGTTTAGGGTTTTGGCAAGCCCTCATGTTATAAATAGAAGGAGAGGCAACAAGTAAAGGTTGTTGAAGAATTTTGAGAAGTTGCTGCAGCAACTCAAGTCTCTTGGCTGTTTAGCCTAAGGGAAGAGGATTTCCTGTTTAGGAATCCTCTCTCCTTCCATGGAGTAGCTCTTTGGAAAGGATTGTGATGCATATCTCACTATCCGGAATTATGGCCAAGCTACATCTCTATAGCAGTGCTGGTCCTATTGAGGGTTTTGCAGCTGTTTGTGAGTTGCAGAAAGTGGGGAACTAGATATGCAAGATCTAGTTGTTTAGAGGAGATTTCTCTCCGGGAGGGTGTCTTGTGACCACCCGGAAGAGGATATTACTCTCATTATAATTTTAGATTTGTAATTATAATCTATTGTATTAGTTCTTTCCAGCTACTGCACAGTCTCTTCCTCATACTGCGTTATTTTCATGTACAAGCTTCTCTATTGCTTAGATCTTTCATTGTACTAGCTCTTTGGTGATTGAGGCTTGCCTCTCCCTTTGAGATTTGTAAAGTTGGTTGCTGATCTGTTCATGTTCAGATATGATATGTAATGTAATGAAAGCCATCTTCAGAAATCTCTGAATTTTTCTGCAGTTCAGTGTGTTAAAAGCTAGATCTACAAATTGTTATGCATTATTTTGGCAAAACCCCAAGGGGATCTTGTTAAGAGGGCTGAGTAGTTTCTAGATATGATATTGATATGATATTTCAGTCACTTATCAGTTTTATATCTGATATTTAACCTACAGTAGCTGAAGCTCCTCATCTAGGATGCTGTCAAGTCTTTCTGTAGCTTTTCCATGTGTTACTGCTATTATTTCTGAAGGTTTCTTGCTCTTGCTTCAAGTAAAACTTAATGCTTCTCTAAGAGAACTTCATTATAGAACATATTTCTTGCTGCCATAATATAGTATGGATCTTATGGCTGATTTCCAGTGTTTTCCAGTAGAAACTGCGCAATTTCAGAAGGAGGGTTTCTCCATTAACCCAACTCTCTCCTTTAGCTGATTTTCAGCTAGTGTTGATTGTGGGAGATTTGTTTAAGCCCTATAAACTCATTTATTTTTTCTGAAACTCTTCATGGAGGTCCCACATGGCCTAAAATAAGGGAACCCAGCCCTGGTCTACGTTATTTTTACACTGGCTTGCTTATATAGCGTCCTCCTTGAGCCTATTGCAGATTTTCCTGAGAGTGGAATTTCCCGCTTCTCACTTATTTGGTTTTTGATTCTCTTTGGATCAATTATTTAGATCTGTAGATCTAAGGTTCCCAAGGAAAGAAAAATCTGAGAGGAGTTTTTCATTCCCACATTTTCTGTATTTCATCAGTCTTCTATAGACAGAGTCTAGAACGGGCCAGGAAGCCTCTGGTTTTCATCCTCTCCTTAGAGGTGATATAACCAGTAAATTCCCTACTAGTCTATCTCTGGTTTAGAAGTTTCTGGTGTGTTTCCATGCTGCTGTGATTCCATAGAGGAATATCTCAAGATATTCCCTCCTGAGCCTATTTTCCCCATTTGGGATATTACAGTTAGAGAGGCTATTTTAGCATTGATCTGTTGGCAGGGAAGACTCACCTTATCACCTTTCCAAGACTCAAATGCCTTGATCCGGAATTCTACCTCATCAAGAATATGGATTACTGGAGAGGTTCTAAAGGACTCAAAGTTATTTTCATGATCCTACAAGAGCTTCACAATGGGAAAATATATGGCAATATTTTAAATCATATGTAACAACATGTTATTTTCTCATTTATATTACAATGTGAGATACATTTTGTGTATTGTATTTATTATTTTCCTATGTGAAAATTCCACCATATTCCTAAAATCTAAGATAAAGGGCAATAGAGCATGAGGCAAAATCACTGGCAGCAGTAGGTCTGAGTGTTTCCTCCAGTATGCTTAACGTATAAACATGTAAGTGATGTATGGATCAACATGATGTGAACTAAGGCACCTTGGCTCACTTCCTTTGTAAGCCTAAAAAGGTCTTGCATATGATCAAATGTGCACCATAGGAAGAACACCCGTGCCTTGTTTAAGCTTACTATATAAACCCATGACTTATTCTAGTGTATTATTTTATGAGGTTGGATTTGAGGAACATCACAAGGAGAATAACATGCAACATCCCATTTTGAGACTGATTTAGGGTCATGTTGTAGCATGTGAACACTTGTTGGGTTTGTTATCCACCACCTTGTTTGAACATGTTGAAGGTATCCATAAGGCATATCCCTCTTGATGAATTGTCCTTGAGACTTATAACAATGCCAAGGAGTCCTAGTGAACTATAAGAATGAATGTTTTGGGGTGGAGAGAAGACACACTTTAACCCATAATCTACAGGGTACTCAACAAAACTACTTAAAAAGCAGGACCAGTGCAAAATTTGTTTATGTATATTCTCACTACTTCTTCGTTGAAGTTGAGGGTGGAGTGAAGGAGGGATAAAGGGTTCTACTTTGCCTTAAAATGGCTATAAGAAATAGAATAGTTAATATTTCTCAACATATAGTTAATGTCATAAGAAGTAGTGGACTTACCACTCCTTTCGTTGAGATACTTGACAAGTATCTATATTACTTGAGAAGGGAAATTCAAAAATCATGAATAATCTTATTTGAGACCTTAGAGGATTAATTTAAATGAAATGAAAAGTGAGAGTGCCATTGAAGATCCATTTGTGGATGCATTTTGTGGAAGTCCCTTGTGATAAACCCAATTATAGATAAAAAAAGTAGAAAATAAAAAATCTTATCTCGATAGAGGGTTACTTGGTAAGAGTGGTTGCTTGAAATCATGGAAGACAAATTGGGAGAAAATTTTGTCTTATTTTTCCATTCCATTCTTGTGTTTAAATCAAATCTTATTGAGGATATATTCTACCTTAACTCTTTCTTCTGTCACCATGTCTCATTATTTGTAAATGAGAATCCATATTTTTATAGATGATAAATTTGGAAATAAGCTTGACTCATTGTCACAAAGTTAAGAAAATAATATGGTCTGCTAATACCTGGAGGCTACATCAATGATATGTAGTATAATCATTAACAAAATTTGGAAAACCCCTCACAATGGAAGAGCATGTCCACAAGGATTTGAACTTGGGTCATTTTCACAACAATCACTCCATGGTTTTGAACCTGGCTCATTATCACAATAACAACTTCAAATTGCTGCCCAACTATCACTTGATGGATTCATCATGATGTATCCTACTTAGACATTTCAATGCTTATTTTGTTAGAATTTTCAAGGGTTTAACATAATTAATTTTAATCAAAGGCACGGTAAATGATTAGAAAGCAAAATTTTAATCTGAAAATTGCAATTGCCGAAGTAGATGGATATGATGTTTAATCTCTAACAAATTTATGGTGAACAACATGGATCAAGAGGCTTTCTTGTGCCCTATTTGTAGTCTTAAATCTACAATTTTATTTCTAACCAATCCAATTACATTTTACACAAACTAACATTGAACAACCCTTTGAGTACAAAATTGAAGCAGACAACTTCTAAGTTTCAATGGGTTGGAAACCTAAATTTTTGTGCAACTAATTAAATCATTACATTCTTGGAATTTGAGCTTATGTCTTTAGTAAGAACATGGTCATCATATCTATACTTCATTTTCTATGTCATATTTTCCTTTGGTGCCTTTCTTTTACAAGCTGTATAGACTGTTTTTGAATGCATGCTAACTCGAAATGGCCTGTAGGACTTGAATACATCTCCTCCTTAGGAATATGGAAATTTAAGAATATGATGCATACTAATGAGGTTGTAGGTACCTGGGAAAAATGTTAACTTCATATGATAAGAATGAATAGTGGTATGTAAATATTTTTTTTCTATTCTTGATTAATGAACAAATAACTATATGTGTGTGACAACACATGAAAGAAACTGAATAATTGAAGGCTCAACTCGGGGAATTGGAAATTGAGATCATGTTATGCAAGGTAGAGATAAATAAACTTACCAAAAAATAATAAGAACTAGCATATTGGAACGATGAAATGTAGGAACACTTACGAGAATTGACATGCTAGGATCAAACCTCAGAGAAGGGAAGTGATGATGGCAGGAAAAGAGCCCGTGAGACTAAGAAAGAGAGAAAACCTATCTATGTTGGTCTTGTGGGGAAAAGCACATAAAATGAGACTGTCCCCATAGACTGAAAAGGAGGTGAAATTGATTTTGTTATATCTATATATGCATGGTTGATGGTTTACAATACCATGAGTGTTAGACTCATGACATGGAGTAAAGTTTTGGACTACTTATTGATGTTGATATGCTATGTCTTTAAAATTTGAACTTGTGACTGACTATTTAATGATTGTTGAATATGCACAGCCTTGCTGTTTTAATTGAAATTTCCTTTATTGTGATTATAGATTTCAATTCCTTTTGTGATGTCACTTTTATTATTGCCCCTTGCATTTCCTATCAATTTCTACAATAGATAACTAGTTACATACTTAGTTGTCTTGAAGCAAGTTGGCTGAGGTGGTAGGGAAGCCACCGATTCTAAAAAATGGGGCAATACTTGAACTACATAATGAGTATGAATATGATAAAAACTAACAAGTACAATGAAAACATAAATGGTTGAAAAATAAATTTCTGCATAACAACAATGTGACAGCCAAATAGGCTGGTTGAGTCCATGGAAAAGATGGACAAGAAAATGGTAAAAGGGGGTCCTCTTAACCCTAAATTTGGTACACGCGTACTTATTTATTGCATACATGATGATATATCTATAAGATATATGCAGGAACATTTTTTTATATTTGACATGATTGTCAGGTGATGTTCTTAAGGAAAGACAATTGTTTACATATGGCATGAAAAGAAGAATCTAAACATGACTCTTGCATTGTGAACGTGGGAAAAAAAAGAAGGAAATATGGCCCGGTTCACCTAAATAGAGGCGATGTGGTCGCTGGGTTTTGTGTTACAATGTGTAATGTAGTGAGTCAAGTGTATATGTAGCTGTGTCATATGTGTGTTGTGGTATGCGTATCATGTTACGTATATGAGTTTGTTACTTGTATGGGCCCATGTATTATGTATTTCTTTTTTTTATGGGTGGAGGCGGGATAGAATTTTGATTCTATATATTTTCGTCGACATTACATTACCTGGTTTGTTAGTGACTACCTAGTTTAGTAGTGACCATAGTAATGAATGGGCTTTAGGGTGGAGGGGAGACTCTAGATTCCCTTATTGCTTTGGAAATTGATCCAACATGAAAATAGGGTGAGGACCTAGGTAGTTAGCATAGAGAGTAACTAGAGCCCTGGAGTAGCATGACTGTGATCTAGCATCACTGTGGGGTGGGTACCTAGGTAGTTAGCCTGGAGGGTACTTGGAGCCCTGAAACAACATTACTGTTGAGTTGGTACCTAGACAAACAATCTGGAGGGTACTTAAAGCACTGGAGCAACCACTTTGGATCGACATTTTAGTCATGGAGAACATGTTTTCATCGAGGTGCTTGCGAGGATAAGAAATTGACCCAAGGCTTATGTCCATAACACTGTCACACTATAATTTTATTAGGCAACATACTGGTTTCCTTCCAATGCATCACGTAAATAGTTTAGTTTAGAGGCCGGAAATAATTAGGTAGTTTTCCATTTTTTTTCTATAGTTTTGTTTTTCTCTAGATAGTTGTTGTGTTGTGTTTGATAGGAGGGTTGTCTCCCCAACAACTTTAGAGCTCATTACTTTATTTTTTGTGAGGTTTTTCAATCACTTGACTAACACATGACCAATTCCCTCCTAGGTCAAGGAATAATGTTTGTATGCACATGTGATGGCATATGTTTCCCAATAGGGGCCAATAGAAGTGATCATGTAGGTCGGCCATTTCAAAGGTATTAATTTTTTTAACTAGTGAGGGTGGTCATGTCCTCGATCTTCTATGGTACCAAAATGCAGGGATGGATTAATAATGATGTATTGACATCCTATTGGAAAGAATACCATAGATCCATACATACCAACAATAGGAAAAATCAAGCATGAGCACATTAGTCAAGCTAAGCCACTAAATGTAAGATGTGTTATTATCATTATCTTTTTATTAACCTAATTGGATATATATATACATATATATATATATTTATTTATTTATCTTATTCAATGCACATGTAATTGATTTAAGATTCCGCTTAAATTATATAATTATTGTTGTTTACTATTTTGTATATGTTGCCACATATGCTGAGAGGTGCCTCCCTAACACGATGAGAAGATGCTTAAGGTAGATGAGTAATCTTAGGTGTAGAGTCTTGGCATGCCATGTAAACCAGATTACAAATTACAACAACACGTGAGAAATCAAATATGTGCATCGATGAGTCATTGTATAGTGGTCCCTATATGATCCCAAGAGATCATGTAAGACTAATATTTCGACCATATGGGGAAGCCCTCAATGTGATATGAAATTATTGATGCATTGTGTTATTGGTATCCCCAACCCACTTTATAGGTTATGTGTTGCTCATTCTTCTTCTTCAAATTAACTTGTTTAGGATGGTTCTCCTCCACCTCCACCCCCACAATCTTATCCTCCAATAACAGATCAACCACCATTCCTTCTTTAGTAAACCAACCACCATCTCCTCCTCTAGTAGCAAATGAATCACCATTTCTTCTAGTGAAAAAATGAATAGTATCTCCTCTAGTCATAGATCAACCACCATCTCCTTTTTAGGTTTTACATTCTACATTATTATCTAGTAGAGGTACTAATGCATCTAGCTTTAGCGATGGCCTTTGCTCATCATAGTTGTTGACATGTATATATTTGATCGTTGTCATATTCATTTTTCATGCATATTTGAAGCTTATTTTTTATATTTATATTTGACTTGAGATTATGCGTGGTTCTGTGTGTGTATTGATTTTAATATTATCATTCATATATATTATGCTTTTACATATCATGTTGATGTTGTTTTGTTTGCAAAACGTATCATGTGTATGTTAATGATTTATATTATCATTTTTTCTCTATTTTTAAAATTAAGTTGAGTTGTATCACTCATTTAAATTTATGATGTTATATCTAGCCTATTTGAGATATATACCTAACATATATATTGATGTTTGGATATTTTTTTTTGACTCATTGCATTTGTTTCTGAAATGACATTTTAGATCAATTTAAAGTGATTTGCTCTCAGAAAAAATAATGAAAACAATCTAATCCAACCATGGTATATTAATATAAATTACACGAGGAAAGGAAAAAATATATTTAGATCAACTAAAATTTTATTAAATTCAACCCAAGAAAAATTAATGTAAGATAATGAGATGACTACATATTTGAAAACTAGCTAAAACCACTTATATTGATAGTATGAAGCCAATAATCAAGATCAATTTTTTAGAAATGAATCAGATATCATAGTTTAGGAAAATATATAGTAATGAGTATGATAATAGAGATTATGGGAATCATATTTCCTAGCTCCATAATATGTATTTTTCATGAAGGTTAATAAATAAACAAATAAAGTTTAATAATGTATTTTTTAAACCATAAATGAAGATTTATATTAATCAAACTTTGCAACCAATCCCATAGCAAAGGTACATTAGAGTTTTGTTCTAAATAGAACTTTACAAACAAAAAATAAATAATATAGCATATAGCTATAAGCCAAAGAAAAACTTCAAATATAACATTGTCATGAAATATCTTGTACTACATAATTCCTAAAGAAAAGACCTAAAGTCCCATGTTTGGTTTAGCTAATTCCACATGCTTTGGAGGTTGGTGGGCTCTAATATCTTCCATGGGATTTCTAAAGTTTAAATTTATGGGTTGATCATGGTTATAATTTCCATATTGCTCACCTTTTGTCAAGTGAACCAACATACTAGATAGCTTTATTTACTCTCTGTCTAATGCACTAAGTTATCTATTTTGTTTCATAAGTGTTCCAATTATTACTTCAATCTAATATATTAAATTAGTTTCCTAGTCCTTCATTTTCTCTATTATGAAGTGAATCAAGCTGCCATGTCCTTCAATATCCTCCTTATGTCATCTTAAAGGCCACCTAATATCTCGTAAATCACTATAGTCCATTGGATAGGCACTAAAGTCCAAGTTGCAAAGTAGGAGATGATATTCAAAAGATTTAGGATTTCCCAAATTTTAGAGAGATGAAGGAACTATTGGAAATCAAAGTAATAATGAAAGAGGGCCAGAGAAAAAAATCAAGAGCATGGTTGTGACCAATATACAACTAACTATAAATCCATAAAATAGGCCTCATCGAGTTCCTTGGTGTAAATAAACTAACACAGATAAACCATCCAAAACTAAAAAGAGATCATGGATATTTAATCTGTAAACTGCCATGGATATTCCACGGGATAGCTCGTCACAACAAATATGATAACATTTATTTAAAATATGACATTCTACACTATTATAGTTTTTTTAGATTTTTGGATTTGTAGATTTACTATTAATAGTTCATGCATGCGAATGAAAATTATGCAGAAAATAAAGAACATAAAATAAAATCTCACACACACGTTTGACACAAGGTTTGTTATGGGAAACCCTTTCGGGAGAAAAACCCAGCTGGAAGGTGAGGTCTCTCCGCTCTCTTTCTCTGTCTGGAAATATGGCTACGAGTACAAACAAGTATGGTCTGTGGCCCATGGGCTGCTACAATGCATAAATCCTCTTTGTTTCCTCTACCTCCTATCCCTCTCAACTATTTCTGCTCAACTATGGAACAAATGCACTCGAAAGAATGGAACCCCTTTTCCTCCTGGTGGCCTGGTTATAACACAACTCGATAGCCTACTAGTGGTAAGGTTTGACTACCTCAACTCTTAGCCAAAGTTACAATATAGGCTCTTATAGATTCTTCTACATCATAATCACGCGGCCAACCCATTTTCCATGAATAATGGGGGTTGACGTGGTATCTTCTCAAACTATGGTGGTGAAAACAGGAAGGCCAACTTCTAAGTGGCATAAATTTTAGATATATACTCCAATTGACATGATTCTTGTGTTATTGGAAAGGTATATATGTGTAGAATAACATGGAAATATGCAACACTAAAGAAAGTAAGTTTACCCCCCCCCCAAAAAAAAAAAAGTCATTTGATGCCTCAAAATGCTCCCGAAAGGCATTAGAGAAATTTTGAGGTAAAAAATGAACCTCAAAAGAAAAAATACAACTAAAATCAACTTTATAATAATGACAAGGATTCAAGATGATGATGCCAACGATGGGGCATGATTCACCATTTTTAGAGTAAAAAAGTAAAAATATATAAAAAAACTACTTTTTCAACTCGTATTTCCAGCTGATCTCTCTACTCTTTTACTAAAATTTCGAGTGGGAGCACTCATTGGATGCATAATTTAATTCCTCATCCAAGGGGTTCCCATGTTACATACTTTTGATGGACCCTGTTACACGAAAAAATGAGAAATACATGAAAAAACATTATCGAAATTATAGTTTTCATGTATTTCTCATTTTTTGTGTAGAAAGGTCCATAAAAAGTATACAACATGGGTATTCCTTGAATGAGGAATTAAATTTCACATCCAAAAAGTGCTCCTGCTCAAAATTTGAGTAAAATCGTAAGGAGATAAGTTTAAAATAAAAGTTCAAAAAATAGTTTTTTCTTTTTTCCCTCTTAAATTTGATGATGTAATCTAATATTATTTTATAATATTCCTTAGAAGAACTATTTTATACCTCAAAAATTCTTTAATGGTTTCAGACCCTGTTTTTCCAAACTAGGTCCCCCGGGTAAAATGGGTAAAATGGGTCCAATGAGCTTATTCCTCCACTTTTTCCACTCTGAAAGCATCGAGATCAATGATAAGCAATATAATGATCCAATTTAGATCAATATTACAACATAAACTTCAACAACTCCAAACCTAAGAAAATATATGCAATGTCACTCAAACCTAAACTTTCAAAAGAGAATGACCAATATTCTTCCAAAGGAATGTTTAAAAAAGTTGTCATGGTAGTTGAGCGAGTCACTTCAAATACAACTTAGGAAACAATTAGGATTCCAATTCATCAAAGAGAAAACACGGGGTGGTGAGCTACTCATTCAAGAATTTGAGAATATGAAGCACTAACTCCATGAATAAAATACTCAAATAAACAACTACTAGGTCAAACCTCGATATCTAATGTCAATATTCAAGACATTCCAAGCATGACACCATACTGCCGCAATGCTTGTTCCAAATACCAAACAATGGTCCATAAACATGGAAGGAGTAGGTGTGAAGCATGTGATAAGAGAGGAGTGGTTGCTTTTGATACTCCATCATTATGTGTATACTGCAAGCCTTACAATAGGCCATGTTCCCTCACGAATGAGATTTACCAGATTTCTCTTCATTTAATCTTAGGGTGGCTTGATAATGCTCCTTTCCATTAATGAAATTTTCCCCCATCGTTTATAAAGTTGCTTGATTCTTAAGTAAATCCACAACATGATTCTTTTACTTCAAGATATGATAGAATTTAATTTTTATGATTGAGTGTTTAGCATGTATGATCCTATCTATCATTGACGCTACTTCAGAGTCCAATGGATTAGTGTCTGAAATCATGTAGCTAATGACAAATTCAGAACCCCCTACTACTATTAAAATCAATATGCAATGATTTTGGTCAAGGTTTAAGATTTTCAAAAATGCATATTTCTTAGCTTGGATACCAATAGAAATGCCAAGACTTTAGAAACATGAGTGTAACGTCGTTCCTTCAGAATTTGGATAACACATCCTCAACCTACAACCCCATAAATAATGTACTTTATTATCAACTAAATAGTGTATTAATATAATTTTTTATAAATATAGGTTTACAATATCATGGATAATAATAAATCATGTTTAAATAGAACAACATATACTAAAGTAAGAAAGTTTAATATAATAATAATAATTTAATTTTAAGGGCACAACCAAACAAGACACAAAATCGGTGTATGAACACTCCTTGTTTGTGGGACAAAGGACCTCTCCACGTAGCGATTCGACTACTAAATTCTATGGAGGTATACATACTCTCCCGCCTTCTAGATCTAAATCCGTGACCTTTCACGAGGAAACATATGTTCTTTAATTATAATTAATTTATTATATTATAATTAAAGCTAAATTTGAAAGGGGTATATATAGAGAGAAGTTAAATAATTAATTTTTAAAAATTCAAGAATATAGAAAGAGAGAAACATAAAAATATGAATATGTAAAAATAAAAAATAAAATAGAATAATGGAAAAATTATAAACTAGAATAGAGGAAAAGAAAAACATAAAGTAAAACAATGGGAAAATAATAATAAATAGAAAGAAAATAAAAAGTAAGGATGAAATTTTTTATTTTTTATTTATTTTATTTTATTTATTATTTTTATTTTAAATTAATTAATTAATTTACTAAATAGGAAGCTTAAATGAAAAAGAAAAAGATAAAAGAAGGAAAGAATATGAAAATCAAAGAACAATAATTTTTTCCAAAGGAAAAAATCTATATTCTTACTAGTATAAAAAAAAAAACATTTTTATACAAGTTCTCTGAGGCTTTCAAGATACGAGGCTTATTTATCCATTTGCAAATGGCTAGAGCTGCATGGGGGAGCATGAATTCCTCCTTCAATGATGTCATTTTCGATGACAACCTCCTTCATCAACATTGCATTCATGATCGAGGAAAAACAATATAGAACTACTTAAAAGGGAGAGAATGAAAAAAAAAAGGGGTGGTTGCACCCTTGAATCCTCATTGATAGAGGCAATCTTTGGGAAGTTGCTTACCAAAAGTAGCAATATACCCGAAATTCGAAGTTAAATCAAACCATATAGTGGAATTCATACAATACATGAAAAAACATGCTTTGATAGGAAAATTCCTAGGGATTTTTCCTTTAGAAAAAACCCTCTCATGGTGGACCCAATAAAAATGACAGCCTAGAGGACATATCAAGTTGGAATTGGGACCAAAAGGATTCTTCATAGTAATATTTGCAATATTCATGACAAAAACATAATTTTTGAAGGTGGCCCATATTCCTTTAACTCAACTGGTCTCAACCTCCACTATTGGGTAGATAGATTCAATCCCAATAAATAAAATTTTATAGTAGCTCTAGTATAGATTTTATTGTACTCCTTACCAAGATAATTCTAGGAAGATTAAATACATGTTGGCATAAGTAATGTACTAGGAAACTTTTTCAAAGTCTCAAAAACCACCAAATAAGCAGGGTAAATTTCTTGTGGATGGATCTATGTTTATATGTGTTATTTTTTCATATGGATTTATTGTTCTTTGCTTTAGATAATTGAATTTCAACATTTTCATGCTAAATTCACCCCATAACATCATAACATTATTAATATTTACAACATTATTCAACAACATATGTAATTATATAGAAATAACAATATCATCATCAATGCAACGGAACATTAAGGAACAATAGAAGAAAGGAATTCACACATAAGGACACTAGGATTGGCCGAAGACCAGGGAAAAACCCACTACGGGGAAAACCTTTCAAATTATTATTCTTATTAGACTATCATTGAATGTTCTAGAAAAGAGAGAGTATAATGATCCAAATATTCAACCACATAACTATCTAACAAAATTAACTAAACAACATCCAAGAGATGAACCCAATAATGCTATTAATAAAAATCTTGATTCAGAATCCTACGGTCAACTATCAAACTTTGTGGTCAACTGTCTAACTTTGTAGTTAATTGTAAAAAGCAAACCCTAATTTTCAGCAGCACACAGAAAGTGTACGTGCGTGCGGCCAAAACCATCCAACCACAATCACGAGCCGGTGTGTTTGCGGTTGTGACTGAAAATACCCTGTAGCATGCCTACAACTGGGAACCAAAAACCCTAATCACATGTGTTAGATTTGGACCCTGCAATTTCAGACTTGTACAAACCAATCTCTGCAAACTACCTTGGAGTTGTTCGAGCCAAACCAAAGAAAGAAGAATGAATGATAATGATGTCCAAATTAGGTTGAGGTCACTTGTATTTATAGGCTTCCAAGGTTGTCCAATTTGATTTAGGTCCGACTTGATCAAATATAACATTGTGGGATTTTCTTTCAAAATATACTTTCCCTTGTCCAAATCAAGTGCTTCAATAGTCAAATTTGGTCCCCTGGGAAAGAGGAATCTAGTCCCATGATTGAAATTTATCATTGAGCTACCAAATTAAAACTCCCTCTCAGCTAGGGATAAATTCCAACTACATCATGTAATCATCGCAAGTATCCCGTCATCGAATCATGTCCTATCTCAAGTATCTCATCATCATCAAATGTCATCCTTGTTCATCTATGCTCATATTTTCTCATATATTCTCATCCATACTCATATCTTCTCATCCCAACTCATTTATGCTTGTATATGTATCTTTTCCTATATGATGAACATTATCGAATCTAAAATAATAAGAATTTAATATTGGAGGGGAGTCCAAGCTACCACCCTTTATTCATCTTCCAATGGGGAGCCCAATACTACAACCCGGGAAATATCAGGGAGCCCTTCTCAACCTGGAACCACATCGGGGAGCTCAGTCATAATCCAAAATCAAATGAAAATGAGGATGGTCCTATGGGACACTCTCACCTCATGTCCATCTCATAGGGGAGAAAACATCTTCCACCCTATGTCCAATTATACAATATCTCATCCATCCTATTTCCCACTGATCTTCCCAACAAATACCCTCAAGTGTCATGTGGTAGAACACTTGCATCATAATCAACTTGGGTGAGATACTTGACTTACCAAAGGTAAGGATAACACAGCCCCAAGCTCTCTTAACCCGTTGCCCAGAGGGGGAGTGATAATACCAACAAGCCTGACTTATGGGTATGAGGCCAACTGGGGTATACTCTACATAAAACAAGACAAGGGAACTACATATTCCACCCTATGTGACAAATAGGGGCGATACCCTACTGTCTAGAGATCCCTCAACCCCAGGAGCCCTACATCTCAATTCCTTAATATGGGAGCTTAGATAGGGGGGAAGAGTTGGCTCAGTGTCCTCGATCAATCCTACTATATGTAGATAAAAAAAGTATCAACGTGCTCATATCTGATACTTGCTTATATATCTCACTAAAGAGTTCAATCATACTGCGTAATACATTACCAAGAGAAACAATCCTCTATTTTCATGTTCATGCAGGACATCCAATCTGTAGAAATTTAATAAAAAATATGTATTGCCTAGATTCTCGTGATCTAACAATTATATGCCACTATTAAATACATAATCACTTCTAAAAAATCTTTGAGAAATTTGAAACACAATCGCAAATCACAATATCATGAAGAAATATCAATTACACATAAAACAAATAATTTAACCGGGGAAAGCATATAGCTAAAAACCCCACTATCTTCGATTATGTATTGTATCATGGATCATGAAAAAATTACATACAAAGCTCCAATCCAAGAGCTCTCAGTACAATAGATAACTGTCTCACACTGTCATACAAAAATTGGCAAGTTCCTTAGCCAATTTACTGTCTCCAGACATCCTGCCTCCACTGTGCAATCCCAACTGATAGAAATCCTTGAATGAATGGCATCCTGCTTGCCTTGACTGTGAAATCCTCATGGGCATATATAATGTGTGAGTGGTTGCATGTGTGCAACTGATAATGTCACAAATGATAGTCAATCTGTCCCTTTCACCTACATCTCAACTGGGTCTCCACTAGATCTGACATGCATGTAGTTAATAGTAGTAAATATTCAGTTGCATGTGAGGCCACTGATTGTGAATTAATTAATAATTAATTCACTTGATCTCTTACTAGTGTATCTTCAGTTACAACTAGCGCAACTGAGTTTAACTCAATTAACTAAGTTAAAATACTTTACAACTTTCATAACTACACTTCCAACTCTATTACAACTTTGAATCACTCAGTTACAACTAAGTCCACTTGCATGTCCCACCAATCAACCACTCAACTAGAAATTCCTATAGCTAACCGATTTTCCACTTCAGTTAACTATTTCCAAGTGCTCATTGAGAAAATATTATTATTTATTTTCCAACTAATATGAAGGGATAATAATAGTCGACATGCATCTATAAATAGACATGAATTCTATAAATAGAACTTGCACATACATCTATAAATAGAGCTCATCTATAAATAGAATTTTATCATGCATCTATAAATAGACATCCACCTAAAAAATAGCCCGAGGCTCCATCCTAGTGTAGGTGCATAATTTTCACTATGATCTTCTTGTTGAATCTCAACATTCCCTCTCAACAAGAAAGGGATTATCCTTCACCCCGATCCTATCTCTATGGTATTCGAAATTGCTCCTAGTGAGCACCTTCGTCAGAATATTTGCATCATGATCTTTCGTAAGAATGTACTGAAGCAACATGATCTTCCTCTGCACACAATCTCTGATATGATGATACTGGATATCTATATGCTTAGATCGATCATGAAACACATGATTAATCAAGAGTTTAATGCAACTCTGATTATCACAATGAATCACTGTCGGACCTAAATGAGAACCAAACAAACCAACCAAGATATTTCTCATCCAAATAGCCTCACATGCAGCTTGAATCACTACCATATATTCCACTTCCACTGAACTAAGTGCCACAGATCTCTGCTTCCTGTTGCACCAAGAAACAACTGTAGATCCAATGCTAAAGATCCCCCCTAATGTGCTCTTTCTGTCCGATGGGCTGCCTGCCCAATCTGCATCCGTGAAGCCATGCAAATTCACCTCATCCATTTGTTTGCATCATAATTCATACTCAAATGTGCCCCTTAGGTATCTCAAGACATGCTTTCCCGCCTTCCGAAATAGCTTGGTAGGCTTAACCATCGCTTGAATCAGCTGGTTAAATGCATAGAAAATGTCTGGTCTTGTGTTCACTAGATACATTAGCGAACCCACTAACTTTCGATAGATAGTAGCATCCACTACCTCTCTAGAAGTAGCATCCTCTTTCCTCCAGTTTCCTGGAAGAGGAGTATCCATGGGTTTGCAACCCTCCATGTGAAACTTACCCAGTATCTCCCTTGCATAGTTTCATTGAGACACAAAAATTTCACCATCTCGATGCCATAATTCCAATCCAAGGAAATAATGAAGGAGGCCCATATAATTCATCTCTAACTCCTTTGCAAGGTCCTCCTTGCATGAGTGTATCAACTGCTCATCACCAGTCAATATTAAATCATCAACATAAAGAACAATGATTAAAAGCTTAACCCCCACCACAATTTTGTATAGGTTTGCATCTGCTTCACTTTTGGTGAAGCTCAATCCAGTGAAATAGCTATCTATTCGAGTGTACCAAGTACGAGGTGCTTGCTTCAGCCCATACAACGCTCTTTTGAGTTGACACACACGCGACTCGTTGCTGAAGATCTCAAATCCTTCAGGCTGCTCTATGTACACCTCTTCGTCAATGATCCAATTGAGAAACACAGTCTTCACATCCATCTGATGAATACGCCAACCCATCTGCACTAAGAGAGCAAGAATGGTCCTTATGGAAGAATACCTTGCGACATGTGCAAAGGTTTCTTCATAATCTATCCCCTCGATCTGTGAGAAGCCCCGAGCCACAAATATGGCCTTGTATTTCTTAACACTCCCATCACCAACTTGCTTTACCTTGTAGATCCATCTTAAACCTACCACTGATTTATCAACTGGCCTTGGAACAATTTCCCAAGTACTGTTTTTGACAATGGAGTCATACTCCTCCACCATTGCATCTACCCATGTAAGATCTTGCATTGCTCCTTGAAAGGAAGATGGCTCAGTCATAATACATTTGCTCATGAGAGCCATGTATCCAGTAAATCGGTTAGGAGATTGCCTTTGTCTGCGCTGTGAAGTAGGGGCTCCTACATTCTGCGCAGCATCAAGCCTCAACCTATCAGCTTCTGTGGTACACCTTCTGCCAGTTTTGATGGTTGGCTCTGCATGAGTGGAATCCTACACTCCATGAACCTCCTCCTATGGCTGATATACATCTAGAGACTCATCTTTGGGAACCAACAATTCCTCCTCCACATGCAAGTCTAGCTCCCTCTCAAGCGACAACCACATGGATTTCCCCTCATCGAATTTTGTATCTCGTTTCACCACAGTCATTCGACTGTTTGGAAAACACAAACGGTAATTATGGGGTGTTTCTGTGTACCCCACAAATATCCCAACTTCATCAGTCAACTCTAGCTTCTTCCTGGCATCCTTGGTCACATGCACATAAACATATGAGCCAAAAATCTTAAAGTGTGAAACATTCGATTTCCTACCAGTGAAAGCTTCTTCAGGTGTACTCATGCCAAGTACTCTATGAGGACAACAGTTTTGCACATAAACCACAGTGTTGCATGCTTCCACCCACAAATGCATTGGTAGGCCCTGATCATGCAACATCGCTCGTGCTACACCCACGATCATTCTGTTCTTCCTCTCTGCGACCCCATTTTGCTGTGGGTTATGAGGTGCTATGAGTTCTCTTCGAATTCCTTCTTTGCTGCAGAAGTTCTTGAATTCGTTAGAGATGTATTCTACACCATTATCACTCCTGAGAGCCTTCACTTGCTTCCCCGACTCTTTCTCTACCAATGCCTTAAACTCACAGAACTTTGAGAATGTTTGATCCTTCTTCTACATGAAGAAGATCTAGCATTTACGATAAAAGTCATCAACAAAAATAACATAGTACTTATGTTTTTCTATTGAAGCAACCGGGAATGGTCCACACACGTATGTGTGAACTCTCTCAAGGATCCCTGAAGCACGAATATCCTTTTCATGAAAGTTGGACATTACTTACTTCCTCATGGTGCAAACCTTACACTGATCTAACTGAGCAAGTGTTCCCATTGGAAGTCCAGTAGATATTTGCTGCATGAATTTCAAGGCTGCATGATGAAGATGGCCCAATCGCTTGTGCCATAATTCGCCCTCATCCCAGCTCACCACTTTTTACACCTTGCCCATTGTTAGAAACCTATAAATATAGGATTCATAATTTTGACTTAACGGATGATAGTCTTGTAAATATGTACATACTTTGCTTTCTGCAAGTTGTATTCCCATATTTTGTAAAAAATAAAAATAAAATAAAAATAAAAAAAGAGGGTAAAAATTCCTAAAAGAAAGATCAAAGGACTTAGAAAAAATAATATACCCCAAAAGAAAAAAGATGAATAAAGCATGAAAGTGTTCAAGTCTAAATGCCACTACTTTACTTTTTGCAGTTGATTATGGCAGAGTGTAAATAAATGCCATAATCTGTGATGAGTTGAACAATTTAATCTTGACTTGTCATATTTCAATTTCACCTGTTTTAGATAGAGAATGAAGAATTTTCATACAGTTTAATCATGAAAATTCAGTAGTTAGGTATAGAATAAAAGAATCCAACAGTTTAATTTGGATTCTTGGTTGAAATAAGTGTAGAATTAGATAGTTTACTGCTTTCAATAAGAATAAAATGTTGTAAGGTTTCTAATTCAAATGCACCTGATTAAAAGAGAAGGAAAAAATGTTAGAAGATATGATTGGGTAGGTATAAGAAGGTGGGAGACATCATTGTAAATATATTTCACCAGGCTACAAATAACTAATTTCCCCTCCTCATAGCAATTTGATAATCTAGATTGTTAGTCAAAGAGGCTCAAGGCATTTCCTTGACTTCTGTTGGGACCAGACCTAAGGCTCAATGACTGATTAGTTGAAAATGTTAAGTTTCTATATTAATCCCAAAAATTTTCATCATTTACCCCTTTCTGCACTCATCACCATTTAAATTCATAAGTGAGAACTCTTTTTTTACTTAAATGTTACATAACAGCCCATTTAATTAAATTCCCCCATTTTACAAAGCATAAAACCCTCAAAAAACATGATATACTAAGTAAAAAGTGAATGAGTTATGAAACTAAAGCTTTACTCTAATTTTCACTTTCCTTAGTTTTATTTATGAATTTTGAGTATTCATTGTCCCTTTTCATATTAACACTTAACATATTTTATTAACTCCCTATCAAATATCCTAGTCCTATTAATATAAATTATTTTTATTTAATATTCTAAAAACCCCTATATTATATGCTTTTTATGTCAAATTTATTAATCACATGTTGAAATAACATCCCTAAATTACCCCTTTGACATAAAACTACCCTAATAAAATACCCCCGCTCCCCTATAGTTTTAGAACTTTAACTAAATCTAAAACTATATAATATAATTAAATTTTTACAAAAGCGCATTTTTACATACTCTGTATTAAAAATAACGCAGAAAAAGAGTACTTACTCCCGTTCCCGCATTGCCTCTACCCAAGGTTAACGTTTTAACCTCACCCCTTCCCCCCGATATATATCCCCTTACCATAAGATTAAACCTTGGTTAATTATTTATAACCCGCCCCATTCTATGTATAAACTCATTTTATACATAAAATTCATCAGATAACTATGCACCCTAGCATTCATTCCCAACCCTTCGATCATCCTTATATTTCCAATCCGACGATGCACTCTCAACGCAATCATTTGGCCTCATGCCCCACCATTCCCTATCGCATTAAAACATGACCGTCGATCTCCTCTTATCAAATCAACGACGCATATCAAAAAACCCGGTCCCACCTTGTTTCCCCACAGCTTCCCGATGCATCTCAGCCGTTCGCATCGCTCAATCAAATACAACGGCGCGGATCTCATATCGCATTACAAAAGTGATTGGGCGAAGTTGGAAAAAAATTTGCGATAAAAGTTGTTTCACAAAACCACCATACGCTACGTGTCACAATTCTACTGGACCGCATTCCAAAAGGGAAAAACTACTTACCACTCAAGAGCAATGCGATAACCACTAATGGTTTCGCCTTCAATGCAAAAACCACCTCTCGCCTTTAATAAACTTGTAATTAATGCCGAATATGATGATTTTTTTAAGGTTAAACTTTAAGATATCATTACTATATTGCTTTGTTGCATTCCCTACTGATTTAACTCCTGCCCTGACTGTTTTAAAAGAATTTCGAGCCAATTTTGACCAATGTATAAGCCCCGAAGCTGAACTTTACTACTGTCAAAGATCTAGTTTAAACTAAAGATACCCTATCGACATAACAAAGCATACTGTTTCGGCTCCAACTAATCAACAGAAGTCCAAATTTGACCACAGAAGCTTCACAAACCCTGTCAAAGCATCAAAATACCTGCGAATTAAGGAAGCTTGAATTCATCTGTAAACCCCTTTAAAGCCAAAATCCTCATTTTGCAGTCTCTTTTTGAAAACAAGTTCCGAACACAGATTGATTAAAAGACTTCTTTTCCACATTTGTACCATTCAGGAAACCCTGTTTCCTGTCTTAACCCAGTTTTCATCTCTCAAAAGCCTAATTTGAGCAAAGAAAACTCAAAAGAGATTATCCTTAGCCAAATTTTCTCAATTATCCCTCTGCTAAAGTAAATTACTCCTGCAAAAAATCTAATCTTGCATAAGTAAGCCTAAGAATGCCTAAAAAACAAAGTAAAAACCTCCACAGACAGATCCCATTCCAAGGGACTTTAAAAAAACCTTCAAACACATCCCTGCAGATCTCTGTTTCATTAACAAATTGTTTGATTTTTGCAGGTTATTATTAGAATATGGATTTGGGCCAACAGTTTCAATACTAGTTGACAAAATTGTTTGCTCCAAATTCTCAGATTTTAAATCAAAAGCTCCATTCAACAAATAGTTTGTATATAAAGAAAAAATAAAATCAAGTCAGAGAGAGATCAGAATGATGGAATTTTCACAGTGAATGGTAAAAGTGAAATCAAAATTCACAATGACATTGAAAACATAACAATTAAAGAGTATTAGTGGTTAAAGTGTATCAGGTAAAAGTCAGAGTGAAAGTTAAAACAAAGTTACAAGAGCAGTCAAAGGTAAACAGTAAAAGTAAATACAGAGGCAGTAAAATGGTAAAAATAGATGAAAATAATTTCACCAACAATGAAGTTTATCTAAAGTGAAATTAAAATAGTTAAAAGAACAAAAAGGTGAAAAGATAAAAAAGAGAGCAGGAAGGGACATTTTTTGCACAAATTTCCTGTTTAAGTCATTGATTTGCAGAACATATTGTGACCAATCCAAGATTAATTTTGCAAAATTGAAGGAGGTTTATGTTCTTAAGGTGTCCAAATACAAAAAACCCTCTCACGTTTCTAACAACTATTATGGATTGGGAAATATTAAACAATATTGGAGAGCACTTTTTGCAGAAAATTCCTGTTAAGTCATCATTTTTCATAGAAGATTGTGGCCAATAAGAAATAAAAAATAAAAAACTGAAGGAGGTTTTTGTTCCTAAGAGACCCATCTACAAAAACCTATCTCATGTTTTTCACAGTAATCTCATAATGAGAGATACATGGACATCTTTACAGCCTATTTTTCAAACTCTGTAAAACTATTTTTTACACATCTTTTGCAGAGCCTATTGTGCACAACTGGAGAGGAATTTTAGGAAACTGAAAGAGGTTTATTTCACTAGAATATTTATCCATAATAACCTCTTTCACTTTTTACATATCTATTTCGGATTGAGAAATAAAATTATATCATTGGACCCCAAGTTTTCAGAATTGTTGGAGCAAAATGCACAAAGAAAGGAAGCAATTAGTGACTTGGATGCCTCATCATCAACCAAGAGTTGGATAAAATTCGAATTCTTCTCTTAGTCATCACCTATCCATAAAAAATAGTGCCAAATAGATGCATGAGTCTTGAGTGTCCTTTACTTAAGTTCTATTTATGTAAAACAGTTAGTGATATTTGTGAACCAATCTTGATATTTTTTCAAGATATTCTAGTTTAGAATTTGTATAAATACTTCACTCTTTGAAGTATTTTTGAGTGGAATAAAATTATCAAGACTACTATAGACTTTTTTTTTGAAACATTGGGATACCGTGGCCTTTTATTATGGCTAATTTCCAAGATGACCCAAGAATAAAACGAAGATATGCTCCCATGAGCAGAGATCACATACCTGGATTTCCACACAAACTACCAAAGGTAAATTGGGGTACAAATCTGCCCATATTTCAAGATGAGAATATTGATGATCCTTTGTTACATTTCATTAAATTTCATATACACTCATCGAGATTGAAGGGTGATTGGCATGAGGATTGCCTCATGAAAATATTCATGGAAACCTTAGAAGGAAAAGCAAGGGAATGGTACGAAGCTCTCAAACTTGCAAGTTTGTTTTCTCTAAAATATTTTCATAAGATATTTTATGAGCATTACAAAGAAGATTTTCCATCTTTATCATTAGCTAAAAATTGTTGTGATCAAGCTGAAGATCTCATACATTACCTGAAAAAATATTGATGAAGATTTTGAAAATTGGCATCCTGAAGATTTATTAGAAGAAGTCCAGAACTTTCATTCTCAACTTAAATGTCATAATAATTAGGAGGAGTTAAACAAAGATGAAATAGATCAAGAGATGAATCAAGATCCACAAAGTCCCTCTGTATTAACAAATGATGTTTCATTTAATGTTTTGAATGGAGTTAAAGAAAATATTCAACCTCATGATCAATTTTTAGATAAGAGAAAAAACAATTGTCATTTCAATCTAAGAATTTAGAGATTCCCATCCTCGCTCACCGAAGAAGAAATCAATTTGCTTCTAAACATGCAACCATCCTCAAAATATTTACATAATGAAGAAATTATTTCTACTTCCTCTAATGTTGATGAATGTACTAAAGTTTTTATCCATGAAGAGACAAAAGAACAAGTCGATGCTCATGTTATTCTACCCCCAAAAAGGCCCATTGCTTGATAGCACTCCTATTGAGCAAAATAATGACTTTCAAATAGAATTCCACTAATCTAATCAAGATATATTAGGATTGTTGGAAGAGGAATCTGCTGATCCAATGTTTATAATTGATAACATTCCTTCTTCTGAAGATTTTCCTAAATATGATCAGTATGATGATAATTATGTTCTTCAAATTCAAGATAACTTCACAGAACAAACACTAGCTAGTTTGAAGGATGAGATATTAGATTTTCAATTTGATGAGGATTTTCTAAAAGTTCTCTTTCTTATTTTTAAATCAAGAAAATGCTCTCCTCAAGTTAAAAAATGGCTTCTTGATATAATTTCTAAAAATTATGAAACTGAAATCAAACTTTTGCATTCTCAAATTCAGTCATACAATTTCCGAAATCCTTAAAGTTTCTTTGAAAATCTTCCTTCTCCAAAGCAAGAAGAAATTGTAATACCTTTCAACTTGCATATTGAAGATGATTATTCTTCCAAACACAAGACTGAAGAAATAGTTTCATGGTATAATATTCATAATTCAACTAAACAATTAGTCATTGAAGGCCTAGAAGTAAATAACATACATCATGCTTTTATTGATCCTATATCAGATTATACGGAGAATCTTCTTAGCCCAAATCTGCAAACATGTTTTCTCTGTAAGGATCAAATACATCAAAAGTGGCCTTTACACATCATATCATTTATTATAAAGGCACATGATCATAATATACTTCAAATTTTGATCACAAACAATCAAGTTATCCATTTATTTTTATAGCTACTTGATTGGCTTCATTGGCATTTTTGTATTACCTGATTTAATAAGATTTTTAGTAGGTTAGAGTAGTTAGATGAGTGCCAATAAGCTCAAAATTTTGAGCATTTTTTTTTAGTTTTTAATTTTCAAATAGTTTTTTCATTAAGATTTAAAGCCAAGGATGAGGTCCTAAAGAGTTTAAGATCTATAAATTGGTTTGAAAATTGTTGTGTGTTGTTTTAGTTTCAGATCAGATTTCAGTTTCAAGAAGATAAAAGACACTTACTACGATCATCAAAGGTCAAAGATGAAGGCTACTGATCTCAAAGTTCTTGACATTTCACCAGGAAATGCCATCCCCAAGTGAAGCCGATGTTGGCAACCTATAAATATAGGATTCATAATTTTGACTTAACGGATGATAGTCTTGTAAATATGTACATACTTTTCTTTCTGCAAATTGTATTCCCATATTTTGTAAAAAATAAAAATAAAAAAAAAGAGGGCAAAAAGTCTTAAAAGAAAGATCAAAGGACTTAAAAAAAATAATATACCCCAAAAGAAAAAAAATGAATAAAGCATGAAAGTGTGCAAGTCTAAATGCCACTAATTTACTTTTTGCAGTTGATTATGGTAGAGTGTCAATATATGCCATAATCTGTGATGAGTTGAGCAATTTAATCTTGACTTGTCATATTTCAATTTCACTTGTTTTAGATAGAGAATGAAGAATTGTCATAAAGTTTAATCATGACAATTCAGTAGTTAGGTATAGAATAAAAGAATCCAATAGTTTAATCTCGATTCTTGGTTGAAATAAGTGCAGAATTAGATAGTTTACTACTTTCAACAAGAATAAAATGTTGTAAGGTTGCTAATTCAAATGCACTTGATTAAAATAGAAGGAAAAAATGTTAGAAGATATGATTGGGTAGGTAGAAGAAGGTGGAAGACATCATTGTAAATATATTTCACCGGGCTACAAATAATTGTTTTCCCCTCCCCATAGCAATTTGATATTCTAAACTGTCAGTCAAAGAGGCTCAAGGCATTTCCTTGACTTCTATTGGGACCGGACCCAAGGCTCAATGACTGATTAGTTGAAAATGTTAAGTTTCTATATTAATCCCAGAAATTTTCATCATTTACCCCTTCATGCACTCATCACCATTTAACTTCATAAGTGAGAACTCTTTTCTTACTTAAATGTTACATAAAGGCCCATTTAATTAACTTCCCCCATTTTACAAATCATAAAACCCTCAAAAAACATGATATACTAAGTAAAAAGTGAATGAGTTATGAAACTAAAGCTTTACTCTAATTTTCACTTTCCTTAGTTTTATTTATGAATTTTGAGTATTCATTGTCCCTTTTCATATTAACACTTAACATATTTTATTAACTCCCTATAAAATATCCTAGTCCTATTAATATAACTTCTTTTTATTTAATATCCCAAAAACCCCTATATTATATGCTTTTTATGTCAAAGTTATTAATCACATGTTGAAATAACATCCCTAAATTACCCCTTTGACATTAAACTACCCTAATAAAATACCCCTGCTCCCCTATAGTTTTATAACTTTAACTAAATCTAAAACTATATAATATAATTAAATTTGCACAAAAGCGCATTTTTACATACTCTGTATTAAAAATAGCGCAGAAAAAGAGTACTTACTCCCGTTCCTGCATTGCCTCTACCCAAGGTTAACGTTTTAACCTCACCCCTTCCCCCCGATATAAATCCCCTTACCATAAGATTAAACCTTGGTTAATTATTTATAACCTGCCCCATTCTATGTATAAACTCATTTTATACATAAACTTCATCAGATAACTATGCACCCTAGCATTCATTCCCAAACCTTCGATCATCCTTATATTTCCAATCTGACAATGCACGCTCAACGCGATCATTTGGCCTCATGCCCCACCATTCCCTATCGCATTAAAACATGACCGTCGATCTCCTCTTATCAAATCAATGACGCATATCAAAAAACCCTGTCCCACCTTGTTTCCCCGTAGCTTTTCGATGCATCTCAGCCATTCGCATCGCTCAATCAAATCCAACGGCGCGGATCTAATATCGCATTACAAAAGTGATCGGGCGAAGTTGGCAAAAAATTTTGCGATAAAAGTTGTTTCACGAAACCACCATACGCTACGTGTCGCAATTCTACTGGATTGCATTCCAAAAGGGAAAAACTACTTACCACTCAGGAGCAATGCGATAACCACTAATGGTTTCACCTTCAATGCAAAAACCGCCTCCCGCCTTTAATAAACTTGTAATTAATGCCGAATATGATGATTTTTTAAGGTTAAACTTTAAGATATCATTATTATATCACTTTGTTGCATTCCCTACTGATTTAACTCCTGCCGTGACTATTTTAAAAGAATTTCGAGCCTATGTTGACCAATGTATAAGCCCCGAAGCTGAACTTTACCACTATCAAAGATCCAGTTTAAACTGAAGATACCCTGTCAACATAACAAAGCATACTGTTTCGGCTCCAACTAATCAACAGAAGTCCAAATTTGACCACAGAAGCTTCACAACCCCTGTCAAAGCATCAAAATACATGCGAATTAAGGAACCTTGAATTCATCTGTAAACCCATTTAAAGCCAAAATCCTCATTTTGCAGTCTTTTTTTGAAAACAAGTTCCGAACACAGATTGATTAAAAGACTTCTTTTCCACATTTGTACCATTCAGGAAACCCTGTTTCCTGTCTTAGCCCAATTTTCATCTCTCAGAAGCCTAATTTGAGCAAAGAAAACTCAAAAGAGATTATCCTTAGCCAGATTTTCTCAATTATCCCTCTGTTAAAGTAAATTACTATTTTAAATTCTAAATCTTCCGGGAAATCACATAAGAATTTTTGGAACCGACGCGTTTCGAACTACCAACTGTAGTTCGTCATCAGGATAATGAAGATTGGCTGATCAGACTATCCATTTATATACCAGGAAGAGAGAAGCAACGGTAAAAAACCCAAAGACAGTTAAAAATGTTAAAAACGTTCAAAAATAAAATAAAAATGTTCAAAAATAGAATAAAAATAAATAAAAGCATAAAATAAATCAAAAAATACAAATCCCTCAACCTTAAAAGCTATGAATTAACCCAAAAAAATTATATAAAGACCAAGTCTAAAAATATAAAAATATAAAACCACAAGCAACTACCCCCAAGAAAACAAAACAAGAATTAAATCCAAAAAATCAAAAAGTCAAAAGTTAATAACAATAATAAAAATAAAATAAAATATATATATAATATAAAATAAAATAACTAAATAAATAAAATATATGAAATAAAATAAAATAAATAACTACATAAAAATAAAAATAAAAATAAAAATAAAAATAAAAATAATAATAATAATAAATAAAATAAAAAATAAAAATAAATAAATAAATTAATATATAATAATAATAAAAATAAAAATAAAAATAATAAAAATATAAAAATAAATAAATAAATAAATAAATAAAATAAAATAAAATAAAAATAAAAATATTTAAAATAATAATAATAATAATAATAATAATAATAAATAAAATAAATAAAAAATAAAAAAATAAAAAAATAAATAAAAATAAGAAAAAAAAAAAATTAAAAAAAATAAAAAAATAAATATATATATATATATATATATATATATATATATATATATATATATATATTTTAAATTAAAAATAAAAATAAAAATAACAATAATACTAATAAGAATAATAGAATATAAGGAAACATAATCATACAAAAAAAGATAAATAGATAAATTATATGGAAATAAATAAATAAATATATATAAATAATAAACAAAAAGACCATAAGAGGAACGACCACTATAGGGAGTGAAAAGAAGGGATCCAACAACTGCTGACCTTCCAACCATCATCCATATTCAATGTGCGGGACCTCTTCTCAATCTCAATCGCCTCCCTAAATTTACGATGATGGAAAAGATCAACCCTAGCAAGGACTCTAGGGTCTTCCATACAAATGTGATGCTTCATCTTCTCTGCATGCTCAGCTAGAGAAGAGGACTTAGTTCTACCATGCCTAATATCCGCAGAATGCTCCTAGATCCTTTTATTAATCGACCGACCAATTTCACCAATGTAGGGAATCCCACAAGAGCATGGGATCAAATAAACCCCTTTCATGATTTTTGGGTCCAAAGGATCCTTTACCGATTTAAGGGAACTTCGAATGGTAAAGCATCATTTGGACCCAAAAAGCATGAAAGGGGTTTATTTGATCCCATGTTCTTGTGGGATTCCCTACATTGGTGAAACTGGTTGGTCGATTAATAAAAGGATCCAGGAGCATTCTGCGGATATTAGGCATGGTAGAACTAAGTCCTTTGCTCTAGCTGAGCATGCAGAGAAGACAAAGCATCACATATGTATGGAAGACGCCAGAGTCCTTGCTAGGGTTGATCTTTTCCATCATCGTAAATTTAGGGAGGCGATTGAGATTGAGAAGAGGTCCCGCACATTGAATAGGGATGATGGTTGGAAGGTCAGCAGTTGTTGGATCCCTTCTCTTCACTCCCTATAGTGGTCGTTCCTCTTATCATCTTTTTGTTTATTGTTTATATATATATTTATTTATTTCCATATAATTTATCTATTTATCTTTTTTTATGATTATGTTTCCTTATATTCTATTATTATTATTAGTATTATTGTTATTTTTATTTTTAATTTTAGTTTTAATTTTAATTTTAAAATTTTAAAATTTTTAATTTTTTCTTATTTTTATTTATTTATTTATTTAATTTTAAATTTATTTATTTATTTAATTAATTATTATTATTATTATTATTTTTAAAATATTTTTATTTTTATTTTATTTTATTTTATTTTATTTATTTATTTTTATATTTTTATTATTTTTATTATATATTTATTTATTATTATTATTATTTAGTTATTTATTTTATTTTATTTCATATATTTTATTTATTTAGTTATTTTATTTTATATTATATATATTTTATTTTATTTTTATTATTGTTATTAACTTTTGACTTTTTGACTTTTTGGATTTAATTCTTGTTTTGTTTTCTTGGGGTAGTTGCTTGTGGTTTTATATTTTTATATTTTTAGACTTGGTCTTTATATAATTTTTTTGGGTTAATTCGTAGCTTTTAAGGTTGAGGGATTTGTATTTTTTGATTTATTTTATGCTTTTATTTATTTTTATTCTATTTTTGAACGTTTTTATTTTATTTTTGAACGTTTTTAACATTTTTAACTGTCTTTGGGTTTTTGACCGTTGCTTCTCTCTTCCTGGTATATAAATGGATAGTTTGATTAGCCAATCTTCATTATCCTGATGATGAATTACAGTGGGTAGTTCGAAACGCGTCGGTTCCAAAAATTCTCATGTGATTTCCCGGAAGATTTAGAATTTAAAATGTTATGGATCACAAAAGCTTGCACTCTCAAAGTAAATTACTCCTGCAAACAATCTAATCTTGCATAAGTAAGCCTAAGAATGCCTAAAAAATAGAGTAAAAACCTCCACAGACAGATCCCATTCCAAAGGACTTTCAAAAAATCTTCAAACACCTCCCTGCAGACCTCTGTTTCATTAACAAATTGTTTGATTTTTGCACGTTATTATCAGAATATGGATTTGGGCCAACAGTTTCAATACTAGTTGACAAAATTGTTTGCTCCAAATTCTTAGATTTTAAATCAAAAGCTTCATTCAACAAACAGTTTGTATAAAAAGAAAAAATAAAATCAAGTCATAGAGAGATCAGAATGATGGAATTTTCACAGTGAATGGTAAAGGTGAAATCAGAATTCACAATGACATTGAAAACATAACAGTTAAAGAGTATTAGTGGTTAAAGTGTATCAGGTAAAAGTCAGAGTGAAAGTTAAAACAAAGTTACAAGAGCAGTCAAAGGTAAACAGTAAAAGTAAATACAGAGGCAGTAAAAGGGTAAAAAGAGATGAAAATACTTTCACCAACAATGAAGTTTATCTAAAGTGAAAGTAAAATAGTTAAAAGAACAAAAAGGTGAAAAGATAAAAGGGACATTTTTTGCACAAATTTCCTGTTTAAGTCATTGTTTTGCAGAACATATTGTGACCAATTCAAGATTAATTTTGCAAAACTGAAGGAGGTTTATGTTCTTAAGCTGTCCAAATACAAAAAACTCTCTCACTTTTCTAACAACTATTATGGATTGAGAAATATTAAACAATATTGGAGAGCACTTTTTGCAGAAAATTCCTGTTACTTCATCATTGTTTAGGGAAGATTGTGGCCAATAAAAAATAAATCATACAAAACTGAAGGAGATTTTTATTCCTAAGAGACCCATCTACAAAAACCTATCTCATGTTTTTCACAGTCATTTCAGAATGAGAGATACATGCACATCTTTACAACCTATTTTTCAGACTCTGTAAAACTCTGTTTTACACATCTTTTTGCAGAGCCTATTGTGCACAATGGAGAGGCATTTTAGGAAACTGAAAGAGGTTTATTTCACCAACATATTTATCCATAATAACCTCTTTCATTTTTTACATATCTATTTCGGATTGATAAATACAAAGATATCATTGGACCCCAAGTTTGCAGAATTGTTGGAGCAGAATGCACAAAGAAATGAAGCAGTTAGTGACTTGGATGTCTCATCATCAACTAAGAGTTGGATCAAATTCAAATTATCCTCTTAGTCATCACATATACATAAAAAATAGTGCCAAATAAATTCATTAGTCTTGAGTGTCCTTTACTTAAGTTCTATTTATGTAAAACAGTTAGAGATATTTGTGAACCAATCTTGAAATTTTTTCAAGATATTCTAGTTTAGAATTTGTATAAATACTTCACTCTTTGAAGTTTTTTTGGGTGGAATAAAATTTTCAAGACTACTATAGAATTTTTTGTTGAAACATTGAGATTTTATGTGAGTTAAGTTGAAGCAGCAGGCTGGAAACTGAAGCAAATATACATCATAATTAATGATCCTCGTGCTGATCAGATGAGTATTGTATCTTCCAGTTTTCATTGTTTATTTCTTTAAGTTTCATTCATACATCTTGTGTTATTTTCCATCTTAAATGAATAACTAGGAAAGGTATTACAGAATCAGTGTAAAAAGCTCTCTGTTCTTACTAGTTTTCATGTTTATATTTTCTGCTGATTTCCAGACTTTAGAATTCTTAATTGCTCTTTAGTCTCGTTTGACCTCAATTTCCCTCTTCCTTTTCTGTGATCTAAGGATTCTTAATTTCCCTTAGTCTAGATCATACTACTTCATCAAAATATCCTTTTTAAACCCTCTGAAGATCATCTATCTTGCCCTTAGTATATTTGTTCTTTTGACCTTAGTTTTCTAGTCTTGTTTGCTATAAATTTGACTCCATTGCCCAATGGTTAGGTAGATATTTCTATGGTTTCACTTGTAGTCCTTTTATTCCTACCAACATTCAAAAAACCAAACCAAATTTTCCACTCATAGCTAGCCTAAAATCCATTATAAAACAAAGCTAAATCTTAAGGAGAGATCCCTCTCCGAAACTCAGGAAGGCTAGATCCTGAATTCTAAAAGAGGTTATTGGTTACCCCTGGTTTTCTTTAACTATAAACCAAAATACCACGACCTAAGAATTACTAGGGTGATAACCCCCATCATGGCAGCGCAACCATCTACCTCTAGCTTGTGGAGATTCTTAACTCGAATCCCTATCCTCTTGGCTTGAACCATTGTTTTATGTTGCAAGAAAGCTTTTCCATCGCTGAAAACAACGTCATAGCCTCTGTCCTCCAACATTGTGAATGAGAACAAATTTTTGTTCACACCTAGAACATGCATAACATCTTTCAATTGAAATGGTTTATCTGACTCCCTATGAAAGGTAATGGTACCAATTCCAGTCGCACTGTATTGCCCATCATTGCCCATCTCTATATGCATTTAGAGATCTTTCTCCTCCAATTCACTGAAAAGTTCCTTATCTCCCTTCATGTGAAAGGAAGCGCCACTATCCAAATACCACACCAATCCTAATAAACTTGACACCATGCATGTGATCAAGGAGAATTCAAGTTCAAATTGCAAGGCAAGGGCCTCACCAACTGCATCTCCAACAACCTTATTTTTCTTCTTATTTTGCGGATAGTTAGTAGCAATATGCCCATGTTCGTGACAGTGAAAACACTTCACCTTGGACATATCCAACTTCTTTCCTTTAGAATCAGATTTAGAATGGAATTTATTCCCCTTCCCATTCTTCGCCTTGGAATCCAAAGCAAAATCCTCTTCATCATCATGCTTTGATGAAGAACCATCTCTGATGTTTCGCCTGAACTCCTCCTGCACCAGATCTGACCACAGTCGTTCCCAATCCGACAGTTTTTCCCGTTTGTTAACAAAGTCTTCATAACTATGTAAACTCTTAGGAAGTCCCAAGAGAGCCAAGCTCACCAAATCATCATCAACAACAATTATTCCCACACTCCCCAGTTCATCCCGAAATGGGACAAACTTCGTGAGATGCTTTGGAATGTTGTCGCCCTTTTCCATCTTGATCTTCCCGAGTTTATCTTTAAGCGCCAATTTCCTATGGTCACTGCTTCTTTTGAAAAGATCAATCAAAGCCTTCCACATAGCATATGGTGTGGCTTTCCCATGAAGGCTTGAGACAATGTGGTATCGTACTTCTTCCAACATAATCCTCCTTGCCTTTGCTTCTTTATTTTTCCATGCATCAAGTAATGCAACATCTGTCGAAGCAAGATTAGGAACATCATTGTCAATGAATTCCTTCAAGCCATTATCTTCGAGCACTCCCTCCATCCCGTCCTTCCAAGAAATGTAGTTCGAGCTGCCCTCGAGTGCATACTCTAACCTCAAGCCATTGAAATCCATTTTGATTTTAAATCAGCTGTAGCACCAAGAAAGTATTTTTGCAAATTCAAATTCTTTCCACCAACAAACTCAACTCCTTATTCACAATTGCAATCTCCCGTGCTCTGATACCATGTAGAAATTTAGTACAAAATATGTATTGCCTGGATTATCCTGATCTAACAATTATATGCCACTGTTAAATACATAATCTCTTCTACAAAATCTTTGCGGAATTTGAAACACAATCGCCAATCACAATATCATGAAGAAAGATCAATCACACATAACACAGATAATTTACCCAGGGAAATCATATAGCTAAAAACCCCAATATCTTCTATTACGTATTATATCATGGATCATGAAACAATTACATACAAAGCTCCAATTCAAGAGCTTCCAGTACAATAGCTAACTGTCTCACATTGCCATACAAAAATTGGCAAGTTCCTTAGCCAATTTACTATCTCCAGACAACCTGCCTCCACTGTGCAATCCCAGATGATAGCAATCCCCGAATGAATGGAATCCTACTTGCATTGACTGCGCAATCCTCATGGGCACATCCAATGTGTGTGTGGTTGCATGTGTGCAATCGATAATGTCACAAATGATAGTCAATCTATCCATTTCACCTACATCTGAACTGGGTCTCCACTGGATCTGACATGCATGTAGTTAATAGTAGTAAATATTCAGTTGCATGTGAGGCCACTGATTGTGAATTAATTAATAATTAATTCACTTGATCTCTCACTAGTGTATCTTCAATTACAACTAGCACAACTGAGTTTAACTCACTTAACCGAGTTAAAATACTTTACAACTTTCATAACTACAATTCCAACTCTGTTACAACTTCGAATCACTCAGTTACAACTAATTCCACTTGCATGTCCCACCAACCAACCACTCAACTTGAAATTCCTATAGCTAACTGATCTTCCACTTCAGTTAACTATTTCCAAGTGCTCATTGAGAATAGATTATTGCTTATTGTCCAACTAATATAAAGGGATAATAATAGTCGACATGCATCTATAAATAGAACTTGTGCATATATCTATAAATAGACCTCATCTATAAATATAATTTTCTCATGCATCTATAAATAGAACTTGTGCATATATCTATAAATAGACCTCATCTATAAATATAATTTTCTCATGCATCTATAAATAGACATCCACCTAAAAAATAGCCCGAGGCTCAGTCCTAGTGTAGGTGCATAATTTTCACTAGGATCTTCTTGTTGAATCTCAACACAATCAAATATTATATTAGAAAAAATACATTACGTAAATTTATACCTTATACATCCTCCCTCTCATGGAGGAAGAAACCACAAGCCTAAGCTTGTCTAATATAACAACACTGTCTCAGTGAAGATATCTCAGTCCCAACAATATATGGTATTTTATGCCAATCATTTCCCACTCTATATTGTCACAATGTATCACTATAACATTCAAAACCTTATCAAAAAACTTTCCAAAGAGCTTCCTCAACCAAAATTCCCAAAATCTAGCCATTCTAGCAACAATGTACTCAACCTCGGTCATTCTTAAAGCTACAAAATTTTATTTCTTGCTCATGAAAATGTCAAGGAAAATCCCAAGCTAAAACAACACCCAAATGTGTTATTTCTATCATCATAAGTGGATCCATGCAGTCATACATCTCCTTTAGTATATCATAGAATAAGAATGATCATCCCATGCTATTATCTCAAAGTGTGCTTAATGACAACCCAATGTTTATGAAGTGGTTCAATCAAGAGTTGTTTTATGCAAAACATATATCCGGATGGGTGTTCACATGGAACATCAATGCTTCAATCAACTGTCGGTTTCCAAGTCAAGTTCAACAATATCTCTGCATAACTTCAATTCCATCAAGGTGTCCAAGTATTTGCATTCCCACTTTCCACAATCTTTCCAATAACTTCATGATATATTTTCCTTTTTCGAACTTCATCATGTGAAGTTATTCATCTCAAACTTTAAAGGCCAACTCCTTCTTACTTTGATCATCAAAGACTTGTTACCTATCAAAAATATATAGTCAACATATAAAACCAAAATCAAAGGCATACCTTGGACCACGTTGAAGTAGATGTTCGGTTCGACACATCTTCTTGGCTTCACCAGGTAACTATCAATGCAGACATACCAGACTCAGGAAGCTTCCTTCAAACTATACAATGCTATCTGCAAACATTATACTAAACAAACCAACATACTCATCCTCACATAAATTATACTGTGTAATCAAATCAACTAAGTCAACTTATCAAGCTAATATCAAAGCCATCAAAGTTTCTTCCAATATCATTGTGACAAAATCTTCGGATTAGATGTCAGGTAGAGCTCACATCCAAATACCAAGTTACAACCTTATCTATTTTCATGCCAACAACTGTTATTTCACAAGAAATATCAATCCAAACTTTATCAAGCCATACTCATGATCATGATATAAATCCTTTCTGTCACTAGATTCCAATGCATACATCAAGGACAAGTCATATAAGTTTCATCCATTTGTGAGATCATTGCATACTAAATCACAAAATTTTAATCAATTTTTAAAATTCCAATGATGCCAAAAAATAATTAATGCCGAATACCAATGTTAATCATTGAGAGTAACTATGGCCATACTGTCATGTCACATCAAGTTAAATCACCATTGTCAAGTACCAAATCAGATCAAAATTCTAACTTGTTATTACTATGAATTCAGTCAATCCATAAGCCAAAATATATCTATGAACTATCAAGCATCATGTCAAAGTTCTAAGGCATCATCAATTATCGAAGCAAATATTGCTCATCTATACTAAGTCAAGCCAATAAGACAAATCTTGTCAAGTACTTGCAATTTTTACCAAATAATGTCATATAGTAGCTTAAAATATCAAATCAAGGCAAACGACATACTAATATGCATATTTCAGTCTCTTGCAAACACAATACTACCCGATACATTCACATTCTCTATTATAAGTCAAACATTATATAGATCTTAAAAACTTCCCTGCTCACAAAAATATCCATAATAGGCTCCATGTTTGCAGGACAATAATATACCTGGTGTGCTCCTGGTCTCGTGCATAAGATTTTAGTTTTGTATCCTCCAGGATCAACCACACCCATAAGCCTTCTTCCATGTGGTTGAGAGGCTTATAACCACACCCTTGAGCCTTTATCCCAACGATTGAGGCTTGGAATAAGAGAAACCTTCTCTACTCAGATCAGAACTTGCCAAAAAATTTTCAGCAACATCACATGGTTATTTATGTTCATAATTATTTTAATAATTAAGTTTCTTTTGCAAATAATAATAGGTTTTGAAATCACATGGAGAGTTTCTCCCTTTGAATGAGAAGCTACTTCAGCCATCATCATTCAAGACATCAACCTATCTATCATAATGCTGTCACGCATCAACAAAACTATTAGATAATGAAGTCAAACTATATCAAGTTTTCAAACATTTATGCATCATATTCATAACATATCAACATCATCTACTTCATCATCGCATATGACATCAAAAATTCATCAGTGGTTAGTGTCATATAATTAGGGTATCTAACAAGTGTATCTTACTTCAAGGATCATAATCACAACATCACTTATTTATCATATAATTAGGGCTAGTGACATGTGTAACATACTTCAAAGATCATAATCACAACATCACTTCTTTATCACATTACTCAACAATCAAGTCAGGGCATCCATATTTACCACATTATCAAATTTATCAAGCTTATGAAAACCTAACAAGAAGATCCCGAGCATCAATATTATTGTTACACTTTATCATCAAGGTTTTCATGGTTATCACAAGCATTAACAATAATATCAAGTCACCATACATAAAAAACAATATATCTAGCTTGCTTCATAAAATCAAGAAATCCATCGTGTCTAAAATGTAAGATACTTGTCAAATATCAAGTGCACCAATATATCACATGTACCATAAATCAAACTTACTTTCATATGCATATATGAGTCAATGATGAAGGTGATATTCTCATCATACCTTAGGTCCGCTCAAATTGTCTTCCAATCTTGCAACTAAATCATAACATTGAAGCAATACACTATACATACCTTGTAGTATTCATATACCTTTGCAACTTGTTGCTCTTATTTTTTATTGGTAGTTGTAGCACTTGCATATTTTTTGGATGCTACTTTGAAAAATTTCAAAAAATTTCTTCAGGTACTTCTTTCCTTTTCTAGCACCAGCTCTTCTCTTCTTGCACTAGATTTCTTTTCCTGCACCTTAGATGATCCTCAACAAGGATTTCTTATAAAATCTCATATGAAGGTTAGAAGTATTCACATACTCAAATATTCAAGAAGCAATAATTTAAACAATAAATATGAACAAAAATTCTGAAGAAATCTTTCGGTAATAATCACATTATCATGAATAAAGTCGACGCGTTTCGAACCAACCAGTGTGGTTCATCATCATCATATGAACAAAAATATTATCAAAAATAAATAACATCATCCTAAAAGGTACTTATCTTTAACGAGAGGTGATCAAATCCCTCTTAAACCAACCTTCAAGAGTCATTATCGTCCATTACCTATGTAACAATGTTGCATTCAAGATTTCCAATCGTCTTCATCAACAAACAAGCCCTGATTGAGACTATCCAATTTAGGGTTACACTAAAACTGACACAAGTGCTAAAACAACTTCTCACTGATCATGCTAGGGTTTCAAAAATTAAAAAACCTAAGTCATCATCTCATCCTAGTGTTTCTTCCAAATCCTAATCTCATGATATCCATCAAACCCTAATAACTAGATTGCTTAGGGTTTCCTTCAAACCCTAGTATTCTTTTAGGTCTCCTCCATCTTCTCTTGCTCCCATCAATGGTCGCTTCATAGGGGTGATATTAAAGGAATTTTCTTCAACCCAGCTTTGATGCCATGTTAATTTTTCCTATAGATTTATTGTTCTTTGCTTTAGATAATTGCATTTCATCATTTACATTTTGAATTCACCCCATATCATTATAACATTATTTAGATTTACAACATTATTCAACAACATATGCAATTATATATACAGAAAAATATCATCATTAATGTATTGGAACATAAAAGAAAAATAGAAAAAAAACATTCACACATAGAGACACGAGGATTGGTCGTAGAACAGGGAAAAACCTAGTACAGGGAAAACCCTTTCAAATTCTTCTTCTTATTAGATTGTCATTGAATGTTGTGACAAAGATAGATTATAATGATCATATATTCAACCACATAACTATCCATCAAAACCAACTAAACAACATCCAAGAGATGAACCTAATAATGATAATAATAAAAACCCTAATTTAGAAGCCTGCGGTCAACCGTCAAACTCTTCGGTTAACTGTCAAACTTTGCGGTTAACTGTAAAAATAAAACCCTAATTTTCAGCTACACAAAGAGAGTGTACGTGCATGCATCTAAAACCCTAAAACTACACTCGTGAGCCTACGTGCTTGTGGTTGTGACTAGAACTACCTTGTAGCATGCATGTGGCCAAGAATAAAAAACCCTAATTTCACGAGCGAGCTTCGAACCGTGCAATTTCGGACCTGTACGAACTAATATCTGCGAACTACCTCAAATCTATGTGAGCCAAACTAAAGAAAAAATAATGAATGATAATGATGTCCAAATGAGGTTGAGGTCACATGTATTTATAGGCTTCCAAGGGTGTCCAATTTTCTTTAGGGTCGACTTGATCAAATGTAGCATTGTGGTATTTTCTTTGATACTTTCCCTTGTCGAAATTAAATGCTTAAATACTCAAATTTGGTCCTATTAGAAATAGGAATTTAGTCCCATGAACGGAATTTGTCACTGAGTTGAAAACTTAACAGTCCCTCTCAGTTAGGAAGAAATTCCAGCTGCATCATGTAATCATCACAACTACCCTGTCATCAAATCATGTCCTATCTCAAGTATATGGTCATCATCAATTGTAATATTTTTTCATCTCTGCTTATCTCTGTTCATATCTTCTCATCCCTGCTCATATCTACTCATCCCTACTCATCTATGCTTGTATCTGTATCTCTGCTCATATGTTGAACACTCTCGAATCTAAAAGAATAAGAATTTGATATTGGAGGGGAGTCCAAGCTACCACCCTTTATTAATCCGCTAGCGGGGAGCCCAATGCTACTACCTGGGAAACATCAGAGAGGTTAACATCAGGGAGCCCTTATTAACCTCGAACCACATCAGGGAGCTGAGTCTCAACCCAAAATCCAATGATAATGAGGAAGGTCCTATGGGACACTCTCACCTCATGTCCATCTCATAGGGGAGCAAACATCTTCCACCCTATGTCGAGCAATAGGAGTCAGCACATAGGAGAGAAAACATTTTCCAACCTATGTTGATTAATGCAATATCTCATCCATCATATTACCCACTGATCTTCCCAACAATGACCCTTAATAGTCATGTGGTAGAAAAACTGCATCATAATCATCTTGGGTGAGATACTCGACTTACTAAAGGTAAGGATCAGACACTGCCAAGGTCTCTCAACCTGTTGGCCAGAAGGGGAGCGATAATCCCAACAAGGCCGACTTGTGGGTATGATGTCAACTAGGGTATACTCTGCATAGACCAAGATAAAGGAGTTACATCTTCCACCCTATGGGTGATAGATAGGGGGAATACCCTATTCTACAGAGATACATCAACCCTAGGATCCCTACATCTAAATTACTTACCCTAAGAGCTTAGACAAGGGGGAAGAGCTAGCTCAGTGTCCTCAATCAGTCCTGCTTTGTGTAGACCAGAAACATATCAACATGCTCATATATGGTACTTGCCTAATTAGTTCACTAAATAGTTCAATAATATTGCCTCATACATTACCAAGAGCAAAAATCCTATGTTTTCCTATTCATGTAGGACATCAAATAAAATATTATATTATAACAAATACATGACATAAAATGATACCTTATTCATCCTACCTCTGACGGAGGCAGCTATTGTGTTAGGTCCCTATAATACCAGTGTAGCCCCCTTATTGTTATTGTTAGTGTAGCCCCCTTATTGTTATTGTTGTGCCCTTAAATTATTATTGTTATGTCAACTCTAATTATATTATGACCCCTTAGAATCCTACATATAGAAAGGAGGTTTTGTCATTTGAATCATCCAAGAATTTTTCATTTATGTAAGGTAGAGGAGGTTTCCCCCTAAAAGAGGATATTTTTTAAGTCGTTGATATATTATTTATATTGTTTTTTGAGCTAGTTGCATAACATTTGGTATTAAAGATTTGGATTCTAGGGCTTCGCTCCTTTAAGTAGGAAATATTGGAATTTTCGCTATAAATTTTTTTCGACGAGGCGTCCAGAGCTGAAATTTAGACCAAATGGATACAAAATCTTGGTTAACTTGGTGTAAAAATTTGAGATCTTGGTTTGCTACAGTTTCAAAGATATGATCCGGGGAAGTTATGGTTTTTGCAGGTTCCAAAATTCAATCTCAAATAGGTGACCTATGGAAAATCATCATAACTTTTATTTCAGGCACCAGATTTGAATTTTGTAAAAAGTGGCTAAAAGCGCACAGCTTATAATGTTTCTTGTAGCAATTTCAAGACTGAAGGTAGAAACAGTGACATGTGTCACTCTGTACAAGTTTGCTATACTGAACTAGTATATAATAAGGTCATCGTGGGAGATCATGCATAACTCTTTGTTGAAGAATCCAATCTCAATATCAGTCTTGAAATGATGACCTTATCTAATTTGAAGACACTTCAAGGTAAACAAATATCATGATAGTCTTAAATAATTTTTGGAACAAATATTATCTTCAGAAAAGCAGCGAAAATGGGTCACAAAGATGTTGGAATATGACTTTGAAATTGTATAGAAAAAATGAAGTAAAATGTTGTTGTAGATGCACTCTCAATAACGAATGAGGATATGGAAGCATTTCTTTCTGCCATTTATATTATCCAACCAGATTGGATAACCAAAGCAAGGGATGAATGGAACAATGACGAAGAAGTGTGGATGCTCATTCAAAAGTTGCAACAATATCCCATTACGTATGATACATTTAGATGGAAACATGATTCATTATGGTACAAGCTGGATCACTTATATATTTTTAAGAATTCCAAACTCAAACAAAATATTCTTTTGGAATTTCACTCCTCTCCCTTAGGAGGGCACTCAGGGTTTTTAATAACTTACCAGAGGGTCAAGAAGGAATTTTTCTGGGATGGCCTTAAATTTGATATTCAAAAGTTTGTGGCGGAATGTTTGGTTTTCCAACAAAATAAATTTGAGAAAATTAAGACCCCGGGTCTGTTACAACCTTTATCCATTCCAAGTCAATGTTGGGAGGAGGTTTCAATGGATTTTATCACAGGTTTACCCAAGTCTGAAGGAAAAAGTTTCATCATGGTGATAGTTGATATACTTACCGAGTATGCACACTTTTGTGTATTATATCATCCATTTAAAGCCAACACAGTTTCTACTAAATTTATGGAAACAATTAAAAAGCTACATGGAAACCAAAATATTATTGTAAGCGACGAACATCACATTTTTACCGGAAATTTTTGGACGAAATTGTTTTCTTGTCTGGGTACTCAATTAACTCATAGATCATCTTATCATACTCAGTATGATGGGAAAATTGAGATACTGAATAAATGTTTGAAAGGATATATTATTTTCTTTGTATATGATAAACAAACACAATGGGTCAAGTGGTTACCTCTGGTTGAATGGTGGTATAAAACTTCCTTCGATACTGTAGCAAAGATAACATCATTTATGGAACTTTATGGATATCATCCACCTTCCATCACATCATATTTAAGAGAAAATTCTAAGGTTCAAGCAGTGGAAGATCACATCAAGCATAAAAAACAAGTTCTCCAACTCCTAAAGGATAACCTCACTTCACACAGAATAGAATGAAACAACAGGCAAACCAACTTCACAACGAAAGAATTTTTGATGTAGGCGACTGGGTACTTTTACGACTCCAACTATACAAAAAAATGTCTCTCAAGCAAGCTAATAAGGATAATAAATTATCACCAAAGTACTATGGTCCTTACAAGGTGTTGCAAAATATTGGTATTGTGGCATGCAAATTAGAGCTTCCCGTATATTCCCGAGTGTACCTAGTTTTCCAAGTTTCATGCTTAAAGAAAGTTATAGGTGAAAATATTCTAGTTAAAACAATATTGCTAGAACTTGACGAGGAAGGAAAAATCATATTGGAACCTGAAGCAGCCACGGAAACAAGACTTCGATAGCTATGAAATCGATCAATTTCAAAGTATCTCATCAAGTGGAAGAACTTACTCGCTGAAGATTCGACATGGGAGGATGAGAATTTTATACAGAACCATCCATAACTACTTAAGTATTGAGGACAATACTCTTTCGAAGGAGAGGGCATGTTAGGTCCCTATAATAGCAGTGTATCCCCTTATTGTTATTGTTAGTGTAGCCCCGTTATTTTTATTGTTGTGCCCATGTAGTCCCCATATTTCTATTATTGTGCCCCATTGAAGCCCATTGTTTTTACTTTTGTGCCCTTACATTATTATTCTTATGTCGGCTCTGATTATATTTTGACCTCTTAGACTCCTATATATAGAAAGGAGGTTTTTTCATTTGAATAATCCAAGAATTGTTCATTTATGTAATGTAAAGGAGGTTTCCCCCTCAAAGAGGATATTATTTAAGCCGTTTATCTATTGTTTCTATTGTTTTGTGAGTTGGTTGCATAACATATTGAGAAATCTAAAGGACTGCAACTAAGATGATTTATCTTCAACTTGATAACTGTTTGTGATGTAGTTTTAATTTTCTTGATTATTAAGTTCTTATTTTATTATATTGTTCTTATCATCAAACAACTACCAAAATAATAATACCAACAATACATAATAACATAGGATATAGGCTACAATCCAGGGCCAAAATCTCTCCACTTGAGAGGACAACCCGCAAATCTCTTCTCCTCTTATAGATTCTTCAAATGAATAATTCAAAGACCTCTAAACCAAGACTAATACCCTTACAAGACCAATTCAAACCTCCTTGATGATGTTATACCTATGTCCAAGTAAAACCTTGTCAAATATTTTCTTGATGCATAAATTCAACCCTTAGCTACAAAATTTCGGCCTCCACTGCAGGTCTGAAATTTTTGACCCTTGCAACAATTGTTGCTTCCACACGTGTGAGCAGTTTCAAGGTTTCCAAGGCTTCTTTTGACCTATGCTTGAGTTTATCATTATTCTAGGGCTTTTATGTAACCTAATAGACCTTCCTTCTACAATTTCATCAGCTTAGATCTTATTTCATCAAAACCCTAACCTTCCTTCTTCACACGTGAGAGAGAGAGAGAGAAAACAACCCAAAATTTTTGTCCTTCGTCCTCCTTTGCTAGCCTTCTTCTGGTTTTCCTTCACTTAGATGATGATAAGACGAGTGAGTGTCGATAGGAGCTCAAGTTCCCTCCTATATATAGGCTTCCAAGGAGGACGACATGCTAATGAGGCCAATTTCTTAGGTACCAGGCCAACTTGGTCTTGAAGGGTATTTTGACACTTTTAAAGACAAAAATAATTATTTTTACAAGTTACAATGTGCCCAACGAGGTATTATTCATATGGCAATGACTCTTTTGACTTCTTGACCCTAAGAAAAACCCTAGAAGCACTCAATGGGTGTTTGAAATCTAAATAAAATACCTTGAGCATGAAACCCATGCTACAAAATAACAATAATAATTTTTCTTTCTTTTCACAATATACAAGAATCAAAAGTATATTTCACATTTATGACCGAACCTAGTTACACATTTCAACACTAGCTCTTAACTAGGGATGTATTCATAATGGTACATGGAAATTCTCAAACTAAAGAGATCTCATAAGAAGAGTCAGATTGGTAAGCCATCTCATAAGCTATCATTCAACTTATCTCTTTGTATCATACCAAAAAACATTGTCACATAACAAGGCCTTGACTAATAGCTCCATCTCTCCATAAGATCAGAGCACAATGTTGACAAGACCAATGGCTGATAGACACCATCATCATTATCTCTCAAGGTACATACCCCACCTGGGTGTTCACAGGGTATGTCCTTTTAGGAAAATTCCTATCTTGGAATAACACATCCTCAAGGAATTTCCTATTCGAGTACTCTTATCTTGGATTCCCTACCTCATCCTAAAAGAATATCAGAAACCTAATGCTTACCCAATACTCCATTCTTTCTTCATGAAGTGAAGACAAGAATGATGTGTCTATCTCTCCCTCTCAACTAGGGATGATATATCAACCAATCCAGGCTTGTCTCTCAAATATACAAGCTTCTTATTAGGAATATATTTTATCAAGATGTCAAATACCTGTTCATCAACGAAGATATACTGTAGTTGAAAAAATATATCTTGCACCAAATTTTGGATGTAGTGATATTTGTAAGTTTATGTGCTTTATATTTCCTTGGAAAACTGTGTCTTCAAACAACCTTATACAGTTGGTGTTGTCACAATGTATCATTGTAGGGTCCATCGGTCCTTCAAAGAGGTTGAATAACAACTTCCTAAACCAAACAAATTCTTTTTTCACTTCATAGGCTACAATATATTTAGCCTCAGCACTAATCAAAGCAACCGATTCTTGCTTTCTACTCATACAGGATATCATGGAAGATCCCAAAATAAAACATCCTACAGTGGTTCTTCTCCCATCCATCTCACTACCTCCTGTGAGAATCTATATATCCAATCAAGTGGAAATAATTCCTCTTATCATACTTCACGAAGCAGTGTTTTGTTCCTTGAATATATCTCAATATATGCTTGGCTGTTATCCAATGATAATGCTTGGGTTATACTTGGAATTGACTAATAATATTTAGTGCAAAGAAAATGTCTGGTTGATTATTTACCAAATACATCAGTGAGCCAATCAATTGTATATACCTTGTTGGATCCACAAGGCTTTGTTTAAAACCTCTCAACCTCTTCATGTTTGTGATCATAGGGATTGTAATAGGTTTGCAATCCATCATGTCAAAAATTTTCAACATCTCGATAAATCTCATCAGGTCCTTTCCAAAATTCGAACCCCAAATAATAGTGCATAAGCCCTAGATCCTTCATATTGAATTCTGCTGCCAGTTGATTTTTTCACTCTTGAATACAACCTTCTACAACTATCATGAGAATATCATCCACATATAAACGAATGATTATGGGATCATCCCTCATAGCCTTTATATAAAGATTTAGATCAGCAAAACTCTTCGACCTTCTTCAACCTGCAGACATAACTCTGTCTATATTTTACTTCAAATCTAAAGGGTTGTTCCGTATAGACTTCTTCATCAATAATACCATTCAGGAATGTTTTCTTGACATCCATTTGATGGATTTTACATCCCATCGATGCTTGCAAAGAGACCAACGAACATATAGGTGTATACCTTGATGTAGGTGTAAATGTATCTTCATAATCGATGAATTCCTATTGGGAGAACCCCTAGCCACAAATCATGTATTGTATTTATCAATAGTTCCATTTCATGCATGTTTAATCTTGTAGAGCCACTTGGAAGTTACACATATTTGTCTTCAGGCCTAGGTATGATCTCCCAAACTCCATTCCTCATTATTGATTGGTATTCTTCATTCATGGCATCTTTCCATTCTTGATGTTTGAAAACCACTTCAAAGGTGGATAGTTCTACTTCTATTAAATTCTTCATATAGGAAACATAACTTGAATATATTTTGGGCTTCTTAGTTTCAATGAATGTTCATTTGGCTGTTCCATGTCCTTCTACATCTATAAGAGTAAACTTAAACCAATTAGGTCTCTTTCTGCTTTCATGGATGATCACTTCTTGCATAGGTTCACTGGGACCTTATTCTTCATGATTTGAATTATCTTCCTCCCTATTCATTATTCTTCAAATATTGAAAGTTCTTCATTATCAAAGTCCATCAGGAGGTCCTTTGATTTATTGAATGCAATAATTTCATCAAAGATCTGTTGATCAGTGGTTGTCATTGATGTCAACCTAAGCAGCACCAGGGGATACCCAAATATTACATGGGAATTTTGACCTACCACATTAATATATTCTTGGTCAAGAATGATTTTTATGGTTTCTACTTGTTGATATGTTTCCGTTGATATATGGCACACCACGTAATTCTTCACAGTTTGAGAGATATTCATGTTTGAAGTTTGTACCCCCAGTTAGTGGGCTAAATCCCCATGGGGTTGTGGCATGGGTCATTGAAAATTCATAATTAATATTTTTTTAAGCTCCTAAAATCCCTCCCACGTTCACTTGTTGAATACCCTCTCAACCTAAGCATTTATATAAATTGTGATCCTCATATCCTCATGCAAGGGATTTTGCCATCTGAAACAGGTCATCGTGGAATTTTCTCTCTACATTTTTTTCTACGAAGGTAAAAAAGCTGAAATTTTTATGAGGTGAATCAGAAATCCTAACGAAGCTCCTATAAAAATTTTAGATCAAAGTGCGCAATATTTTCGGAGATATGATCTGTGGAAGTCAGTGTTTTTGCAGGCTCCTGAAATTCATATCAAAGAAGTGACCTTGGGAAAATCATCATAACTCTCTCTCTGAGTATCAGATTGAAATTATGTAAAAAGTGGAAGATAGTGCACGGATTTTAGTTTTCTCTCTATAAATTTTAGATCCGAATGAAGAAACAATGACACGTGGCACACCGTACAAGTTCGCTCTACTGAAACAATCCATAATTAGGGCGTTGTGAGAGATTGGGCATAAATCTCTCTTGAAGAGTCCAAATTGGGTCAGACCTATGGCATTGGAAAGATGACTCAGAGGAATACTATAGAACTGAAAATCACATATTGGTGATCTGAAATAACAGAGATACACCAGATTCAATATCGAGCTCCTAGAAGGAAAGAAAAAGCTAGATCATGTGTTGTCAAGGGCTGCAAAGGACCAGAATTTCTAGGGCAGCAAAGTAAAGCAAGGTGCAACAGAGGGTAGCATGACAAGAGAAGCAACCAAGGTGCAGAACAACAATAAGAAGTTCATCACATGAAGTTTTCAAGTGGGCAGAACTGCATACAGTCACTGTAAAGGTATCATTGTACTAAGTCATTGTAAATACATTATTGTAAAAATTGGACTAGTGTCTATCTACCAAGAGTTGAAGAGGTAGTGTCGGGAGGTCTAGGATCATCATTAGGTGGTTGTGTCATAGTTGGGGTTATGGTCTAGTGTGTCTTCTTCTTCTACATCATTCTATATCATTGTAAAGTGGACCATTTTCCCTGGTACTGGAGTCCATTCTTCTTTTATTCTTCTATAGGGTGCTAGGGTGGTGCTAGGGTGCTCATTGGGTGTTGAGGCATCCGTTCAATTGACTAATAAAGAATCTCGGGCATTGGAGCATCCATCCAGTGGGAGCTGGAGAAGAATGCTTTCTAGATTCTAGGAAGTTGGAGCTTTATTTTCAATTGGAGTTGAATATTAAAGAATTATTAGAAAATAATTCAGGTGGTTTTTTTCCTGGAGAGGGTTTCCACCTTAAAAATTGTGTGCATTTTTTTTCCTTTTGTTTACTGCTATCATTGTACAAACTATCAAACACTGATAATAATTGAAAATTAACTAATGCTCTAATTGAAAGGAACATTTGATCACCCCCCCTCTCAGTATTTCCAACAATTGGTATCAGAGCTTGGTTCCTTCAATAGCAGTTTAAAAACTGGAAGGAGATCATGGACCATACCAAGAATGGTGTACCTGTGTTCAATGAAAATAATTATGCACTCTAGAAAGGAAGAATGGAGGTCTATCTCTTGGCACAGGGTTACGAAGTATGGGACACTGTTCAAAATGGATTTACATCAACCACGGATGAACAAGGTAAGAAGAATTTGGTAAATGATGCAAAAGCAAAGAGTATTATTATCAATGGACTTATTGAATCTGCTTATCATAAGGTGTTGGGTTGTAAAACCACCAAAAATGTATGGGACAAGCTTCAGAATATATATGCAGGTGACTCAAATGTCAAAGAAGCAAAGCTTCAAATCTATAGAGAAAAATTTGAGCAACTTAGAATGAAAGAATATTGCAACATTTCTGCATACTTCCAATACGTTGATGAAATAACCAATACTCTGGAAGGATTAGGAGAGCCAGTTGACAAGAAGACTATTAGACGAAAGATTCTTAGAACGTTACCAGGGAGATTCAACACAAAGGTATCAGTCTTAGAATACAGTACAAATCTGGACAAACTCAGCAAAGAGGAATTACATGGAGTTCTCATAGCATATGAAGACTTGATGAAGAAGAGGGTACTTCGCATCTAGAAACTACGTTCATTGCATCTAAGAAAACAAATAAGGACAAACAACCTTCAATTGAAAAGACATGCACCTGTAAGTGTGAAGAAAAGGGAGATGATGGAGAAGGTCTTTCAGATGAAGAATATGATTACTTTACGAGAAAACTAAAAATTGGTAACGGAAAATTCAAAGGTAAACTTCCATTGATATGTTTCGGCTATGGTGAGGTTGGGCATTTCGCAGCAAAATGTCTGAACAGAAGTGATGGCAACTCAAAAGGAAAGAAAAGCTTTAAGAAATTCAACAAGCAAAAAAAAAGGAAAGGATTCAAAATGAAATTTCTCTCTAAAGAAGATAGCTCATCATATAATGAAGATAGTAATAGCGAAGAAGAAACCAATGAGAGAGTATTGTTTATGGCCAACACAATAAACAAGAGGTATCAAACAATGAAGAAGAAGGGTTGACCATAGAACAATTTTCTAAGGAGGCAATCGGGCTTATAAAAGAGCTCAAGGCTGAGAAAATCCGTTCCAATACTCTTGAAGAACAAGTTCAAGGTCTCAAAATTGAAGTTGAAGAACACAAATGTATTGAAGAGTCACTTCAAAAGAAGTTGGAAGAAAGCAACCAAGAAAGGGAAGCATTAGAAGCCGAAGTATTCTCACTACGTAAGGAAGTGAAGAAGGGAAAAACTATCCAAAACTGTGCCAAAAACTCAAGGGCATTGGAAGAAATCATCAACAATCAATGATCTTACAATGACAGAACTTGCCTCGGTTACAAAGAAAAAGAAGCAGGACCTTCTACAATAAAATAAAATGAATCTATGAGATCTGACATGCATGTAGACTTCATTGGACAAGATTTGCAAGAACATCCTTGGAAGACGATTCCTCGACGAAGATTTCCATCTAGGTACCAAAATATTTTTTACGGATATTGTTATTCATGTGGAAAATTTGGTCATAAAGCTGTAGAATGTCGTACGTACCCTAGGAACCAATACAACTCCAGGAGATCCTTCAAATATGAACCTCCCAGGTCTCAAAGAAACATCAATAGATTTGAACATTTAAGAAATAATATGGAATGTTACAAATGTCAGAACTTTGGACACATAGCCAGAGACTGCAGACTTGAAAATCCTCCAGAAGAATCTTCGAAGCCACAAAATGAACAAACATGGAAGGAGAAGAAGACTGATAATTGTGCTCTTGCTCTCAAGGCTCAAAACAACAAATATGTGTGGTATGTTGATAGCGGTTTCTCAATGCATATGACTGGAGATAGAAGGAAATTTGTATCTCTGAAAGGGAAGAAGGATGGAACCGTATCCTTTGGAAATGATGGATCTTCAAATGTTATAGGATCAGGTACCGTCACTCTCGGAAGCAAAGATGTTATAGCCAAGAATGTTCTATTGGTTGAAAACATGAATCACAATTTGCTCAGTGTTGGACAAATGTGTGATCAAGGACACACAATGCTATTCAACTCCACAAAATGTGAAATCAGGAAAGGCAGGTATGGTAAAATTGTGGCTACAGCAAGTCGAGCTCCAAACGACATATATGTTCTGGATGAAGAAACTAAAGCATGTCTACTAGCTAAAGAAGATGAAATTTGGTTATGGCACAAACGAATGGGTCACATAAACTTTGACAATCTTGTCAGGATAAGCAAAAAGGAAGCAATACGAGAAATGCCAAAAATCTCAAAACCTTCCAACACACTATGTGAGGCATGTCGGCATGGCAAGCAGACAAAAGTCCAATTTAAAACAAAAGAACACTTTGCATCACATCCATTGGAATTGATACATACTGATCTATGTGGTCCTGTGAGAACAAAAGGCTTAGATGGAGAATTATATTTCATGTTAATGATAGATGACTATACCAGGATGACAACCGTCATTTTCCTAAAGAAAAAATCTGAAGCATTTGAGCACTTTAAGATCTACAAGGAGTTGGTCGAAAATGAAACTAATTTGAAAGTAAAGTGTCTAAGATCAGATAATGGCGGAGAATTAACTTCCAAATTATTTCTGCAATACTGTGACGAAAATGGAATAAAAAGACAATTTTCAACAACACGAACACCTTAGCAAAATGGAGTTGCTGAAATAAAGAACATAATTGTACAGGAAATGGGCAGAACAATGTTGAAGGACTCAAAATTGGATGAAAAGTTATGGGTTCAAGCAATTGATACGACAGTCTTCATTATCAACCAAAGTCTTCTCAGAAATAATTGCAACAAGACCCCATATGAATTATGGAAAGGAAAACCAGCTAATGTAAAATATTTCAGAATCTTCAGAAGCAAATTTTATATCAAAAGAGAAGATCAAAATTTGGGTAAGTTTGAATCACGTGTTGATGAAGGTATCTTTGTTGGTTACTCACGCAAAAGAAAAGCCTATAAATGTTATAATCTAAGACAAAAACAGATAGTGGAGAGCATAAATGTTACATTTGATGAAGATGGTGTTCTAACGAATAATGATGAGGATCTAGAATCTTTGAAACTTGAGACAGAGGCTGAAAAAGACACAGATAAAATTCTAGAACACGAAGCAAATATCAACCAGGAAGAAGTAAATAATGATCATCAAGATATACTAGAACAAAAACAAGCTCCTCCAAAGAGAAAAAATAACGGATTCAAAAGAACCATCCATCAAATCAAATCATTGGTGACAGAAATGAAGGTCGACAACTTCGTTCATCACAACAAGCTCACATTGCTTTTGTAGCAAACTTTGAGCCTAGTAGTTTTGAGGAAGCCAGCTAGAATGAACATGGGGTAGTAGCTATGAATGAAGAATTGGATCAAATCGAGAAGAATAACACCTGGGAATTAGTTTCACGACCAAAAGATAAAAATGTCATTGGGACTAAATGGGTGTTTAGGAACAAATTGAATGAAGATGGACAGGTTACCAGAAATAAAGCAAGATTGGTTTGCAAAGGTTATGCACAAGTTGAAGGAATTGATTTCGACGAAACATTTGCACCAGTTGCTAGAATGGAAGCCATCTGAATTTTTCTCGCCTATGCATGTTCAAGAAAAATCAAATTCTACCAAATGGATGTTAAGTCAGCATTTCTGAATGGAGAATTATAAGAAGCAGTTTACATTGAACAACCTGAAGGTTTTCTACTATCAGAAAAGGAAGACTATGTTTGCAGGTTAAAGAAGGCTCTATATGGTCTCAAGTAGGCTCCCAGAGCATGGAATGCTCGTCTTGATGGATATCTACGTCAACAAGGGTTCAAGAAAGTTAATGTTGATAACAATCTTTATGTACAAATAGATAAAAATAATTTAACAATCGTTGAGGTATATGTGGATGATATAATATTTGGTAGCAATGATGATCGACTAAGTAAGAACTTTTATACAAATATGCAAAGTGAGTTCAAGATGTCTTTACTTGGTGAGCTGAAATACTTCTTAGGGCTTCAAATATCTCAACAAGAGAAAGGAATATTTATATTTCAAGCCAAGTACATCAAGGAAATGCCCAAGAAATTCAAAATGGAAGATTGCAAACCTGTCCTTACTCCGATGGTAACAGTTTGCAAATTGAGCATAGACGACTCATCTAAGGATGTGGATAAGAGGTTGTACATATATATGATTGGTGGTCTTCTATATGTAATAGCCTCCTGACCAGATGTTATGCAAGCAGTTGGACAAGTAGCAAGATTCCAAGCAGCACTAAAAGAATCACATATTATTGCTGTCAAAAGAATTCTTCGATATCTAAAGGGAAAAGAAGAATATGGCTTGTGGTATCCCAAGGGTAATAATCTCATTATTCAAGCCTTTATAGATGAAAATTGGGCAGGAAGTGTTGATGAGCGTAAGAGTACTAGTGGAGCAACATTCTATCTAGGTGGTTGTCTTGTATCATGGTTAAGAAAAACGCAAACCTCAATCTCGTTATTTATAGCAGAATCAAAATACATTGCAGCGACAACATGTTGTACTCAAGTCCTTTGGATGAAACAAACTTTGCAAGATCTTCAAGTATAATTCAGTGATCCTATTCCCATATTATGTGACAACACTAGTGCCATCAGCATCTCCAAGAATCCTGTCATGCATTCAAAAACAAAACACATTCCGATCAAATATCATTTTGTTAGAGAACAAGTCGCTAAAAAGAATATCAAACTTGAGTATGTTGCTACAAAAGAAAAAATCGCTTGTATCTTCAGTAAACCTTTACCTCATGAAGCATTTGAATATCTTCGCCAGAAGCTTGGGATTCTCCCAAGTTCTCATTAGATTTTCCTTTAACAGAATATTAAGGGGGAGTGGAAGTGTGTACAGGTCCGCAGGATGGTTGTGTTTCAGGGGGAGTGGAAGTGTGTGCAGGTCCGCAGAATGGTTGTGTGTCAGGGTGAGTTACCCTTTGTCATTGATTTCAAAGGGGGAGATAATGTTGTAGGAAGAGGTGTCATGATCGCAGGGGGAGTACTTCTGTTTCCATCAATGCCAAAGGGGGAGATTGTTGATCAGCGGTTGTCATTGATGTCAACCTAAGCAGCACCAGGGGCTACCCCAATATTGCATGGGAATTTTGACCCACAAAATTAATATATTCTGGGTTAAGAATGATTTTGATGGTTTCTACTTGTCGAGATGTTTTCGTTGATATATGGCACACCACGTAATTCTTCACAGTTTGAGATATATTCATGTTTGAAGTTTGTACCCCCAGTTAGTGGGCTAAAACCCCATGGGGTTGTGGAATGGGTCATTGAGAAGTCATAATTAATATTTTTTAAGCTCCTAAAATCCCTTCCACGTTCACTTGTTGAAGCCCCTCTCAACCTAAGCATTTATATAAATTGTGATCCTCATATCGTCATGCAAGGGATTTCGCCATCTGAAACAGGTCATCGTGGAATTTTCACTCTAAAGTTTTTTCTACGAAGTTTTAGAAGCTGAAATTTTTATGAGGTGAAGAAAAAATCATGAGGAAGCTCCTGTAAAAATTTCAGATCAAGCTGCATAATATTTTAAGAGATATGATATGTGGAAGTCAGTGTTTTTGCAGGCTCCTGAAATTCATCTCAAAGAAGTGACCTTGGGAAAATCGTCATAACTCTCTCTCTGAGTATCAGATTGGAATTCTATAAAAAGTGGCAGATATTTCACAGACTGTAGTTTTTTATCTATCAAGTGTAGAGATGAATGAATAAACAATGACACGTGGCATGCGGTACAAGTTCGCTCTACTGAAATAGTCCATAATTAGGGCATTGTGAGAGATTGGGCATAACTCTCGCTTGAAGAATCCAAATTGGGTCAGACGTATGGCATTGGAAAGATGACTCAGAGGAATAATATAGGACCAAAAATCACATATTGGGGATCTGAAATAACAAAGATACACCAGATTCAATATCAAGCTCCTAGAAGGCAAGAAAAAGCTAGATCATGTGTTGTCAAGGGCTGCAAAGGACCAGAATTTCTAGGGCAGCAAAGCAAAGAAAGATGAAACAGAGGGTAGCATGACAAGAGTAGCAACCAAGGTGCAAAGCAACAGCAAGAAGTTCATCACATGAAGTCTTCAAGTGGGCAGCACTGCATACAGTCACTATAAAGGTATCATTGTACTAAGTCATTTCAAATACATTATTGTAAAAATTGTGCTAGTGTCTATTTGCCAAGAGTTGAAGAGGCAGTGTCGGGAGGTCTAGGATCATCATTAGGTGGTTGTGTCATAGTTGGGGTTATGGTCTAGTGTTTCTTCTTCTTCTACATCATTCTATATCATTGTAAAATGGACCATTTTCCTAGGTATGGGAGTCCATTCTTCTTTTATTCTTCTACAGGGTGGTAGGGTGGTGCTAGGGTGAGTTGTAGCTCATTGTGTGTTGGGGCATCCGTTCAGTTGAATATTGAAGAATCTCAGGCATTAGAGCATCCATCGAGTGGGAGTTGGAGAATAATTCTTTTCTAGATTCTAGGAAGTTGGAGCTTTATTTTCAATTGGAGTTGAATATTAAAGAATTATTAAAAAAACATTAGGTGGTTTTTGTCCCGGAGTGGGTTTTCACCTTAAAAATTGTGTGCATTTTTGTTCTTTTTGTTTACTGCTATCAGTGTACAAAAAATGAGAATAATTGAAGATTAAATAATGCTCTAATTGAAAGGAATACTGATTCACCCCCCCCTCTCAGTATTTCTAACAAGATCACATCTTGGCTTACTTCTATTCGTTTTCCTGCCTTTATGTAGATGCTATATGCCGTTGAGGTGTTACTGTAGCAAAAAAATATACCCTTCATTCTTGTAGGGTCCAATTTATTTCTTTTATCTTTCAGAATGTGAATATAGATAGAACATCCAAATATTTGGAAATGGTATAAACTTTGTTTCTTTGTAATATTCCAAAATTTTCAAACAAGCAAATTGGAATATTAGATTTTGATGCTTTCACTTAGGAGATGAATAAATGGGGAAGGATGCCCATGGAAAATAAAGATATGAATAAATTCCACCTTAGTAAGAAAGGAGATCACCTTAGGGGGCTGGATTTTACACCTTCAAGTGTGAACAAGGGTAAAATAGATGGAGACATAGTCAAGTTTGACTAAGTCAACATACATTTTTGAGGAGGAAGAGATCACCCAACTAAAATAGCTCAATGTGAACAAGGATTAGCCTAGACACACATATGAGAACCGGATTGAAGACCCCTTAGTGTGGAAAGAGGCATTGCAGGTGGATTATTCCTAGTTGACCAAGTCAACAACGCAGCTACCAAGAGGAGGGAAGCAAACTAGGGCAATGCAGTTTTAGAAGAGGAATCTTCACTAGGAAGTCACCTCAACAATGTGTGGGGTCCGAGGTGAGGAGGCTCACCAAAGATAAAAAGGAGGGTAGAGCATCAAAGAGATCATTCAATATTCATCTATCTTTGGTATTTTGACTACTTGCATGCTTCAACTGTTTAACCAGAGTTGCTACACTGCTTAGTACAAAGAATTCCCATGCGGGAATTCCATCCTCTCTTTGGATCAACTTGCTTAAGTGATCAAGAGGGAAGGATTTGAGCTTAAATTCATCATTTTTCTTAGGGCCATTCAACCATTCTCATCCAAAATGCAGTTCTCTTCAGAAACTGCATCATTTATGCAGGTGCAGCAGCAGCAGGGTTGCACACTCAGATTTTGTGCTAGTCTTTGAGGAGGAGGTGTTCATTTCCCTCCGGGAGATCTAATAAGAAGGGCCTTTTGCAATTTTCTATATTATTCAGCTATTGTATATCATATTAAGTCATGTCTAATACAGAGTTGCAGTAAACTGCGTTGTTTTCTGCAATCCTGATTTTTGTACATGTATATTGCCGGAAACCCTTGCCGGGTGTCTTTTTCCCCTGCGTAAAAGAGGTTAAACCTCTATTTCTATGCTATTTGATCAATATAAGATCTATATCAGTCTTCTCTCATTATTTTCTGCATAAAACCTCATTAAAATAATGCAGTCATTTCTTCAGTACTTTCTGCATGAGCTAGGCTATGGGGTTTGGGCTTATTTGAGCTTCATGGACTTGGGGAGATCTGTTTATGTTGGCTAGAGTGATTTGTTCCACCTCTAATTATGCATGTGAGTTGTACATGATGTATTATAATGGATCCAAGTCCCATTTCTCATAGGAATAGTGTTATTTTCTGAAGCTATTTTATGCCCTATATTTCTGCATTTCCCCACTTGGGAAGGAGAATATAGGCCATCTACTTGCCGAGGTTCTATCATCTGCTGGTATGATGTTATTTTACATCTAATGAGCTACTCTACATTGTCATGCTCATGATTTGCTGAAGCTCCACATTGGTAATAACTCAAAATATTCCCAATAGTGTAGCTGTTCCCATTTTGGGATATTACAGTGGTATCAAAGCATCTTTCTTAGCTCAGCCTATGGATTTCAGATCCAATCAGAAGATAAGAAGAAGAGGAGAAAAAAATTATGGAGAGGATGAGATTACTCTCATCCATTTTCAGATCTAAGAAGACAAAAGAGAAATGCATTGAAACTCCAAAAGGGTTTCAAGGAGGAGAGAGTTGCAGTGAGACCTCTAGAAGGTTTCAGGAGGCAGAAGGAGACCACTTAGAGCATGAAATTCTGAGTGGGTATTTGGTAGAATACAAGTGCTAACCTAGGGCTTTCCAACAGACCCTAGATTTTCCTCAGTTTATTCAACTGAGAGAAGAAAGAAGACCCTGCAGCAAAGGAGAAGTTAAAGGGAATAGATTCCTATTGTCTACATTTGATGGGTCAACCACAGCAAGAGCTTGGGCAAGGAAGCTTGAGGCATTCTTCTTACTTCATCCAGTGGTAGAGAGGTAGGCAGTAGAAGTTGCAGCGCTGCACTTGGAGGGTGAAGCCAATGCTTGGTGGTTTAGTCACTTAAGCCATACAAGAGTGACTTATTTTTCTGAGTTCACTCAAGGGCTGATTGGAACCTTTGATGGAGAGAGGTCAGAGGAGAATAGGCCCACACCACCATGGGAGGAGACAAGTACCAGTGCTGCCATAGCCTTGGGAGAGCAGGTTTCTACATCAGCAGTTAGGGCAGCTATTACATTGGAGGGAGGAGCCCTTACAGCTCTACAAGAGGTTCCCCATCTCACTAAGGTATGGGAAGATTTCCACTTTTACTTATTGCAGCAAACATTTCTAAAAAAGGTGGAAATATGTCTTCATATGGCCTAGGATCGAGCATTGTTGCTAAGGTATAATAGCAGGATTGCATGGTGCTGTGAAAATTTGAATGGTTCAAGGGACAAATGAACCATCATTCTCATGGGCCCTTGTTGAGTTGCACACAACCCTTGAGGGTGGAGTGTGAATTCTTGGAGGATGGAGTGAAATTTGCCCCAAAAAAATTCATGCAGAGTCAAATGTCCATCTAGGAGTTGAGAAATGAGATAGCCAAAACACCCTGGAGGAGGGTTACAGCGCTGTCAAGAGGTAGCAGCAAGGAGGCTTTGCCTTCAACCCCCTTGGATCCTTATGGGTTCAAGATGATCATCGGTGAGAGATATTCTCTAGGAGGTCTCCAAGGAGTTTCATTTCATCATCCCATGGAATGCAAGGAGAAAAATCTGATATGGGAGGATGATAATATTATTTGGAGAAGTACCAAGATGGAGAATGGTAGGAGGCATCCATCGGGGGATAAGTGGATGTGGATAAAGAGCAAGAAGCTGGAGAGCTATTTGCAAATCTATGATACTGGACATCAAGAGGAAAAATGGCATTGGCTACTCTTGAGAGAGTTTGGCCATCATGAGACATATCCTTTTTCCAAGGGTATGTGGATAGGAGGAACTTGGCAGGGTACTTGCATCATATGGCAAGGAGTGTGGGAGCATTATGATGATGTCATATTTTCACCACATGGGTTGTATGATGGAGGTATGAGGAGGCAATAAAGATTTTTTTTGCTTTGGAGAATTGGGAGAGAGCAAGGGCATATTTTCTCTCACACTTGGCATGGTGCTGCAAGAGTAGGGGATGGCGCTATCATAGTGCAAGGAGGCTACTCAGCTTTAGATGATTTGGAAGTACTTCCACCTTGGAAGGAACTTCTTGTATGTAGCAACATTATAGGAGGAGTTTTTGACATGGGGCATGTCAAAGGATGGATTTATGAGTTGGCAGGAGCCTATTTTCATAGGCCAACAACGCTGTCACCTTGGAGTAGGAACTTGTTGATGGAGTGTTCCCAGGATCACTTCATAGTTGATGCACTTGGTGAGCATAGAGGAGGTGAGATTGGTATAGTAGTGGATGGACTCATCCATTATTATGGTATGTTCTCCTTGACTTGGATTCCCAGGCATGAGGAGGGGAATTCTCATGCAACATGTGGTCCATTCCTCTTCATATGGGTATGCCATATCACTATGGAGGATTCTTCTATGGATTTTGTCACCCTCTTGCTTTCATTACATGGTAAGAATTATGTTTGTGCACTTATTGATTTTTCAACACAATATTTGCATGCTCTTAACACTTTCTTGCAGTGCATTGCTCTAGAAAAGGGCAAGTTTCTCTTTAGGCTCAATGGACCATTTTTGGCCAGCTATTATGATGGAGACAACCATCTACTATATGATCCAGGGAAAGTGTTTGGTCACTCTCTGTATGCACAGTTGGTACATTCAACCATCTACTATTTTCTAGTAGATGTGGTGGCTTACACCACTAGCCATCTGTCGAGAAACAAATTGCCATACTATTGTCTGAAGCTGCAGTGGGGAAGCTGCGTTGTGACCACTTGGGAGACTGTTGGTACCCTCCAGCACCACATATAACCTTCAGTATTTCTCTCATTATGATGTTGATCATGATCCTATTTGCTGATATTATTCTTGCTTTTATGAGGAGCATGATTGGAGGAGAAACACATGGGATGGATGTGTTCTTGGGGAAGGAGCATCCCCACACTTTCTGCATTACATGTTCTAAGGGGAACATGGGGAGAGACATGGCCTCTACAGAAAAATATTTGTTTCTTAATGAGGAGGACCATGAGATGGATGGGATGCCATATGGTAGTGATTTCTTGTCCATCATGTATGAGATGGTTTGGGCCAGCTTGATTCACAGCGTTGGGAAAGGGACCTTTGGAGGTCTAGTTTTCTTCTTTCCATTGGAGGGAAACATTATGGAAGCCGAAGATCAACAAATTCTCTAAATTTATCTTAAGTGGAGAGGAAGACAACGTGGGGTAGGGTATCTTGCCTACCATATTTATATTTTCAACCCACCTATTCTGCATGAGGTCAAGGTGGAAGAGATCCTTCATGAGTTGCCAACATGGAGGGTGACTCATTTTGTTTGGTTGATAGCTTGGGGAGGAGAGATTCAAAAGGGGATGATGAATCCCAATTTATATCAGCCCTCATGCCTCAAGAGGACCTTAAAACATCCCATTGTTGCCTCCATGGATGTTTCACTGACACATAATGTCAGCTATTTGGGATGTTCCCCAATAGATGGTTTGCACACTTGGGAGGGGAAACTTGGAGATATATTGATGATGAAACACCTTGATCCTTGGAGGATTCCATCTTATGAGGTTGCTACAGGGGAGAAGAGGATGCTCTTCAGTCCTATCCTTGCAGTTGCTTGAGGACAAGCAACATTTGGGAGGGGAGGACTGTAATATTCCAAAATTTGCAAACAAGCAAATTGGAATATTAGATTTTGATGCTTTCACTTAGGAGAGGAATAAATGGGAAAGGAGGCCCATGGACAATAAAGATATAAATAAATTCCACCTTAGTAAGGAAGGAGATCACCTTAGGGGCTAGATTTTACACCTTCAAGTGTGAACAAGGGTAAAATAGATGGAGACATAGTCAATTTTGACTAAGTCAACATACATTCTTGAGGAGGAAGAGATCACCCAAATAAACTAGCTCAATATGAACAAGGATCAGCCTAGAAACACATATGAGAACCAGATTGAAGACCCCTTAGTGTGGAAAGAAGCATTGCAGGTGGATTAGTCCCAGTTGACCAAGTCAACAACGTAGCTACCAAGAGAAGGGAAGCAAACTAGGGCATCATAGTTTTAGAAGAGGAATCTTCACTAGGAAGTCACCTCAACAATGTGTGGGGTCCGGGGTGAGGAGGCTCACCAAAGATAAAAAGGAGAGCATAGCATCAAAGAGATCATTCAATATTCAACTATCTTTGGTCTTTTGACTACTTTCATGCTTAAGCTATTTAGCCGGAGTTGCTGCACTGCTTAGTGCAAAGAATTCCCGTGCGGGAATTCCATCCTCTCTTTGGATCAATTTTCTTAAGGGATCAAGAGGGAAGGATTTGAGATTAAATTCATCATTTGGCTTAGGGCCATTCATCCATTCTCATCCAAAATGCAGTTCCCTTCAGAAACTGCGTCATTTATGCAGGTGCAACAACAGCAGGGTTGCACACTCAGATTTGGTGCTAGTATTTGAGGAGGAGGTGTTCATTTCCCTCCGGGAGATCTAATAAGAAGGTCCTTTGGAAATTTTCTGTATTATTCAGCTATTATATGTCATATTCAGTCATGTATAATACAGAGTTGCAGTAAACTGCGTTATTTTCTGCAGTCCTGCTTTTTGTACATGTATATTGCCGGAAACCCTTGCCGGGTGTCTTTTTCCCTTGTGTAAAAGAGGTTAAACCTCCATTTCTCTGCTATTTGATCAATATAAGATCTATATCAGTATTATCTCATTATTTTTTGCATAAATACTCATTAAAATAATGTAGTCCTTGCTTTAGTACTTTCTGCATGAGCTAGGCTATGGGGTTTGGGCTTATTTGAGCTGCATTGACTTGGGGAGATCTGTTTATGTTGGCTAGAGTGATTTTTTTCACCTATAATTCTGCATGTGAGTTGTACATGATGTATTATAAGGGATCCAAGTCCCATTTCTCACAGAAATAGCATTATTTTCTGAAGACAACTATTTTATGCCCTATATTTCTGCATTTCCCCACTTGGGAAGGAGAATATAGGCCATCTACTTGCTGAGGTTCTATCATCTGCTAGTATGATGTTATTTTAAATCTAATGAGCTACTCTACATTTTCATGCTCATGATTTTCTGAAGCTCCACATTGGTAATAACTTAAAATATTCCCAATAGTGTAGCTGTTCCCATTTTGGGATATTACATTCTTCCCAGTGAATGCTTCCATATGAGACATGTTGTCTAGTGACCTATGAGGACTTTTATTTTGAACATACACACCAATTTTTGTTGCCTCACCCACATATATTTATGATTCTTACACTTTCCTCAATTGAATGATTCTTTCGTTAAACAAATCCATTTTGTTTAGGATTATATGGGACTATAAACTCCCTCTTAATCACAACCTCATTACAAAAAGTTGTGAGTTCCTTTGATGTGTACTCTCTCCTCCATTGTCAAAGCTTAGTACCTTTATCCTCCTTTATGTAAGGTTATGTACGCCATCTTTGAATTAATTAAATTTGTAGAATACTTCATCTTTGGACTTGAGAAAATAGATCCAAATTTTCCTTGAGTGGTCATCAATGAATGTTATATAATATAGATGCCCTCCAAGATACTTCTTTTGACCTTGAGGCATTGCTTCCAAATGGTCTCTTAACATTTTTACCTAATGCACATCCCTTGCACACTCCTTCATGATCTTCCTTGAGTTAAAGGATGTGATTAAACATTGAATTTAGAGTTGGCAAGATTTTGTAGTGAAGGTGTCCAAACCTTCTATGCCAAAGTTCACATGGAATTACTTCAATGCGAACCAAATCTTGAGAGAGAGGAGTCAAAAATATGGAAAGTCTTCCTTCACGAATCTTATCGATATTTTCATTTTCGATGCTAGAGATTTTATCCCAAACTACAACTTTTACATCTATAAAAGCAACTCTATCTCCCTTATCTTCTAGACATGAAATAGAAAGTAAATTATTTTGGAAACCTGGTATGAATAGAATGTTATTGAGATGGAAATTTCTGCCATTTTCCAGGTCCAATGAGGTTGATGTAATTAATCTTACATGATAAATATTCTTATCAGCAAGTTCAACAGAGTAGGAATATTTTCCTCTTGATAAGGTATTTAATTTTTTGTGCTCACCTGTAATATGCCTTGATGCTCCACTGTCGATTATCTGAATATTATCATCTTCAAATGTGCCTATAAGTGCTGAGAATAACCCTTTGTCCTTTGAAGAAGTCTTGGGCATACTATCCTTGATGGATAATAGGAGATTCCACAATGTCGTGATGTCCTGCTTGATATGACTTGCTACAATAGAACATTGCTTCAAATATTTCTTCAAGGATGTAGTGATCTTCATCATGCCCTTAGCCAACCTTAGCTCTGATACCATGTTGAGAAATCTAAAGGGCTGCAACTAAGATGATTTCTCTTCAACTTGAAAATTGCTTGTGATCTATTTTTAATTTTCTTGATTATTAAATTCTTATTTTATTATGTTTTTCTAATCATCAAACAAATACCAAAACAATAAGATCAACAATACACAATAACAAGGGATATAGGTTTCAAGCCATATCCAAAACATTTCCACTTGAGAGGAAAACCCGCAAATCTATTCTCTTCTTATAGATTCTTCAAATGAAGAATTACAAGACCTATAGACCAAGACCAATACCCTTCCAAGACAAATTCTGACCTCGATGATGTGCTACCTTAGTCCAAGTAATGATCAGGTGATCATGTCCTAATTGGAAAAATGCTCAAAAATTTATTTGCTCAGAATTGGTTGAAACCAGAACGACAGGAAAGGCCTCGTCAAAATGATCCTGTAGCCATGAACGACACTCAAATCCGATGCTGTATGAGGAAGATATTCAACTTTGAAGTTTCTCAATTTCAGGCAAAAAGCCCAATTTGACTCAGTTTGACTTTGGATTAAAAAAATATTAAAAAAAGAATATTCCACAGAATATTCTGGGAATATTCCATAGAATATTCTGGGTGGACCAATGAGCGGGCGCCACGTGGCCAGCCCGGAGGCCACCATGTGGCCCCAAGAATCCAAAGTTATGGTATATAAAATTTTATATGGGTTGACTGGAGTCGAACGCGGGTCGGGTGGCCACCAGCCCATGGGCCCAACCAACCTGCCCACTTGTGGTTCTTAACATACAATAGAACTCACATATATATAAAGTGTTAAAAAGGTTTGGGCGGGGCCGGAAGGGGGCCAACCCCCTCTACAATGAAACCTCAGGTGGAAAAACTAAGAGCTAAGTTAATCTGGTGGGAATCAAACATAACGGTTAAGTTGTTGCGGAGAGGTCACATGAGTTGGCACAACTGGCGCATATGGCCACGACTACACTTACAATAAATGCTACTCCTAACCGCGCGGTTAAGAAGGCAGAGGTTTTGGCAGAGTCTACCCAAAATGGCGCCACTCCTTAATTAGTGGAGCTAACTGGTAGTTCCACCAAATTTGGTGGAGTTTTTCAAGGGAAAACTAGGAAAAACTTCAGTTGGACATAACTTCTGCTAGGAGAGTCATTTTGGAGAAAATTTGTTTTTTGATTTTGGGTCTTCTCAACATTTTGAAGCCATTGAGACAGGTTTCAGAGCCATTGGAGCTGATCTTCAGCCTGTTTAACTTCAGAGAAGCTTTTTGAGCCACTAGGGCCATTTTGGGGTTGATGTTGTACTAAGCTGTGGTTAACCATTTGAGGTGAACCAAGAGTCTACTTTGGGTAATTTGAGCATTCCAGAGCCAATGGTGCAGGTTGCAGAGGCAACAGAGATCATCTTCAGGTACTTTTTCAACATATAAGCTTGGAGAGCCATCAGGGCTTAGAAAGTGTGGGAGATGTATTGGGCTATGGTTAACCTTTGGAGGTGAAAAAAAAGCCTATATTTACTATTTTCAGTGTTTTGAACTCATTTCTACAGCTGTTTTTGACTTTTTAGGCTTTCTTAACACTGTATAACTAATTTTGAGAATAATAAGAGCAAGGACATGCCCATTTGGGGGCCTTGGACCTGATATATGTAGCCCAGGAGGGGTGAACGACCTTATCATATGTTGTGTTATATTCTGTGATTTATTTGCTATGTTTTATCAAAGTTAAAGATGTTAGACAGTAAAAATAAATAAGCCTCCAACACACAAAAGACTCATAAATTCACCAAAAGCATTTTGTTCCAATTGTAAAACACATTAAAAAATTTTCACACATAAGTTTATGGATAATGAATACCTTGCACCAGCAAACACTTAGTTTCATTATCAGATCATTAGTGATTACTCCTATTATTTCTTTAGGCAGAGTTTGTAAAGGGCCAGAAAGCTTCGGGATATCATCCTTTCTTTAAAGGTGACATATCCTGTAAATGGCCCTACAATCCATATCTGTATTAGAAATAAGAAGTTCTCACATTTTCAGATCAGATTGGTATCAGAGCATAGGTTGAGCTTATGGTTTTGATCTAGATTTTTTACTCAGCATTGTTGTGTGAAAATATTAAGTCATTTGTTTGCAAGTTTTGATGCTTACTAGGTTAAAACTCAAGAGAGGTGAAGGAAACTTGGTTAGTGCACAAAATAATCCACAACCAAGAAAGGTCAGAGAACCAACTCCAAGAGCCCTAGAAGCAGCTACAAGCATGTCTTCAAGAGAAGGTGAAGCTCATGAAGAAATGGATCCCAAGGAAGAAGAAAGGGTTTTTCGGAAAGCTTTCTTGGATATGACTGAAATGGTAAGGATCCTCTATCAAGAAAGAAATGATAGGATTGCTGGAGAAGGATCTAAAAACCAAAGAGAAGGAGGAGATTCTTCAGGAGGAAAGAAGGACAAGGATAAGTCTAAGAAAGGGAATGGAGGAAATGGTGATCGACCATCTCCATCGTCATCCTCTTCCTCAACATCATCCTCTTCAACTTCAGTAAATCAGTCACATAAGTAAAAAACAACTGGTAAAAATCCTTTGTTAAAGCTTGATGTCAAATTTGAATTGCCAATGTTTAATGGTGATGTTAATGTAGAGAAATTAGATAATTGGATCAGACAACTGGAGGTCTATTTAAGGATTCAAAATTTGCATGATGATGACACTAAAATTCAGCTAGCCTCATTAAGGATGGAAGGAGCAGCATTGGTATGGTGGGAAGCCAAGACCAGGGAGGAAATCAAGAAACATGGTAAGATTTATTTATCATGGATAGAGTTTATTACTGCAATCAAGAAGCAATTTTATCCTCTTGCTCACCTTCAAAAGGCTATAATGAACTGGCGAAATTTTAGACAGCTTAAGGGACACAATGTGCAAGACTATACCCAGGAATTTAGGAGAAGAGCACTCTTACTTGGGGTAGATTTAAAAAGCCAAGATATTTTGTTAAATTACATAGGTGGTTTGCACAGTTACCTTCAACACACTATTCTTATGTTTAATCCTACTAGTCTAGACGAAGTTTGTGTACAAGCTACACATTTAGAGGCTAGAGGGAAAAACACTTTTGATGCACTGAATGAGGATAGTGATTTTAAAATCAAAGGAAGAAAAAGGGTTGCAAATTCTAGAAAAGAAAAACATAAATTATTTTGCAAGAAATTTTCAAAAACAAGCCATGATGAAGAGAACTGTTGGAAGCTTCATCCTGAGCTGAAACCAGAGAAATATAAAAACAAAGACAAGACCAAAGAAAAGAGGAAAACTGTAGCAACCGTTGAACAAGACTTAGGGTCAGAATCAGGTGATGAGACAAAAAGTATCACCATGGTATTAAAGAACATCAAAGGGAAGGAGGTTGTACAAGAATCAAATCCCAGTTCTAGCTCATTAAACTGTCACAAAGAAACTCAAGATGAAAAGAGGAGGATAGAACTATTTCATGTGAGAATAATCTCAAACCACACAAAGATAGACACACTTTTTGATAGTGGGTCTCAAGCTAATCTCATCTCAGAAGAATTGGTCAAATAGCTGAAACTTGAGACAATTCCACATCCAAAGCCTTATCCACTTAGGTGGATATGAAAGGATGCAAACTTACAAGTCTCAAGAAAGTGCATCTTACGCTTCACCATAACAGATCAATATGTTGATTGGGTTGAACTGGGTGTAGTACTACTTGACATAACAGGTGTTGTGTTGGGTAGTCCATATTTATATGACAGAAAGGAAATCTTCTATCGCCATGAGAATAAGTATCACTTGTTCAAGGATGGAAAAGAGTGCATTGTGAAAGCACATAAGAAGAATCTAGAATCTTCTTTAGTCCATGTAGGTCAATTGAAAAGGCTAGTTAATGCAAGTCAAAATCTGACTTTGTTGATGATGAAACGACAAGATTTTGTACATTTACCTTTTCATGATATTGCTAATGATATGTCTCAGTCTAATAACAGTTCGTCTTTGAAAGAAGATGACATTATGTTGCACAAGGTACCTTTGGTGTCGATCAGTGCAGAGGACGAAGTGTCAATGCAAAGTAGTGCAAGAGTCCATGAGATGGAAAGGCATGCAAGAAAAGAGGGCACACAGTTCAGCATGGGTCAATGTTGGTTTCAGAATGGCAGATTTTTATGGCGAGAAAACTTGGTCGGGATTCGACACAAGTATAGGGCTCATTCAGCAAAAATTCACCATGTGAACAGTTGGAAAGGTGAATCTTGTTTTAAGTCTTCTTTGAAGTTTGATCATTGTAGAAACAATTCGTTTTCTGAAAATTATAGTTGTTGTTCTGAAAATTTCAAGAATTTGCCTCATGACTCAGTCAGTTTTAGCAACGGTCGATCAGTGAATTCAAGGGAAAATTTATCTTTTTATGAGAAGCTCAATTTGATGAAGTCGGGAAGATTTCAATGGTTAAAATTTGGAAGAGTGGAGAATCAGTCTCCTCATCTTCATTTTCTGTAATCATAGAGCTTTTGTGGGTCCAAAAGCTTCCCATTTGGGAGGTGTGATAAGGTGATCATGTTCTAATTGGAAAAATGCTCAAAAATTTATTTGGTCAGAATTGGTTGAAACCATAACGACATGAAAGGTCTCGTCAAAACGATCCTGTAGCCACGAATGACACTCAAATCCGATGTTGTATGAGGAAGATATTCAACTTTGAAGTTTCTCAATTTCAGGCTAAAAGCCCAATTTGACTCAGTTTGACTTTGGATAAAAAAATATTAAAAAAAGAATATTCCACAAAATATTATGGGAATATTCCATAGAATATTCTGTAGAATATTTTGGGCAGACCAATGAGTGGGCGCCACGTGGCCAGCCCGGAGGCCGCCATGTGGCCCCAAGAATCCAAAGTTATGGTATATAAAATTTTATATGGGCTGACTGGAGTCGAACGCGGGTCGGGTGGCCACCAGCCCACGGGCCCGACCAACCCACCCACTTGTGGTTCTTAACATACAATAGAACTCACATATATATAAAGTGTTAAAAAGGTTTGGGCGGGGCCGGAAGGGGGCTAGGCCCCTCTAAAATGAAACCTCAGGCGGAAAAACCAAGAGCTAAGGTAATATGGCGGGAATCAAACATAACGGTTAAGTTGTTGTGGAGAGGTCACATGACCCGACAGATAATCTGTGGTTAAGTTTAATGCCACGGTCCTTAAAACAGTTGGCACAACCGGCACATGTGGCCACGACTACACTTAAAATAAATGATACTCTTAACCGCGTGGTTTAGAAGGAGGAGGTTTTGGCAGAGTCCGCCCAGAATGGCGCCACTCCTTAATTAGTGGAGCTAACTGGTAGTTCCACCAAATTTGGTGGAGTTTTTCAAGGGCAAATTGGGCAAAAATTCAGTTGGAAATAAATTCTGCTAAGAGATTCCTTTTGGAGAGATTTATTTTTTGATTTTGGATCTTCTCAACATTGTGAAGCCTTTGAGATAGGTTTCAGAGCCATTGGAGTTGATATTCAGCCTGTTTAGCTTCGGAGAAGCTTTTTGAGGCACCAGGGCCCTTTTGGGGTTGATGCCGTGCTGAGCCGTGGTTAACCATTTGAGGTGAACCAAGAGTCTACTTTGGGTAATTTGAGCATTCTAGAGCCAATGGTGCAGGTTGCAGAGGCAACAGAGATCATCTTCAGGTACTTTTTTAGCAGAGAATATTAGATAGCCATCAGGGCGTAGGGAGTGTGGGAGTTGTATTGGCCATGGTTAACCTTTGGAGGTGAAACAAAAGCCTATCTTTACTGTTTTCAGTGTTCTGAACTCATTTCTACAACTATTTTTGCCTGTTTAGGCTTTCTTCACACTGTATAACTAATTTTGAGCATAATAAGAGCAAGGACATGCCCATTTGGGGGCCTTGGACCCGATAGATGTAGCACAGGAGGGGCGAATTGCCTTATCATATGTTGTGTTATATTCTGTGATTTATTTGCTGTGTTTTATCAGAGTTAAAGATGTTAAACAGTAAAAAGAAATAAACCTCCTACACACAAAAGAATCATAAATTCACCAAAAGCATTTTGTTCCAATTGAAAAACACATTAAACAGTTTGCACACATAATTTTAAGGATAATGAATACCTTGCACCAGCAAACAAGTAATTTCATTATCAGATCATTAGTGATTACTTCTATTATTTCTTTAGGTAGAGTCTGTAAAGGGCTAGAAAGCTTCAGGTTCTCATCCTTTCTTTAAAGGTGACATATCCTGTAAATGCCCCTATAGTCCATCTCTGTATTAGAAATAAGAAGTTCTCACATTTTTCAGATCAAAAACCCAATCAAATATCTTCCAGTTGCACAATTTCGACCATCAACTACAAAATTTCGGCCTCCACAACAAGTCTGAAATTTTTGGCCCCTGTAATAGTTGTGGCTTCCACATGTGTGAGGAGTTTTAGGGATTCCAAGGCTCCCTTTGACCTTCACTTGAGTTTATGCTTCTTTTATCACTTTTCCATGACCTAATAGACCTTCCTTCGACCTTCTTTCTGCAATTTACTCAACTTGGATCAAGCAGCACCAAAAACCTAGACTCCTTCCTTCGCACGTGTGTGTGTGAGAGAGAGAAAACAACCCTAAATTTTTTCCTTCGCCCTTATTCCTTCTTTGCTAGCATTATTATGCTTTTCCTTCACTTAGATGATGATAGGATGAGTGAGTTTCTATTAGAGGTCGAGTTGCCTCCTATATATAGGCTTCTAAGGAGAATGCCATTCCCTAATGAGGTCGACTTCTTAGCTGCCAGGCCGACTTGGTCTTGGAGGGTATTTTGACACTTTTAAATACAAAAATAATTCTTTTTACAAGTTATTATTTTCATGATGGGGTTTTATTCATATGACAATGACTCTTTTGACTTCTTGACCCTAGAACAAACCCTAGAATCACTCAATGGGTGCTTGAACACTAAATAAAATACCTTGAGCATGAAAGCCATTCTACATAAACAAAAATAATAAATTTTCTTTCTATTTAAAGTATACAAGAATCAAAATTACATTTCATGTTTATGAAGACCATATCTAGTTACACATTTCAAAAGAAACAACCACAAGCCTAATCTTGTCTTGTATAACAACACTGTCTCAATGAAGATATTTTAGACCCATAAATATATAATATTTGCTGCCAATTGGATCCCACTCTTTATTTCTGGAATGTATCACTATAGCATCCAAAACCTGATCAAAGAAATTTCTAAATAAATTCCTCAACCAAACTACCCACAACTAGCCACGCTAGAAACAATGTACTCAACCTCAGTCGTGCTTTAAGCTTTCCTGCTCATCAAAATTTCATGGCAGATCCCAAGCTAAAACAACACCCACATGTGTTATTTCTATAATAATCTGTGCATCCATGTAGTCATACATATCCTATAGTGTGAAAATTTATAGACAGTTGCCGTGATAGATTTATTTCTCCTACTTATTATTTCAATAAGTTATTATTCAGAAATATTTTGGAAAATATCAAAATAAATACAACTACAACATTCAAAATTATATATGTAGAGAAATAAACAATAGGGAACATAAGCACAAGAATCAATCACATGTACACAATTATTTTTGGACAATTGTCCTTGGAAAAACTGAATGTGGGAAAACCAGTGCAGCAGATGAGGGTTTTATTATTTCTTCAACAAATGATATATTTACAGGGAAATATTCAGCAGATAAATATTGAACCACCTGAGACTGAATATCCAGCTTACTTAGACAATTTTCTGATACCCAGAACAACCCCTGAAATCCCTTGCGTCAGCCTGCGTGATTATCTGTGTAGTCCCAGTGCTAGACTGCATGAATTTGCGTGGGGTATATTTTTTGCAGCTTCAAGCTGCATCTAGTGACCCATTGCTGCTCTTTGACCCTGATCTCGATCACCCCTGACCTCCTCCTACTTTTGCAACTTCTTGCCCTGCAACTCTCCCGTTGAGATCAAATTGTACATCAGAATGGATCTCCTTCAGGTACTGAGTGTGTGCCCGGCTTATCTTCCAAGTGACCCTCAAGCCTTCTTTTATAATCTTCCTATTGGAGAACCAATAACCCAGATTAAAAGATTAATCAATGGCTAAGAATAAATTTTGACTTGATCCATGTTTTCTAGAAGATTCACACTCTGACTTATTAATTCCCTTTTATTATTTGATTTTCCTAAGTTTGGACTTAGGGTTTTCATTAAAATAATTAATTATTTTAATAAGTCTTGAAGCAAGTGGAATTTCCACAAACTGATTTTGGGTTCTTTGGAATGCTACTGTCCAAGCCTCCCTACAAAGTTTGAGACTTAGAACACTTCTGGATGCTACAAAAATAAACACTCCCTCTTAGCGAGGAAAGTGTTCCAACAATATGCCTGCTGCATGCTGCTCTGATTCTGAAGCACCCTCTGCGCTGCTGCCCCCTATACTGCTGCCTTGACACTGCCACTGTCACTTGCTGCATCTATACCAAAACTCCCTCTGAATACTGAATCCTGCTACCGGAAGGGATTCTTCATCATCCCCATCTTCTCTCGGAAGTAGACAAACCTTGTTATTCCTAGAGCCTTGGTGAGGACGTCTACCATCTGTTCTCCTGTTGGAGTGTGCTGCAACTAAACAACTGCACATTGTACACAGTCTATGATGAAATAACATTGGATGTCAAGATGTTTCAACCTATCATGAAACACAAGATTATCAGAGAGCTTTATACAACTCTAATTATCATATAAAATGCTGGTCGCTTCCATTTTCTCCTTGAGTAGATTTACTAACAGTTTCCTAAGCCAAATGGATTTGCACGAAGCTGTGTTAGCTGCCATATATTCTGCCTCTGATGAACTCAGTGCCACGGACTTCTATTTCCTACTGCTCTAGAAATTCATTCCTGATCCCAGAATGAAACAGTACCCACTGGTACTCTTCCAATCAACTGAAATTCTTGTTAGTTTAAGTCTTCGCAGCCTTCCTCCAGTGATCAAACATGCTCTTAAAAAGTGATTTTAAGGTGTCAAGGTCAAATTTTGTCATTTCAGTGAGTCTTAAAGTAAAATTTGGTCAGTAGGTATTAGGTCTAGGGTTTGTTTTCACTCCTTTCAAAGTTGTCCAAATGTCGGTCCATGTCACCATTCAGCTGAGTGTACCATCATTCAAAAGGTTGTCATCATCATGTCAAGTTCCACTGGGTCATTTTACACCTTATTCATGCTTCAGTTGTGCCTAGGTAAGGTTCATTTCCCTCTCCTAGGGTTTTGGAGGTAATTTCTCTTGGATGGTCAAATCATTAGCAAAAATTGTATCCTGATGTTCATACACCTTCCCCTATCCTTGATGTACCTTATTAAACACTTCCCATCACTGAGATCTCCCAAATTCCTCATTTTCGTACAAACCCTAGTTTCTTGCTACAACTTGACAATTTTCTAGGCTAGGCCTGTGTTTTTCCCTTTTGGACCCCTTCCCCTCACTCAATCTTTGAAATTCAACTTTCCCCTGCTTCCTAACATACCTCCCTACTTCCAAAAAATTTCTCAAGAATTTATAATCCCCTTATCCCCTTCATTTCACTTCATTTCGACAAATCTCTTGTTCCACACATCGGGATAGATTTTACTCCAATGATGTTTCGGAGCAAGAAAAGATGAATTTTGGAAAACTGAGAGAGGTTTTTGTCCAAAATAGGCCAAGGAAGAAAAAAATCCTTCAATTTTTACACAAGTTTCATGGTTTTAGAGAAATGTCAAAAATACAGTTGCCTCAGGAGAATTGATGCACCTTTGAAGTAACCTTGGGAAAATCAAGTTTTCTCCTAGCTTGGTTGGCCAAATGACTTTCTTTATGAGTCAAATGATAACTATACACAAATATATTTCCAATGAGCTATCATGAGCTCAATTTGGAGTTGAGGAAGACCTTCAAAAGTTGACTGCAACAACACTCTGCCTTGAGGCAGCCTTATTTTGCACATTTTGACCAGTCTTGGGAGATTTGATTTTTGACAAAGTAAATGAACTCCAAATTGAAAAATTCAAGTTGGGTTGGAAAAAAAACTCAATAATATTTCCAACGAGCTATCTTGTGTCCAATTTGGACACCGGGAAGGCCTCCAAAAGTCTCTTGCAAAAAGGCGCTACGCATTGAGATGAATTTTGGAAAATTTGCCTTAAAAAACAGAGTTTTCAGCCCAATGTGCTACGCCACTTGGCGCGCGCTTATGATTGGGGGCTCCTTTTGATGAAAGCTATTCATTTTTGGATTTTTCATGGAAAATTATGCATTCCTACTTATGGCCAAGATATTTTGACAGGTTTTGGGCTTCCAGAAGGGTCAAAAACACCCTAAAAATGACCTTTTTGCCCCTTTTTGGACACACAGGAAGCAGTGTTGGGAGAACTCATTTTTGGAGGGGAAAATGGAAGCCAAATTCAGAAATTCCACTTGTGTTGGAAAGTATACAGGCAGATATTTCTTACAAGCCCACTTGGAGCTAATTTGGACACTAGGAAGGCCTTCAAAATCAGCTCCAAACTGGCGTGACGCATAGAGAAATCAGGCGCGGCGCATTGGGGATTTTTGCTCATTTTGGACTCAGTAACTTTGTTTTTTGCCTAATTTTTGAAATTTTGACTTTATTACTTCCAAATGTTAAACTCATGATGTAATTGGATGTATTTTGATGGATCTTGATGTAATTTTGTTAAATTTTTACTCATGGAGGTAGATTCATCCATCAAAAACTGAATTGCAACTGAATGAATCAATTTCCTATCTTATAGAGGCAAGCTGTTCCACTGCCTATTTTCTAGTTCTTAGTTTAGATATTGTTGAAACAGCTCCTAAAATTGTGAGCTTGACCCCTAGAGGCTGGGATGAGTAGTTGGTTACTTATATCTTGTAATTTTTCAGTCATTAGCATAGGTTGGACACTTGGGATTGCTTTGAGCATCATTGTACATTCATCTCTGCAGTTTGGCAAAGGAATAGACCAGGGTTTGCAGAACTCCTTGGGATTCATGTGGATCTTTGTTTTTATGATGTGTTTCTCTCTGTTAATGTAAGTTTACTAGTGTTTCATGTGTATCATTTTCCCTTTTATTTCTTCTTAAGTTAAAAAAACAAGGATAAAGGTGGAATTCATTAAAATTTGCAGTGCTCTACCTAGGGTTTGTTTAATTTTCTATGTTTTCAGCTGTTTGGAGAGGATTCCTGAAAGTTTCTTGCCCTCTTCAACTCCTGACTGGTCTGAGCTATCCAATTCATTCAAAATTGAAGTGTCAAAACAATTGCCTACCTTGCCCCATTCAGATCTCTGCAAAAACTAGGCCTCATTCCCCGAACCCAAAATTTTCCCTTCCCTTTGATCCAAAAAACACCCTCAAAATCAAATCAAACTATTTTACATATATACCTAGCCTAAAATCAGCCTTTATTCAAGTCATATCAAGCCTCACTGATTATTTTTGCTGAGATTGACCAGGAGAGAGCCCTGTCTCGATCTGGTAGGGCTAGCTACCAGATTAAGCGTGGTTTGATGTTACCCTAGATTCTGCCTTTCTCAGCCTGAGGTAGATTTAGGCCATAACATAGTGGCAACCATAATGGGGATCAAGTTTTTTGTTCGTTTTATAAACTACAGACAGAGCCTGAAGTTAGCCAGGTAGCCTTCAAAACGCTCTTGCTTTGCATTAGCGAAAGTAGATGAATGCTGCTTCAGTCAATCTCCGGTCTAGTTTATGAATTGAACATCTGGTTTCCTCAGTAAAATATAATCAAGTTCAGATCTAATGGTTGATGGTGTACAACGATCAGACATAGGAAGGCTGAAACATTCACTTGGTGACTCCAATGTCAAAGAATCCCAAGTTTCAGAATTTTTATGGCGACTCTACTCTTCAAGAATCAGTAGCCTGAGGAATTTCTTGGTGAATTCATTGTTATCAAAATGGTTTCACTGGATCGAAGGTATGCTCCCATGAGCCGAGATCACATTCCAGGTTTTCCAAATAAAATTTCTAAGGTAGATTGGAAAAGGAATTTGCCTACGTTTAAAGATGATGATAGGAAGGATGCTGCTTTACATCTGGTTAGATTTCACATACATATCCGCAAGTTGAAGGTTGATTTTCCTGAAGATTGCTTGATGAAGATATTCATGGCCACTCTGGAAGGTGAAGCTCGATCTTAGTATGAAAGTTTGCCGCCTGCTTGTATTTACTGTTTAAATGATTTTCATACCATTTTATTTGAAAGGTATAAAGAATCTTATCCATCCTTAACTTTAGTTCAGAACTCTTGTAGCCATGTTCATAGTTTTATTGAAAATCTTGAAAATTTTTATGAAGATGATGACTTCATGGACGATGAGATCATGGAGGCTCTTTACGAAAATCAATTTCAGCAGCATAAAGAGAACTTAGAAGATACTCATCAAGATGCTCAGGAAACTTTGCAGTAGGATCAAGATCTTAATACAATGGAAAATGATGAAAGAGAAGGTTTTGTTTCAGATCTGTCCATAGAAGAAGACAATATGCAGGAAAGTTAAGTTTCAATTTCAAAATGTGATAAAATCAAGTCAGCTATTTCAGATCTAGATTCAGATCGTGATGATCAAGAATACCTTGTGCTGAATCCCATGAAGGAGAACTCTGCTGTTGAGATCATCTGGAATGAAGAAGACAGAGTTATTGATCCAAATGTTCTCATTTCATTAAAACAAAGCCTTCATGAGGAGGTAATCCAGTCAGTTCATGAAAAACAAGATGAGATCTTTGTTCAAGTAAGTGAAAAATCTTCTTTCAATAACTCAGTGATAAATGATAATTTGATTGCCATGTCATATGAAGATGATCAACAATGTTTTCAAATTTCAGAAGATCAGGGAATTAAGGATTGTCATTCAGGTTTTTCATGTTTTAAAATGTTATTTCATGAAGACAATCACTGTTTGAGAAAAAGAAAACAAAAATCATTATCTCCTTTGTTTGAAGATGAGATAGATCAACTCCTGAAAGGTCATGTTACAGCCCAAGCTAAAGCAAATTTGCAATGCCCACATGGTCAAGAAAGTGTTGGTGAAACTTCTTCCTCTTTTGAAAATGATGACGGTCTTGTAATTAGCTTTATAGATCAGCAAACAGATAATATTTTCTTTCATGAAGATGATAAGGCTGTCATGTTTGATAAGCTTGAAGATTGTTTTTTGTTTAAGAATGACCTAGACCATGAAGTTGAGGAATATGAGCTTGAGAGAGACAATACGCCAGAATTTCTCATGGTCAAGGAACTTACGGCTAACACTCAGATGGCAGAAGCTTATACCTCTATATGCCTTCCTATCACTCGGAATCAATTGTTCTTTCAGATCAGAATGAAGCGAGTAGTTGTATTTTTGCTGCTGGATCTCAAGACCAACTAGTGCTTCAAGATTTTCAAGATCCCTTCGGCATTATTTTGCAAGCATCAGAAAAGATAAATTTTGCCTGGTTCGTTATCATAAGCCTTGTTTTCAGTGGTCATTGTGAGTTTCTTACATGTACATCATTCTACCTGCTCGAGAAAAGTGAGAGCAGAATTTTGGTATTTAGCCATCTACTGGATTGGTTACATTGGAAGGCTCACTACACATGATTGTACATATTCCATCAGTAGGCAGTTGGTTGTCATCATGATTTGAAACCCTCAAATATCGATGGTCTGCTGCCATTCAAAAATCTTTGTAAGTACTTGTTTCAGTTAAGTAGGTCTTGAGTCAATTTTGTTTTAGTCAGTTTCAACATAGTTTTAGTTTGGGGCCCGAAATGAAGGCTATAAAACTGAAGTTCTGATTTCAGTTTTGGTGTGTCAGTTATTTGAGTCATTGGCGAATCATTTTTCAGTCTTTTTATTAAGTTAGTTTGTGTCGGTTTTCAGTCATGCATTTCAGCTTGATTTTTTATTCCATTTCCAAATGGATGAAGGCACTTGTCTGCTCTCCCAAAGATCTGCCGTTCTTGGCACCTCCAAGGAGCTACCATCCTCATTAGAGCCAATGTTAGTGTCAGTATTTTTAGCCTTCTTCCAGTGATCAAACATGCTCTTAAAAAGTGATTTTAAGGTGTCAAGGTCAAATTTTGTCATTTCAGTGAGTCTTCAAGTAAAATTTGGTCACTAGGTATTAGGTCTAGGGTTTGTTTTCACTCCTTTCAAAGCTGTCCAAATGTAGGTCCTGTCACCATTCAGCTAAGTGTACCATCATTCAGAAGGTTTTCATCATCATGTCAAGTTCCACTGGGTCATTTTACACCTTTTTCATGCTTCAGTTGTGCCTAGGTAAGGTTCATTTCCCTCTCCTAGGGTTTTGGAGGTAATTTCTCTTGGATGGTCAAATCATCAGTAAAAATTGTATCCTGATGTTCATACACCTTCCCCTATCCTTTATGTACCTTATTAAACACTTCCAATCACTGAGATCTCCCAAATTCCTCATTTTCGCACAAACCCTAGTTTCTTGCTACAACTTGACAATTTTCTAGGCTAGGCCTGTGTTTTGCCCTTTTGGACCCCTTCCCCTCACTCAATATTTGAAATTACACTTTCCCCTAATTCCTAACATCCCTTCATACTTCCCAAAATTTTCTCAAGAATTTAGAAGCCCCTTATCCCCTTCATTTCACTTCATTTCGACAAATCTCTTGTTTCACACATCGAGATATATTTTACTTGAATGATGTTTCTGAGCAAGAAAAGATGAATTTTGGAAAACTGAGAGAGGTTTTTGTCAAAAATATTCCAAGGAAGAAAAACCGCCTTCAATTTATACACATGTGTCATGGTTTTAGATAAATGTCAAAAATACAGTTGCCTCAGGAGAATTGATGCACCTCTAAAGTGACCTTGGGAAAATCAATTTTTCTCCTAGCTTGGTTGGCCAAATGACTTGCTTGATGAGTCAAATGATAACTAGACACAAATATATTTCCAATGAGCTATCATGAGATCAATTTTGAGTTGAGAAAGACCTTCAAAAGTTGACTGCAACAACACTCTGCCTTGAGGCAGCATTATTTTGCACATTTTGACCAGTCTTGGGAGATTTGATTTTTGACAAGGAAAATGAACTCCAAATTGAAAAATTAAAGTTGGGTTGGAAATTAGACTCAATAATATTTCCAACGAGCTATCCCACATCCAATTTGGACACCGAGAAGGCCTCCAAAAGTCTCCTGCAAAAAGGCGCTACGCATTGAGATGAATTTTGGAAGTTTTGCCTTAAAAAACAGAGTTTTCAGCCCAATGCGCTGCGCCACTTGGCGCGTGCTTATGATTGGGGGCTCCTTTTGATGCAAACTCTGCATTTTTGGATTTTTCATGGAAAATTATGCATTCCTACTTATGGCCAAGATATTTTTACAGGTTTTGGGCTTCCAGAAGGGTCAAAAACACCCTAAAAATGACCTTTCTGCCCCTTTTTGGACACACAGGAAGCAGTGTTGGGAGAACTCATTTTTTGAGGGGACAATGGAAACCAAATTCAGAAATTCCACTTGTTTTTGAAAGTAGACAGGTATAAATTTCCAACAAGCCCACTTGGAGCTAATTTGGACACTGGGAAGGCCTTCAAAATCAGCTCCAAACTGGCGTGACACATAGAGAAATCAGGCACAACGCATTGGGGATTTTTGCTCATTTTGGACTCAGTAGCTCTGTTTTTCGCCTATTTTTTGACATTTTGACTTTCTTACTTCCAAATTTTAAACTCATGATGTAATTGGATGTAGTTTGATTGATCTTGATGTAATTTTGTTAAATTTTTACTCATGGAGGTAGATTCATCCATCAAAAGGTGAATTGCAACTGAATGAATCAATTTCCTATCTTATAGAGGCAAGCTGTTCCACTGCCTATTTTCCAGTTCTCAGTTTAGATCTTGTTGAAACAGCTCCTAAAATTGTGAGCTCAACCCCTAGAGGCTGGGATGAGTAGTTGGTTGCTTATATCTTGTAATTTTTCAGTCATTAGCATAGGTTGGACACTTGGGATTGCTTTGAGCATCATTGTACATTCATATCTGCAGTTTGGCAAAGGAATAGACCAGGGTTTGCAGCACTCCTTGGGATTCATGTGGCTCTTTGTTTTGATGATGTGTTTCTCTCTGTTAATGTAAGTTTACTGGTGTTTCATGTGTATCATTTTCCCTCTTATTTCTTCTTAAGTTAAAAAACAAGGATAAAGGTGGAATTCATTAAAATTTGCAGTGCTCTACCTAGGGTTTGTTTAATTTTCTATGTTTTCAGCTGTTTGGAGAGGATTCATGAAAGTTTCTTGCCCTCTTCAACTCCTGACCGGTCTGAGCTATCCATTTCATTCAAAATTGAAGTGTCAAAACAATTGCCTACCTTGCCCCATTCAGATCTCTGCAAAACCTAGGCCTCATTTCCCGGACCCAAAATCTGCCCTTCCCTTTGATCCAACAAACACCCTCAAAATAAAATCAAACTATTTTACATGTATACCTAGCCTAAAATCAGCCTTTATTCAAATCATCTCAAGCCTCACTGATTATTTTTGCTGAGATTGACCAGGAGAGAGCCCTCTCCCGATCTGGTAGGGCTAGCTACCAGATTAAGCGTGGTTTGATGTTACCCTAGATTCTGCCTTTCTCAGCCTAAGGTAGATTTAGGCCATAACACTTCTAACCCAATCTGCATCAGTAGAACCACTCAAACTAACTTCATTGTCACAGGTGTACTTTAATCCAAGCTCAACTGTCCCTCGAAGGTACCTGAGAACATGTTTGGCTGCTACCCAATGTGCCCTCTTCGGTTCCACCATGAACTGACTTAGGGCATTAACAACATAAAAAATTTTTGGCCTTGTATTTACCAGATACATCAATGACCCTATGATTTGTCTATACAGTGTAGGATCAACTTCATCATCTTTAGATGTGTCAATTTTCCTCCAGTTGGTAATCATTGGAGTGGTCATGGGCCTACAATCCTCCATCTGAAATATTTTCAGAATTTCTATAGTGTATCTTCCTTGACCAAGGAAGATCTCCCTATTCCGCTGCCAAAATTACAACCCCATAAAATATTTCATCCGTCCTAGATCCTTCATGTCAAACTCTTAAGCTAAATTCTTCTTGCAATCTGTGATGAGCCTTAATGATCCTGTAAAGAACAAATCATCTACATACAATACCAGTACCAATGGCTCACTCCCTACTCTCAGATAGTAGAGATTTGGATCTGCATCACTCTTGACGAATCCCATCTTCTGCAGATAGCTGTCAATCCAACCATACCAAGCTCTGGGAGCTTGCTTTAGTCCATATAATGCTTTACTTGGTCTGCACACATGATTTTTCTGATCATTTGTCTCAAAGACCTCCTTTCATTCTATATACACTTATTATTCTATCACATGATTCAAGAATGCCGTCTTGATGTCCATCTGATGAATTTCCCATCCCATCTGTGCAGCAAGGGATATCATGGACCTGATAGATGTGTATCTGGCTACCAGGGCGAAGGTTTCTTCATAGTCTATTCCTTCCTTATGAGCATACCTTTTAGCCACAAACCTGGCTTTAAATTTCTTGATGCTGCCGTCTTCAGCAGACTTGATCTTGTAGATCCACCGGGAACCTACAACAGCTATCTCCTGCGGTCTAGGTACCACTTCCCAAACATCATTGTTCATGATGGAACTGTACTCTTCCACCATTGCATCAACACACACCTGGTGCTGAGCAGATTCCCAAAAGCTGGAAGGTTCTTTGACTTGAGCAACCAAGGCTTGATACCTCTCAAGCTGCTTGCGCTGTCTCTTCTCATTATGAGGATTTTTGATAGAATCCTCTGCATCCTTTAGAATCTTTCGAAGTTCCCTGCTGATTCTTCCACTGGTGGTGGGTGGATTTACCGGCTCTCCTTCTTGAAAATCCTCAAGAGACCCATCCTTTGGATCAATCACATGTACACATTTATTTTTGGACAATTTTCCTCAGAAAAACCCAATGTGGGAAAACCGATGTAACAGATGAGGGTTTTATTATTTCTTCAACAAATGATATCTTTACAGGGAAATATTCGGTAGATAAATACTGAATCACCTGAGACATATCAATAAATCCATAAGCCAAAACATATATATGAACTATCACACATCATGTCAAATTTCTAAAGCATCATCAATTATATAAGCCAATATTGCTCATTTATACTAAGTCAATCCAATAAGCCAAATCTTGTCAATTCCTTGCAACTGTTACCAAATACTATCATGTAGTATCTTAAATGATCAAATCAAGGCAAACAACATACATATATGCATATTTGAGTTTCCTGCAAACACAATACTAGCCAAGACATTCACATTCTATATTATAATTTAAACATTACATATATCTTAAGAAATTCCTTGCTCATAAAACTTTCCATCATCTGCTCCATGCTTGTAGTACGGTCATACACCAGATGCGCTCCTGGTATCGTGCATAAGATTTTAGTTTTGTATCCTACATTCTTAACTGCACCCTTAGGCCTTTTTTCATGTGGTTGAGAGGTGTATAACTGCACCCTTAATCCTTTCTCCCAGCGATTGAGACTTGGAATAGGAGAAACCATCTTTTCTCAGATTAGAACTTACCAATTTTTTTTAAACAACTTAGATGGTTATTTATGTTCAGAAACCTTTTAACAATTAAGTATATTTTTCAAATACTAATAGGTGTTGAGATCACATGGCAAGTTTCTCTCTCTGAATGGGAAGCCAATTCAGTCATCATCATTCAAGATATCAACCTGTCTAGCATACTGTTTTCATGCATCAACAAAACTGTTAGATCATGAAGTCAAAATATATTAGGTTTTCAAACGTTTATGCATCATATTCATAGCATGCCAACATCAACTACTTCATCATCACATATGACATCAATCATTCATCAAGGGTTAGTGTCATATAATTAGGGAAACTGACAAGTGTATCATACTTCAAGGATCATAATCACAATATAACTTTTTTATCATATAATTAGGACAAATGACAAGTGTATCATACTTCAACGATAATAATCAAAACATCACTTCTTTATCACATTACTCAACCATCAAGTCAGGGCATCCATATTTACCACATTTTCAATTTTACTAGGCCTATCAAATCCTAACAAGAAGATCCCGAGTATCAATCTTATTGTTACACTTCTATCATTCTTATCACAAGTATTAACAATAATATAAACTCACCATATACAAAAAAATGTATCTAGATTGCTTCATAAAATTGAGAAAACCATCATTTGTAAAATGTAAGATACTTGTCAAATATAAAGTGCACTAATATATCACATGTAACATAAATCAAACTTAATCTCATATGCATATATGGGTCATTAATGAATATGATATTCTCATCATATCTTATGGCTCAACTTGTCTTCCAATATTTCAGCTAAATAATAACATTGAAACAATACGCTATACATACCTTGTAGTATTCAAATACCTTTGTAGCTTGTTCCTCTTTTTTGTTATTGGAAACTGTAACACTTGCATATTGTAATTTCTCAACGCTATTTTGAAAACTTTAAAAATATTTCTTCAAGCACTTCTTTCCTTTTCCAACACCATCTCTTCTTTTCATGCACTAGCTTTCTCTTCCTACACCTTGGATGATCCTCAACAAGGATCTACTTATCACATCTCATTTGAAGGTTAGAAGTGTTAACATACTCAAATATGCAAGAAGTAATAATTTAAACAATAAATATATACAAGTATAGTATCGCAAAGAAATAACATCATCCTAAAATATACTTATCTTTAACGAGAGGTGATCAAATCCTTCTTGAACTAACCTTCAAGAGTCATTACCATCCATTACCTATGTAACAATGTTGGCATCAATATTTCAAATCATATTCATTAGCAAGCAAGGATTGATTGAGATTATCCCATCTAGGGCTACACTAAATATGAAGCAATTACTAGAACAACTTCTCATTGATCATGCTAGGGTTTCAAAACTACAAAAACTCAAGTCATTATCTTATCCCAGGGTTTCTTCCAAATCCTTACCTCATGATATCCATCAACCCTAATAGCTAGATTTCCTAGGGTTTCCTTCAAACCCTAGTATTCTCTTAGGTATCCTCCATCTTCTCTTGCTCCCATAAATGGTCTCTTCACAGGGGTGATCTTCAATGACTTTTCTTCAGCCAAAATCTAATGCAATGTTAATTTTTATTATGGATTTATTGTTCTTTGCTTTAGATAATTGTATTTCATCATTTACATGTTGAATTCACCGCATAACATTATAACATTATTTAGATTTACAACATTATTCAACAACATATGCAATTATATAGAAATAACAATAACATAATCAATGACGTGGAACATAAAGGAACAATAGAAGAAAAGAATTCATACATAGAGACATCAGGATAGGTCCGATACCAGGGAAAAACCCACTACGGGGAAAACCCTTTCAATTTATTCTTCTTATTAGATTGTAATTTAATGTTCCAACAAAGAGAGAGTACAATGATCCATATCTTCAACCACATAAATATGCATAAAAATAAACTAAACAACATCTAAGATATGAACCCAAAAATGATAATAATAAAAACCCTAATTTAGAAGTCCACGATCAACTGTAAAAATAAAACCCTAGTTTTCAGCTGCACGAAGAGAGTGTACGTGTGTGCGGATGAAACCATCCAACCGAACTCATGAGCCTATGTGCCTGTGGTTGTGACAAAAAATATCCTATAGCATGCATGCGGCTAGGAACAAAAGACCCTAATCACACATGAAAGATTCAACCCTGCAATTTCAGACTCGTATGAACCAATCTTTGCAAACTGCCTCAGACCTATGTGATCCAAACCAAAGAAAGAAGAATGAGTGATAATGATGTCCAAATGAGGTTGATGTCACTTATATTTATAGGATTCCAGGGGTGTCCAATTTTATTTAGGGACGAACTGATTAAATGTAGCATTGTGGGATTTTCTTTGAAAATATACTTTCCCTTGTCCAAATTAAGTGCTTAAATAGTCAAAATTGGTCCTCTCGGAAAGAAGAATCTAGTCCCATGCTTGGAATTTGTCACTAAGATTCCAAATTAACACTCCCTCTCAGCTAGGGAGAAATTCCAACTGCATCATGTCATCATCGTAAGTATCTTGTCATCGAATCACGTCCTATTTCAAGTATCTCATCATCATCAAATGCCATCTTTGTTCATATCTGCTCATATCTTCTCATCCCTTATCATATCTGCTTGTCTCTATATCTATGATCATATGGTGAACACTCTTAAATCTAAAATAAGAAGAATTTGATATTGAAGGGGACTACAAGCTACCACCCTCTATTCATCTGCTAGCGAGGAGCCTAATGCTACTACCCAGGAAACATAAGAGAGATTAACATCAAGGAGCCTTTATCAACCTGTAACCACATCAGGGAGCTATGTATCAACCTGAAATCCAATGACAATGAGGATGGTCCTATGGGACACTTTCACCTCATGTCCATCTCATAGGGGAGAAAACATCTTCCACCCTATGTCGAGCAATGTGATTCATTGCATAGGGGAGAAAACATATTCTACTCTGTGTCAATTAATACAATATCCCATCCATCCTATCACCCACTTATACCAACGATGACCCTTAAGATTCATGTGGTAGAACACCTACATCATAATCAGCTTGGGTGAGAAACCCGACTTACCAAAGGTAAGGATCACACACCCCTAAGCGCTCTTAACCTGTTGGCCAAAGGGGGAGCGATAATCCCAACAAGCCTGGCTTATGGGTATGATACCAACTCAAGTATACTCTCCATAGAAAAATATACGGGAGCTACATTTTCCACCTCGTGGGTGACATATAGGGGCGATACCTATTGTCTAGAGATACATCAACCCCAAGAGCCCTACATCTCAATTCATTACCTTGGGAGCTCAAACAAGTGGTAAGAGTTGGCTTAATTTTATTGACTAGTCCTTCTCTCTATACACCAGAAACATATCAACATGCTCATATATAGTACTTTCTTAAATAACTGACTGAAGATTTCAATCATACTGCTTCATACTTTACCAAGAGCAGCAATCCTCCATTTTACTGTTCATGTAGGAAATCATATCAAATATTATATTAGAAAAAATAAATGAAATAAAATTATACCTTATTCATCCTCCCTGTCATGGAGGCAACAACCAGTAGCCTAAGCTTGTATTATATAACAACATTATCTCAATGAAGATATCTCAGTCTTTGCAATATATGATATTTTCTTCCAATCAGATCCCACTCTTTATTGTCGCAGTTTATCACTATAACATACAAAACTTGCTCAAATGAATTTTCAAAGAGATTCCTTAAACAAACTTCCCCACAACTAGCCATGATAGACAAAATGTACCTAACCTCAGTCGTGCTTAAAGCTACAAACTTTTATTTCCTGCTCATCAAAACGTCATGGCATATCCCAAGCTAAAATGACACCGAGATGTGCTATTTCTATCATCATCAGGGCATCCATGTAATTGCACATCTCCTGTAGTATATCATAGACCAAGACTGATCGACCCATGCTATTTTCTCAAAGTATTCTTGGCTGCAATTCAATGTGTATGAAGCGATTCAATCAAGAGTTGTTTTATGCAAAACATATATTTGGACATGTGTTCAAATTGAACATCAATTATTCAATAAAATTTTGGTGTCCAATTCAGGTTCAACAATATATTTGCATAACTTCAATTCCATCAATGTGTCCAAGGATTTTCATTCCCACTTTCCACAAACCTTCCAATAGCTTCGTGATATGTTTTCCTTTTCATAACTTCATCATGTGAAGTTCTTCATCTCAAACTTCAGAGGCCAACTCCTTCTTAATTTGATCATCAGAGACTTGTTACCTATCAAAAATAGATCATCAACATTTAAAACCAAAATCACATGCATATCTTGGACCACTTTGAAGTAGATTTTTAGATCGTCACATCTTACTGGATTCACCAGGTGATTGTCAATGAAGACATACCAGGCTTAGGAAGTTTGCTTCAAACCATACAATGCTATCTGCAAACATTATACTAACCAAACCAATTTACTCAACCTCACAAAATCAATACTGTGTTATCAAATCAACTAAGTCAGCTTATCAAGCTTTAAATTCCAAATCAAAACTAATATCAATGCCATAATTTTTTTTTCCAATATAATTGTGACAAAATATTCGGATTAGGTGTCAGGTAGAGCTCACATCCAAATACCAAGTTACAAATTTATCTATTGTCATGTCAACAACTATTATTTACGAAGCAACATCAAGCCAAACTTTTTCAATCCATCCTCATGATAATAATATAAATAATTTCTGTCACCAAATGAAAATGCATACACCAAGGATAAATCATATAAGTTTCATCCATTTGTGAGATCACTACATATTGAATCACAACATTTCAATCCATTTTTCAATGCCAATGATGCCAATATAGAACTAATTTTGAATACTAATGTAAATCCTTAAGAGTCACTATGCCCATACTATCAAGTCACATCAAGGTAAATAACCATTGTCAAATACCAAATCATATAAAAAATCTAACTTTTTATTACTGTGTTGACGGTGGTGGACTTGCCAACATTTATGGATATCCCCGATATGAAGTCCCAATTATAACTCACACAATTTGGTATAGGAGTTTGATTCGAAACAAAGGCCCGATTGCCTTATTCTAAAGATATGCCTTGGATCTTACTGTCAGCAAGAGAGAGTGATTTCAATGTACTTTCACAAAGCAAGGGGGTGTGCCTGGTGAGTCTCCAATTGCAAGTGTGTGACGGCTCTTATACCACAAATGAGGGGAGAATTAGAAAAGTGAGCATCTAAGAGAGAGTTAATAGTACCACTCACAAAGAGACAAATGCAAACCAAAGTATTCCATCTAACACGAAGTGGAATAGTCCACAACGAATGCGATGACCATTACACAAAACAAATTAAGAAGTATCTTTATAATATCCTATGGAATAGTACACAAGAATGTGACAGAAATTACATAAAAATTAATATAAGAAATATCTATCTAATGTCCTGTGGAATAGTCCACAAGGATGGGACAGCAGTCCCAACCGTTACAACACTTTCTCAACAAGACAAGCACTAAAATAAATGAAATAGTTCAACTATCTTAGTACATGTGAAAAACAAACATGAAGTACAAACATCTTCAGAATAGTCTTACAAAAATTCATGTCATGCGTGAAGAACATAATGGCCTTGAAAAACTTCTTTTATTAAGAAAAAGTTCCGAGACACATACATACAATGAACATCACTAGCTCCACCAATGGAGCATTGGAGCCACTCCTTGCTCCACAAAAGAACCATATATTCTCTATTGCTTTGCTGGTTGAGCCAAGGTGAAAAGTAATTTTCTCATACAATGAGGGAGTATACATAACCAAGGGTGACTCTTTGACAACCCTAATGACTGTTCAAATTCCCATGAATTTTCTACTTACATGACTCTTTACATTCATGTGTGTCCTTTGGACTTCCACTTTACAATACATTTGTTTACAATGTACATGATATACAATAGTGATGTGGAGACATGAAATCTCTTGACATGACATGAAATGACACTACTGACATGGACTGCTTGGTGATGTGGCAATGTCAAGCAATTTTTGCTGTTGAGAGTTAAGTGTCTTCATGAAAGAACTCTCCTTCACTCCTCCTCAAGCCTTAGTGACAGGGAGTCTTCAATGGTATCAAGTCTTGGAAAGAGGTTTAGTGCCCTTTTTCTTTCTCTCAATCAATCATCTTGTAAGTTCAACTGCAAGAGTGTCTTAGTGTCACAAGGCTCCTTAGGCTTCATCCACACACAAAATCCCAAAACCCAACACGAGGACAACACTTTATTCATAAGACATATAAAACATGAAACAAAGCAGACAATAAGAACCTAAAAAATCAAAATGATGAAAATAGACTATGTACATAATGTAGGGCACAACCCCATATTTTATTTTAAATAATTTTTGAGATCTTGGCCATTGACAAGGAGAGGTTCAAACTTCCCGTCAAGTGATTGGATGATAGGTGTGTTTTCCTAGCTTCTCATGCACAATGAATGGTCCAATCCGCAGGGATTGAAAATTAGCGTGTTTGTCTTTGTATTTGCAGGCTTTACCCCATTTCACTACTAAGTCACCCACACTAAAGTTGACCTTCCTTGCAAACTTCTTACCAAACCACTTCTTGATACAACTTTGATAGAGTGAGAGTTTTACTTTGACTTTCAACCTTTCTTCCTGAATATTATGAAGGATGTTCATCCTATGCCGTACTAGAAAACATGGCTTATCGTGGGGTTCTTGGGAAGGTAGGAGAGCAAGCAAGTAGATGTCGGGAGGGAGGATGGATTCTTTTCCATGTACCAAGAAGTAAGGGGAGGTGTTCAGGGAAGGTTTAGGCATGAATCAATCAGTGCATAAGGTGTTTAACAAAGCAAAGTACCAGTTCCTTTGCTCATAGGGTAAGGTTTCCTTCATGTTGGGGATCCAATTTTCAACAAGACCATCCCTCTGAAGGTAATAGTAAGAATAATTCTTTTATATTGTTCCATTTTCTAATGAAAAACCAAAAAGCTCTAACAGTGGGAAATATATTGCATTGTTGAAAACAAGTGATGTTGGAATGTCGAACCTGGAAATGATGTTATGTTGCAAATCAACGATGACTTTCTGATCATTCACTTATTTGAGTGGAACTACTTCTTTCCATCACAGAAAATAATCTGTGGTGGTGAGAATGTAGCGATGCTTCTTTGACGAACGTGGGAAAATTCCACAAATAATATCTAAGCTCCACTGTTGGGATGACTCTTCCACTGTGATAGGCTGTAGTGGGTGGGTGACTTTCACCTCCTGCTAGCACACCTTTGACAAACTCAACGTTTGCGGACATAAGCATGTGTCTTGTCTGAAGAATGTCTTTCGAATGATCTGTCATGGGGATTGAAGAACACCTTCTCTGAATTTCCTTTCACGTACCAAGAGTTCATACTGACCATGAGGAGTGTAAGTTTTAGTGCATCAGGCTCTGTGGCTGGAACCTGGTTGTATCCTGAATACCTGAACAACGAATAAAACATATTAGACCTTGATATTTTTTGCAAAAGTGGTTCCCTGGACGACACATGGTAGTTGTGTCTACTCGAGGTGCAATTGATATTCCTGAAATCAATACAAAACAAACTTCGCTAGACCTCTTTTTGACTGGGGCCTAAGTTGAGGGTTGTGCCTGATAAATGATTTGAACATTGAGAAATTTTCTTACCTCTTTTTGGATAAGGGTCTCAAGCGTGGGATGTAATTTCATCAGCTTCTGCATGAATGGTTTAGCCCCTCCCCTCATTGGTGTGAAATGCTGGATGAATTTGGTGTTGTAAAATTTTAGCTCTTCACATGTGCATGCGAGAACATCTTGGTACTACCCCAATAGGTGGGTAAAGGCTAGTCACTCTTGTGGTATACAACATGTACCGAGATTCACACCTTCAGAACCTTTTGTTGTTCCTAAATTTATTTATTTAGGTGACAATGTGGAACTATGAGTTTTGGCATTGGGAGGTCCTCAGAAGCGATTCTGCAGGCCATATAGCTCTTTCAAAGATACTGCACCCTTGGGGATGAGGTTTTATTTACCCTTGCTGGTCGCATCCTAAAGTGATTCTTCGTGCTCATCCTTGTTGAGCGCTGCATCCTTGAGAGTGTCAACACTTGCCATGAAACAAAGTATCTGTTGGACATCACATGCATGTGTATAAGCGATATTGTTGAGGAGAGATGGTTTATAAGAAATTTCAACAAAAAAACCATCCTTAACCAGTAAAAAATTAACAACAGTACTGGAAAATGTATCCATATCTGCATTTTGGATTCTTGGAACATGAAAAGTACTTAAAACTTGGAAATAGAAAATTAAATGCTATACCTTTTGCTGATAGACCTTTAAACGAGGTGAAACACAATAAATGGTATCACATACCTGTCATACCATTATTTTTGGATCACCTATTACTTTTAAAGATGCATCATTAAGGTACATGGCTCTTTGTAGGCTCGAAACGAGTGTTTCATAGTTAGCGGTGTTGTTTGTGCACTTGAATTCCAAGTGATCCAAAATCAAGTGTTTCTTTCGCAGCGGGTTTACCAGAAAGCAACTGGCCCTAGTGCCCTCCTATGTTTCTGAACCATCAAAGTAGAAAGTGCACAGATTATATGTACGAGGTTTATGAACTACATAAGTACAAGTATTACTATTACTACTACTAACTGTACATAAGTCATTTACACTAGTTGGAATAGGAAGGATCTGCAACTATGTTTTTGATGGGACTGGGATGGTTGTGGAAGATAGCACCCCGATTGTTTCTCTAGGACGCAATTGTTGAACATCAGTTCTGCAAAGGCCATGGGTTCATTATGTCCATTTAAGGGAGTGACATTATGTTTCATATATCTTTCTGAGTTTACTCGAATCTAGTTGTTTCTGCCCTTATACGAAAGCCATAAGTGTAACAAGTCTAAAGCGAAGTATCCTTGCATCTTTCTTGACCAATATATACTTAGAAAAATTCCATATGCTTCTATTATGTCCACAACTACTATGGTTATGCATTGGTGAACTCGTTTATCAGATGATAAGAAAATGATCACATCTTTGAGTTCATCGATCACATGGAAAAGATTTCTGTCCAGCTGAATGATATGTGTGTCAGTTTTGTTCCATGTTGAGCTTATTTCCTTTGCTATGGACAATGTAATTACGTTTAGTGATGCACCATAATTAGACAAGCAATTGTGTACATTGAAACCAAATATTTCGAAAGTCAAGAGAAAAGGAGGGCAGAGTGTGTTTACTTCCAATGTTAAAGGATGAAGTACTAATCAGAGCGAATCATAATACGTACATGATCCATTTTCTGAAGAGGAGATATTACTTGCGAAGGAAGGCCTAATTTCCCATAAAATAATGTACCATTGGTTCGTGATCTTTGTTAGCTCGAACATTGAAATGTTCACATGAAACTTATTCGTATATTATAGTATATTATAATCCACGATGGGGAGAGAAGCTAATGTGTCTATGGGAGAAACCTGATTTGTAACTTCTAGAGAAATGATTTTATCTTCATCATTTGTAGAAGTAGTTTTTGTTGAGGAATATTTCCCGGACTTGTTCTAAGTGTTTTACGATGAGTTGACTGGCAGACCGATTTTCCTTAAAAAGTTTTCTTTGAATTTATGTTTTGTCAATTGTGTTGTAGTGACCGGTCCTTCACTCCTCAAATTGTACCGATTTGACTGTGGCTAAGCCGGGGGGTCACTCAAAGGCTGTTTCTTGGTTTTTTTCTTTTTGGATTTAAATACGCAATTAAGCATGTTTAGTGCATGCCCAACACTTGGGGTCTTATAGGGTGTAGCACCTTATTACTTTTATTCCCCTGACTCTGTCTCCTCATGTTGGCTCGAGGGGTCCTGACCCAGGTTCGGATGTTCAAGGTTTGCCAACAAACCCCTATAATACTGGCCCTTTCGGCAGTGACCTGCTTGCGTAGGCCAAAGTCTCACCCGAAGTAGTATGGGTGGGTTCTGGAACCAGGTTTCCGCACCCTGGGAGAGGGTAGGTAAGTCAAGAAGATCTGCGTTCACCCTTATAGTGACCAGATCTTGTATCACAGAGCCTATATATACATATTCTCTTCGCATCCACGTGCGCAAAAATAATGACACTCACAGAAATCAACAAATCATGAAATGACATAACGATAACACAACTATTTCAGATATTCTAGTATGAAGTAAAACAGAACAAATCCAGATCGAAGCATAAATAAGTAACACAAGTATGTTCGCAGCTTAAATCAATAACACAACAACATATATTAAGTAATTAAACATCATAGATTCCTATCACAGTAATTCCAGTGGATTCAGATAGTCAACAATACTTCTGCATTCATTAATCTTTCAGATCTACTTACAACACCCCAAAACCCACCCTGTTCACACAGCAGTAGGGTCCGCACATAACAGGATAGAGGCCCTCTGCACACACAGCAGCAGGAGTCCTTACCCAACAACCCTGACTAGATCTATCGATTCGCACTTTGCAACAATCTCTTATCATTCTTAGCCAATCCTACAACTCAAAAAGGTTCAACTACTTATACTATTTTAGCCTATGCATCCCATGGTCCGCAAACCATGGTTTGCGGACACGTGGTCTACCCTTAACCCATTTACAATGCTTTAGGGGTTTTGACCCACCCCAAAACCCCTACGTTAGAATAAATATAATAAAAAATATACAAAATGGACCAGTTTCGCAGCTTTGTAGGAGACCCTGTTCCAACAGTCTCCCAACACAATCTTGTGACTCGTCCCAAGTCACTGTGATGGTAGGTTCTCCACTTATGCACGTAGTGCAGTGAGGGCGGTGATTAGTGGAGGCAACACCTCTTGACTCTGGGCCGCAACGCTCTGCGCGAGGTCCACAAGCTTTTGGGGTGTTGGCCCTTCGGTTGCCATAGTGACGTTTTCCAATGTCTGGTTTAGTCGCGTGACCACACCGTCGACATATTTTGAGAGCTGGAGGGCTATGGCAGCCCATGGCTTTAATCATTCCTCGATGACATGCTTCTGGCGTCAAAGTTTCTCAATCGCGTCCTAGAGAGTGCTACTGGTCCGCAAATGTGCTAACCATTGTGCAGGCACCAAGGTGGGCAACGTAGCCTTGACCTGTGCGAAAGCTTCTTCCTGCTGTCGTAAGTCCTGATTGACCTTTCGAAGGATCAGGTTGAACTGGACTGTGGTCCATAGTTGCATGGTTGATTCTAGCAACTGCGTGCCCTGAGTAATCTGCTCTGTGATGGTGTTTATAGCTTCGGCCACCAGCGCAGTGCACTGGGCTTGAACCTTCGACAGCGTGGTAGGCTGCAATGTGGCCTATAAGTCGGAGATTTGCTTCTCCAATTGTGCCTTGATGGTCTGCATTTTTGTCCGAGACGCTTTTACTGCTACAACCATACTTTCCACCTTGGATTGAGGTGTAGCTGCGACCAAGATTCCGTTTAGAACCTTTGTGCAGAGCTGGTGGATCACTATTTCAAGCTCCACCTATTGCGATATAGCAAGGAACTTTTCTGCGTCTTTCCGTGTGAGGGCCCGCTTGGCCATACCGAGCTGTTGATGCACCTTCAGGTCTCGCCGGTGGGTTTCCTGAATCACGGCGGTGTGGAGACCCTGTAATGCCTCATTGGGAAACATAGCTAGATGCAAGTGTACCCCTGTATCTATTTGGAGTTGGGTTTCTACCAGGGTAGTGCTAGGCAAAGAGTAGAGATGGCTTTCTTTCTGTGCTAGCACGGTACTACTAATTGCCAAGGGAGCCCGTCTCTGAATTACGCTGGTCTGCAGCGTATCTGCCTTCCACTGGAGGGTGCAAATCTCGGTTTGAAAGGTGTCAATTGCAGCCTTCTATTGCTCCTCTATGGCTACACATCTATCCTCTGTGGCTAGTGTAATTGCGTCCATGATTTGTCCGAGGTCACTGTCAGTTAGCGTGACCGTCGCATCATAGTCATGGCGTTGGGCGTGCTGCTTTTTTCTGTGCCCTTTGTCAGGCTCGCCTGGCTACTTGGTAGTCTGGAGGGAGGTGGTAGCTTGGTTATTCATCCTTTGCACGCTCAGTGCCAGCTACAGACTAGCCCCGACGTCCTTATCAGCGATCTGTGGTAGCTGTGAGTCCCTTTCCGTGGCTGCGTCCGAACCCCTCTCTCTTGGTCCTATGGTTTCCTTGGGGTTGATAGGGGAGGTAACTTCTATTGCGCAGGTACATTCGGTGCTTTTTTCACCAGGGATGAAGCCACTCCTCCACCCAGGGAGCCAGAGTGCAATTATCCTATCAATTTCCTTGTCCCCCGACCCAATCATGACTTCCTCCCGTTCGGGCTCTGTAGGTACCGAAGCTTCCATTGGACCAGGAGCTGGTATTTTAGTGGGAATAGGGACTCTTGGTTCTGGGGGCCTATCAATAGCGGGAGTGGGTTGCTTTGCCATGAACAAGATGCTACTGGCCCAAAAAACCGTGCAACATAGAAAAACTACATACAGGTTACGGAAGTACTGCAATACTGTTGTTTGAGCTAGCCGTCCTACTTTATAGTGCCAATGGTCATCCAACGATAGGGTAAATGTCACCTGAAGCTTACCATCAAGTAAAGAGTAAAAAATCTCAAGTAATCACCCCATTAATTGCCAGCCACCCGCTCCACTCAACGGTAACTTCTCCTCTTTACCCGATTTGACTGTTCCAACTGTCACTTTTCTCTCCCTCTGTGCACTCTGCGTACCTAATGAGCTTGGAATAAAAACCCACGCCTCTTGTGCATCCTCCCCCAACATAAAATTTTTCCTAAGGTACTTCACAACCAAAGACATGTTTTCTCGATAGGTGTCATCCCAACCGAACCAGACCCCCTACATAAACAAGTCTCTCATAGGCGCTGTTAGTAGCCCATATTCCCCAATAGAATTTCTCTAATACCCTGTATGGACGAGGAGTGACCGCAGCTGTTTCCTTGTTGTGAGAGTCGCTAAATATATGATAACTCTACCTTCTATATCTGCATCCCTATTCTTAGCCAATGTAGGGTGCGTCCCATTGCTACCCATTCGCAGCCTGAGCGGCCCGGTAGCCGTGCGCACCCCTTCCGATTCTGAGTCCAAAGTAGCCCGTAGATCATCCTTACCCTCCATTGGGGCTAGGCTACCGTAGTTGACCATGCTTGGTATCTGTGTTTTCCATGTGGGTAATTTTGGTGCGATAAACAAGTGCGATTCACCCCATACCCTAGTGTCAATGTCTCGCAGGACTGCGTCAAGCGCCACGGTCTTGCCTACTAACCCAAATGTTCCCAGGAAATATTCCTTCAACGTCCCCCAGTGGCAGGTGCGCTGATGTAGCTCCACATCTAAGTACCAGGCAGACAGAAGCGGCCCTAGGTCATGAATCAGCATGTGAACCCACTCTTTAGTCATCTTGTCACACCACTGTTCTTCCCATGTAACCAGATATTCGTGTGGATCTTCCGATCCAGGGAATGTCTTGACCCACACACCAGTTGGGGCTTCAAATCACAGGATTATCATATCCCGACATTCCTCCCAATCCTGGAATGCCTCCTCATGCGTCTCCCACCAGCGCGCAGGTGTTCCACACATGGATAGCTTAAGGGCCCATATCCTTCGTTCTCTTTGAACCTCGGCTTCAAATGCTCGCAAAAATTATTTAATGCTACCAAAACCATCATAGTAGGGTAGGTCTCTTACCTCTGAGGAAATGCAGCGGAATTCCCTTGTGACTCGAAGACATCGCAGCGCCGAGACATCATGCAATCAGTTTTTCCAATTCTCCATCTCCCCATCAGAGTCAGAGAAGCATTCACTTTCCTTTTCCCAGCATAGTACTCCTTCCACCGTGGGGTTGATCTAATCTTCGTCCCACACAGTCAACTTGTAAATGTGATCCACCTCCTCTTCATCGTGCACCGACTCTATGTATCGTTCACCTTCTGCAGGATCTAATGGTACTATCACCCTTGTACCATTATTCTCAAACACCATGCTTCTCTTTTTGAGGTTGATGTTACTGCCCATATCTATGGCCCAGTCCAGCCCTAAGGGCGCAGGGTAGGTGTTTGCATCTTCCACAATTTTAATTACTTCAAAGTCGGCTCGGGCCTTTACTCCTGTGATATCCACTGTAATTTTAGACAACCTTCCTAGCGGGATGATTTTTTGTTTATTTTCCATGCGCAGCTGAATAGTGGACCATTCCAACTTAGGCTCTCCCATTCATTGCCAAGTCTGTTTAGGTAACACATTCGCATCTGAACCTAGGTCCAAAATAACGTGACTCATTTTGTAGTCACCAATCTGCGCAGTCAACCACATTTCTCTTCCGGTGCGTTTCTTATACCTATATAGCTTGTGCACATCCTTGACCTTCAGAGGTAGATTGGGTTGCGCTGCGTAGCTATCTATTGATGCCTGAAGATTCTCCATAGCCTTTGGGTTACGAAGCAACTTCAAACATGCCTGCAAAAAGGGCTCTACCTCCTCATCTGTCTTGAGGTTTGCAGGTGCTCGAGAAGTAGCTGCCTTTGCATCAGCAAAGTCCTTGCGAGCTGTGATAAATGTTTCCTTCCCCTTTTTTAGGTCCAAGCCTTCTTGTTTGATAACTGCTTGTCGGATTAGAGGTTCCATCGCAGCCTCCTCCTCAGGCCCCCTGGTGGCCATCCCACTACGTGTCACCACATTCACACTTGGATCTTTGTCTTGCAACTCAGCCTTAAATCTCTACACATTCTGCATAGGTGTCGACTGCCTTTCCTAAATTTTTGCTATCAAGATTGGGCAACCTTCAATTGCATGGTTCAACTGTTTGCAATATCGGCATGATTTCCTAGTGGGGTTCGGGCAGTCCCTTGCAAAGTGTCCTGCTTCTCCGTAGTTATATCAGATTAGCTGACCTCGTCCCCGACCTGCACTTCCACCTCGCCCTCCTCCCTTGCCCCTTGATGGGGAGCCACCTATACCTGCGGGGGTTCTTGGTGACACAGGGTCTGATTATACTCTGTATAAGTTTCCTCGATCAATCATAAAATCATACGTCCAATAGTTCTGTTCATCATGTCCCATCTATCTGCAGAACCTACACCATTGATGCTTTATCTCTGGAACGTACGCAGCAAGGCGGGGATAGTGGTTGGTATCGTGTAGCCCCGCGACGCGACAATCATCACACCATAGTGCTGGCCCACTGGGTCTCGCAACTTCCCTAGGGTGCAATGGGCTAGGTCCCCCGGCCTGCATATAGTCTGCTAACAGAGGACAATTATCCTTGGTATGGCCATTCACCCGGCATCGTATGCACCATCTCTCAGGGCTAGCCTCTAGCCCTCGTTCCTTTCGCAGGTTCTATATCTCTATGAGCATCGCTTCCAGCTGTCCATGGATCTATTGGACGCCTAGCTGAGTCTTGTCCTGAGGTGTATCTTCTAACTTCATGGCACCTTCCAAGGCCTTCTCCTATGATTCGAAAGTTTGGTGCCGCATAGGTACCCGCAAGTGAGGTAACAACATAGCAATAAACCATTCCGTGTGCTGTCTGTCATCATATTGGAACCCCCCTTCTCTGATCACCTTATTTAGTCACTGATCGGCCTCCCACACAGATTCAGAAGACCCTTGCTTGAAATCATTTAGATCAACCACGATTTGGGAGTAGGACTTAGGTTTCTTGAACTGCTGCTTCAGGGCGTTATTAATGTCTTAAATGGTTGCATTTGCGTTTTGGCCAATGTATCCCATGTACCAGTCCAAAGCTCTTCCCTCGAAGGCAAGGGATAGTTGTGCCCTTTTCACCGCATCACTAGCTATGTTCTACGCAGTCCATACTGATCCTGTGACAAACCAAAACTGATCCATATCTTCATCCCCCACACCCTTAAAGGTCGGCAACTTCAAGTGCGTAGCCATGTCGTCTTCCGATGGCAGAGGTGTAGGTGAATTCTTACCTCTAGGCTGGTTTGAAAGCGGTGTGGCTGGAGGACTCTGTAGAGCTGCTTCTCTTACCGGACTGCAGACCAATCTATCTCCTTCTATGTTGGTTCTGTATTATTTTCCACTTCGCATTGTGCTCCCGTCTAGATCAGAGGTCATTCACTCAGTATGGCTACATAGAATACTCTTTTCGCATAATAATATCTTGATCAACAATGGTAAGGTCAGAAACTTACCTCGGAACCCCTTGAAGAATATTCGCTCTGCTTAAGCATAGGAGACAAACTGATCGATGGAAAATTCCGTCAAAAATCCTCCTAACACACTGTCTACCTAGTGGTCCACTGTGTGAGTGATGGTGTTATCAGTATTTTCTAACTGCTAGATTAGTTCGGGGGTCCACTCTATGACCCGCTCGTCCTTCCAACACTTCTGAAATTCTACCAGTCTTGCAAGCCACTCCTGGAGCTCGATCGCAATCGTTACAAAGAATATCTTATAGATCTCTATGAAAATGTACTTATTCTTCCACTCTTCGGTGGTCAACCTCTCACTGCGGTTTTCTTTTACGGAAAATTCCTGAACTTGCCATTCAAACCATTCATCATTTTCCTTTCTCTCAGACTTCCATTACAGCCTTGGCATTACCTGATCCCTCTCTCAAAATGCTCCAGCTCCCAGCAAAAGATCCATTCGTTGGCTCGAGGGGTCTTGACCCAGGTTCGGATGTTTAAGGTTTGCCGACAAACCCATATACTACTGGCCCTTTCGGCAGTGACCTGCTTGCACAGGCCAAAGTCTCACCCGAAGTAGTATGGGTGGGTGCTGGAACCAGGTTTCTGCACCCTGGGAGAGGGTAGGTAAGTCAAGAAGAGTTGCGTTTAGCCTTATAGTGACCAGATCTTTTATCACATAGCCTATATCTATAGATTCCCTTCACATCCACGTGTGCAACAACAATGACACTCACAGAAATCAACAGATCATGAACTCACATAACGATAACACAACTATTCCAGATATTCTTGTATGAAGTAAAACAGAACAAACCCAGATCACAGCATAAATAATTAACACAGGGATGTTTGCAGCTTAAATCAATAATGCAACAACATATATTAAGTAATCAAACATCACAGATTCATATCACAGTAATTCTAATGGATTCAAATAGTCAACAATACTTCCGCATTCATTAATCTTTTAGATCTACTTACAATACCCCAAAACCAAACCTGCGCACATAGCAGCAGGGTCCGCACACAACAGGACAAAGGCCCTCCGTGCACATAGAAGCAGGAGCCCTTACCAAACAACCTTGACCATATCTATCGATTCACACTTAGAAGCAATCTCTTATCATTCTTAGCCTGTTCTACAACTCAAAAAGGTTCAACTACTTATACTATTTTAGCCTATGCATCCCATGGTCCACAAACCGTGGTTTGAGGACTCGTGGTCTACCCTTGACCCATTTAAAATGCTTTAGGGGCTTTGACCCACCCCAAAACCCCTGCAATAGACTAAATATAATAAAAAATATACAAAATGGACCAGTTTCGTAGCTTTGTAGGAGATCCTGTTCCAACACCTCATCAACAAGTATTGTATCATAGAATTGCGTAGAAATATATCTCATGGAACGATTCCATTGTGCGCATGTTTTCTCGGAATGATAATCTTGATGATATAGAAAACATTCGTTCATGCCAAAATGATCACGGTTCAATGCTACATTTTCATTCTGTGGAGATTTGGTCGGTTTATTAGTATTGCTACCCAAGTTCACAAATTTTTCAAACAGGGTTAATTGCAGGGGATTTCTACTGACAATGGTCTCCCTTGACCTTTCTTTAAATTGTGCTAACCCAATTTACAAGTTCCTAATCATACAAGTCGAGTTGTCAAGACCGAACAATTCCTTTTCTTTGGCCTTGTTTACTAAGGCCTGAGACATTTTACTCGTATCTTTGAAGTCCTTTGTTAGCTCATTGTCTACAATGACTCCAATTGCACAGAAGTCTTTTTCAACTTTGATTGATTCTCTAAAGTTTTTTGAAAGTGATGGTTTCGAGTTCGCTTTACGAACTGCACAATGTTTACTGGCAAGGCAAAAGTGTGGTTGTCTTTGGTGATGGAGTCATGAGGCTTAGTGTCTTCCAGAAATATTTTCAAGACATGATTAAACCTCTGCTTGAAATATTCCACATTTTATTTCAGCTCCATTTTCAGGCTACCTAACTCTTTCAACAACATGATAGGGGTCTTGTCATCGACAAATTTCTCAAGTAACATTTTTTTAAATCCCCTCCAATTTTGGATGGAGTTTGGGGGAAGAATGTGGTACCATACAACTGCTCTACCATCCAAGGTACATGGAAAAAGTATGCATGCGATGTCATAATAACTTACCTCAAGTGTTTGTATATGTAGGTATAAATTGTCCAAGCGGTCTTCCACTTTAACTGTTTTGTCAGGGTCATACTTTGTTAACAAATTTTCTAGGTGTCTTGGAATTTTATGCAGCACACTTGAAAGTGTGAGTGGGCCCTGAGACATCCAATCCAGATATTGATCTACCATGTCTTCGTCTTCATCCTCCTCCTCTTCTTTGTCAGAATATGATAAATATTTTTCCTCTTATTTGTATCCTAACCAGTTGAAGGTCACGCCTAAGAGTAGTGGATTGTCTCCTTCTCCACCATTGAAAACTGGAGGTTCTTCTGAGTTCTCCACAAAAACTACTAACTCTTTGAGGGTGGCGAGAAATATGTCTTCCAAGGTGGTAACCACTACTCATGTAGTAGTATTGTTATTTTTTGGAGAATATAGAAGACTGGATACTCCCAGGATCAATCCAACTGCTTTTGCAAATTGATAGGTTATAGGACAGATACCCCAAATATGATTGTATGAAATTTCAAAAGTTCGAGTGGGCTGTATTTTGGAAGTGTCACCAACTTCAGGAGCAGGAGTAGGGGAGGTAGAGTGTACGTTGTTTCCTTTATCATAATATGTAACTTTTGTTTTGGTGGGTTTATCAACCATAAAAAACTAGCTACCCTCCTTCTAGATCTAGAAATGTTGACGATGTTGGACCCGCCAATATTCATGGGATCTCCCGGATATGAAGTCCCAATTATACCTCACACCGTTTGGTGTAGGAGTCCCATCCAGAACAGAGGCTTGATTGCCTTATTCTTAAAGATATGCCTGGGCTCTTGCTGTCAGCAAGAGAGAGTGATTCCAATGTACTTTCGTAAAGCAAGGGGGAATGCCTGGTGAGTGTTCGATTGCAAGTGTGTCACAATTATTCTACCACAAAGGGGGGAGAAAGAGAAAATTGAGCCTCTAGGAGAGAGGTAATAGTACCACTCAGGAAGAGGCACACATGAAATGAAGGATTCCGTCTAACACCCAACGGAATAGTCCACAATGGATGCAACAGTCATTACACACAACAACTTAAGAAATATATGTCTAATATCCAGTGGAATAGTCCACAAGAATGTGACCAAAATTACAAAGAAATTAACAAAAATATATTTCTAATGTCCTGCAGAATAGTCCACAAGAACGGGAGAACAGTTCCAACCGTTACAACACGTTCTCAACAAGATAAGCATTAAAATGACTGAAATAGTTCAATTATCTTAGTACATGTGAAAATAAAACATGAAGTATAAACATTTGCAGAATAGTATTAAAAACATTCATAAGTCATGCATGAAGAACATGCTGCCCTTGAAATGCTTATGTTATTAAGAAAAAGTTCTGAGAAACATACATACAATGAACATCACTAGCTCCAATAGTGGAGCATTGGAGCCACTCCTTGCTCCACAAAGAAACCAAATATTTTCTTTATTGCTCTGCTGGTGGATCCAAGGTGAAAATTCCTTTGCTCATACAATGAGGGACTATATATAACCAAGGGTGAAACTTTGACTACCCTCATGATTGTTCAACTTCGCATGAATTTTCCACTTAACTGACTCTTTACATTCATGTGTATCCTTTGGACTTCCACTTTACAATACATTTGTTTACAATGTACATGATATACAATAGTGATGTGGCGACATGAGCACTCATGACATGACACTGATGACATGGACTGCTTGATGATGTGGCAATGTCAAGCCATTTATGCTGCTGAGAGTTAATTGTCTCCATGAAATAAATCCCCTTCAATCCTCCACAAGCCTTAGTGATAGGGAGGATTCAATGGTCTCAAGTCTTAGAAAGTGGTTGCAAACTAGTGCCCTTTTACTTTCTCTTGATCAATCATCTTGTAAGTTCAGCTGTAAGAGTGTCCTTGAGCATGATTTCTTCCTTCCTTCCTTCCTTTATAATATTTCCATGATTTGATAGAGGACCTGTTCCTGCAATTCACTCAATATGGAATGACATCAATCCGAAAAACCCCTAGCCTAAATGGTACATTTTGATCCGTAAAATGAGTCCAGGACAGGTGACAGTCCGGGAAGGGAGGCTCAATGACTGTGCCACTATGCAGTTCACATAGGCAAGGGGCAACCTTAAGCCTTAAAATTGCGTAGTGTGTAGTTCAGGTTGGGTTGAGGGACACGACTGTGCAGTTTCCGGAGAGGGGATAGGAAGCAAGGATGAGAACTGGGAAATCCAACTGCACAGTTTAGGAGGCTAGGGAGGCCTGGGTGACTGTACAGTGCATAGTTCTAAGGCTCAAGGGATGATCCAGTGTCTTGAAGTTGCGAAAAGCGTAGTTCAATTTGGGCTAGAGGCATCAACTATGCAATTCTGGAGGTCAAGGTCAGGTGTTGGTCACCAAAAATGCGCAATAAGGAATTTCTTGTGAACCTAGTACTGCACACTGTGCAGTGCCAAGTAGTAGGGTCATAGCTAGAGGACTGAGACTATGTAGTGCACAACTTAGGGGAGGCCCAAAGAGGCTAAGTTGCTTGGTCAGGAAGTTTTCCAGAAAATGACTAAGTGTGGGACATGTAAGACTGTTGTGAATATTTCCATGGATTTTGATTATGATCACACACTCATCATACTTGATGACTCAAACAACATAGATCACCTGATACATACATACAAAGAATTATTCTCCAGGTGACAACTTTGTGACCAGTTATGACAAGTGCGACACCAAAGATGCAATTTACGACACTTGTGCGACAATGTTTGGAAATTTGGAGATGAGTGCAATGAGTACTTACATATTTATAAAAACTCATTTACACAAATATTACCTCTTGAAATCACTAGAGCAAGCTCATACATTCACTGCAGTAGCCACCATGCCAAAGGAGACACTTCACCTATTTTGCGAAAGGGATCACAAAAGCAATAAAATGAACTTCAAAGTTTGTGACAACCATAAACAAGACCAAGGAAGGCTCAGCAATTTGGGTATAGGCCAAAATTTTGGAGGGGGTTGTAGCGGCTATAACATATTATGAATTCAATCAATCCATAATCCAAAACATATCTATGAACTATCAAGCATCATGTCAAAGTCATAAGGCATTATAAATTATCCAAGCCGATATTTCTCATCTATACTAAGTCAATCCAATAAGACAAATCTTGTTAAGTCCTTACAACTATTACTAATTACTGTCACATGCTAGCTTAAATGATCAGATCAAGGAAACAACATATTGATATGCATATTTTAGTCTCCTACAAACAAAATATTATCCAAGACATTCACATTATCTATTATAAGTCAAACATTATATAGATCTTAAAAACTTCTCTGCTCACAAATATCTCCATCATCTGATCCATGTTTACAGGATTGTCATACACCTGGTGCACTCCTGGTATCATGCACAGTATTTTAGTTTTTTATCCTACAATCTCAACCACACCCTAGGCCTTCTTCCATGTTATTGAGAGGCTTATAACTACAACCTTAATAATTTTTCCCAACGATTGAGGCGTGGACTAGGAGAAACCTTCTCTGCTTAGATTAGAACTTGCCAAATTTTGTCAACAACATTAGATGGTTATTTATGTTAAGAATCATTTTAATAGTTAAGTGTCTTTTGTAAATAATAATAGGTGTTGAGATCACATGGAGAGTTTCTCCCTCTGAATGGGAAGCCACTTCAATCATCATCATTCAAGAAATCAACCTATCTATCATAATGGTGTCATGCATCAACAAAATTTTGAGATCATGAAGTAAAACTATATCAGGTTTTCAAACCTTTATGCATCACATTCATAGCATATCAACATCAACTACATAATAATTACATATGACATAAAAATTCATCAAGGGTTAGTGTCATATAATTAGGGAACCTCACAAGTGTATCATACTTCAAGGATCATAATCACAACATCACTTCTTTATCATATAATTAGGACTGTTGACAAGTGTATCATACTTCAAGGATCATAATCAAAACATCACTTCTTTATCACATTACTCAACCATGGAAATAAGGGGCCTTAACTAAAAAGGAAAACAAATTATCCTTAGAAATATATAGAAAGAATATTACCCTAATTTTTTTATGATACTTAAAAAAAAATGTTGTAGTGAATACATTTCCAAAATAATATGAGACAAATGGAGGAACTATCAATGGGTGGCTATAAATGGACAAGGGAAAGCTAGAGGCTTGGTGAATTTTTCGAACTCTAAGGAAGTCATAGTATTAGACATGTTTTCCACCTCTATAAATCTAACTGTTAATGGACCAAATCTAATGAGGGACAAAGCTGACTTTTTGAAGTTCATAAACATTTTATTCCCTATTATAGAAAATAAGCCATGGATTATCAGTGGGGACTTTCAATTAATTAGACGTATTTCAAAAAATAAGGGGTGATATGGATTGGATCATTATATTTTTTTTCATCCATATCGATGCTTTTAGAGTGGAAAAAGTGGAGGAATCAACTCATAGGACCATTTTTACTAGTGAGTCTCAGTTGGAAAATTGAGGTATGGCATTCTGGGAGCATTTTGAGGTATCAAATGACATTTTTTGGGGGTAAAACTTGGTCTCTTTAGCATGGTACCTTTTTTTCATTTTCTACACATAGAGACATTTCTGACGACACAAGACCTCAATCAAATTTTGTATGTAGAAGTTATGCCACTCAAAAGTTTACCTTCTTGTTTTAACCACCATAATTCGAGAGGATGCCACGCCAACCCCAATTATTCATGGAAAAGGAGCTAGGCACATGATTATTATGAAGAATACTCTATAAGATCCCATATTTTAACTTTTGTTAAGAGTTGAGTTGTGGGCTATTGGGTTGCATTATAATTGGGCCATGAGGAGGAAAATGAGCTCTATTCTTTCGAGTGCATTTGTTCCATAGATGAGAAAAAATAGCTAAGAGGGAAAGGAGATAGAGAACACATAAAATATTTTTTCACTATAGTATCCCATGAATGACAAGCCATACTTATTTCTAGTCATAATCATCTTCTATTCAGAGAAAGAGAGAAAAGTGACCTCACCTTCTAGCTAGCTTTTCTCCCTAAAGAGTTTCCCAGGTCATATCTTGTGTCAAATTGTTGTTTGTGAGTTTTTATTTCACTATTATTTTTTTTCTACATAATTTTAATTTACATGCATACACAATTAACAATAATATATAGATCCAGAAATCTATAGAGAAATAAAATCCTAATAGTCTAAATTTCAGATTTTTAAATATAGTTTTATCAGATATGTTGTGACAAACTGTCTAGTGGAATATCAAAAATAGTTTACATATCAATGGTATTATAATATTGGAAAAAAAATTTCATCTCTTTGAATAAATGACCGCATCGTCTAAGATTTTGGACATTGATACCATCAATAACGCTCATGCTTGGAACAACAGAGAAGGGGTGCCCAAAAAATTACTTCCAATTAGAAAAATTCTTAATCTTGAAACCATTAATAACAAAATACATTTTCATGAAATCAAAATTTTTAGCATGTAAAGGACTGAATCACTCACACATTAGCCTAAACTTGGATATCAGAGCTATCCCTATAAAATTTCGTTTCATATTAAAATCTTTTAGACTTTGCATCCAACTTTCATGGAAAAAATGCAAGAATGGTGGAATGAAATGGACAACATGGAAGAAATTTTTATGTATGATCTAGATTTATGAGGGAGCGAAATACATATATAAATAGAAACACAAAGATACAAAAAAAACATAACTTCAATTCATTAATAACAAAGTACTGAAAATTGTTTACATGTAGGATGAAAATAAAATAGATGAGGCGATGGTAGCTTATCTCTAAGAAGTGATGTGGCAGTTACATGCATTCTGAACTATGTTTCAATGATTCTTGGAGGCATATTTATTATTGAGAAACAAAAAAACTCCCTAAACATCCAAAATCTAACCTTAGGAGATGAAGCACCAAAAGTTTGTGGGCCTTGTTGGGGTAAATTAGTACATCAACTTCTCAGGGTTGTAACTTTGGCATGCGATCTCTATTTAAGATGTATGATAACTTGTTAGAAATATCTATATGAGGAATTAATTTTTTTATTGAAAACCCCTACCATATGTTATGATTTTTCTCATTTTCCAAAAAAAATGTCATTTAGGGCCTTAAAACAGGTCCAAAAGTTCAGGACCCAAAAAATTGCTAAAAATAGTAAACTATGTTACAATTAAGGAAACTGAAAGAAACAATGGTGGGGGTCCAAGTGGAATAGGTGGGTGGCCACCAATATCCACCTAGATTAGTCCTCCCCCCTTTGGAATCAATGGTACCCATTGTGTTGAGTGCCTCCATGAAATGGGTAAAATTTTGCTGAACTTGGTACGTGGTGAGCCACTTGCCTTGGTGCAAGAGTTGGCCAACTTTGACAACTCGATACTGTTGGATATTTTGCTGGTGAGTGTTATTTATTTGCATGTCCATGATCCAATCAGTTATGGCCTATTCCATGTAGTATGGGTTTAGCTCTATTGGTGTTAGCTATTTCATATTGTTTGATGTGTCCAACAATTGTAGGAAGTGTGGCCAGAGGTGATCCACATTGAACAATGGGTGAAAAACAAGGAATGTGGGAATACTGAGCTCAAAATAATTTTATCCCATAACCTTCGTGATGGTGTAAGGAACATATCAAAGTGGTCTAAACTTTTGATGGGTTCTGATAAGGCGTTCTTTCTGCAAATGCTACCAAATTTTGTTGCCCACCTGAAACTTGTGTGGCACTTAATGATGATCATACTGCTGCTTGTACTTGGAATTAGACTTATCTAAGATGTAGTGCACCTACTGGAGGATGTGTTGGATGCATTAAATAAATAGGGTTTCTTTATCAACCTTAGAATGTACATGTGCATATTTTTTCTGTGTATTCACATGAGGGATGGAAACATAAATCCGATATAATGGTTGAAATCCTAGACCCACTTGAAAAGGACTATGACCAATCGAGCTATGGAGAGCTTTGTTATAACTGTGCTACACATAAGGAAGGATCTCATCCTAGGCTCTTGGATGCTTGGAATTTTACATGCGTAGTATGTGCATTATCATCCTATTGATGACCTTTGTTTGGCCATTGCTCCGAGGATGGAATGCAATTGACCTGGTTAGATTGGTGTTCAATAATTCCCATAGACTTTAAGAGAATGTACTGAGGAACCTCCTATCCCAATCTAATATAATGGTCTTCGACATCCAAAAATGTACCCATAACCATTCAAAGAAGAGTTTGGACGTATGATCTATTGTGATTCTCTTCTTGCAAGCTGCCAATATAGCCATTTTATAAAATCTGTCCACGACCACAAATGCACAATTATTATTATGCTTGATAGAAGGGAGGCCCGATAGATAGTCCATGGAGATGGATTCCTAGGGTTGGCTAGGAGTAGGAAAAAGAGTGTATAGGATTTTATTCTTGACGGTTGGCTTGGCTATGGCACAAGCAGTGCAGGATCTGATATATTTTACAACTTCATGTCATAGTTTTGGCCAATAAAAATATTTCTATAGTACGATCATAATTTTCTCCACACCAAAGTGTCTTATGACCTGAATGTAGTGCGCCTCCCAAATAAAATTGGCACACTTGCTTGAAGGAACAAAAATATGGTCCATGTAGCATGATAATGCGTCATGGTGGTGGAAATATTGAACTTGTTTTCCATCCACTAGCATTTGGTATGACGTGGAGAACTCTGGATCATTCTTGTACAACTATTTCCATCAAGAGGTCTCGTGGCCACAAGAGTTGAGAACAGTAAATAATGCTGAAACTAGGGGCCAAATTTGGCAATGTGCAACATGATTGTTTCTTCCCTTCTTGTATTTAATGTTTAAGTGGAATTATTGTAGATATGTAGACCAATTCTAATGCCAATCATTCTGCAAATTCCCTTGTGCCTGGATAAAATGAAGAGGTCAGTGATCAGTGTGGATGACTGTCTCCTTCCCCAAAATGTAATGTTTCCATTGCTGGCATGCCTGCACAATAGAATATGCCTCTTTTTCATAGGTGGTGTATTTAAGAATTGTATTTGAAAGTGTCTCACTGTGATAGGCCACCGGATTCCCTTGTTGGGTGAGAATTGCACCAGTAGCATAGTCAGAGGCATTTGTCTCAATTTCAAATGGTTGTTGTAGGTATGGAAATGTGTGTACAAGTGTAGAACATAGGTGTTGCTTCATCTCAATGAACGCCTTATGTTGGTACCCAGACCATAAAATTTTTTCTTTCACTCCGCCCTTGGTAACCTGACTCAGAGACCAAGTGATATGAGAGAATCCCAACATGAACCTTCGAAAAAAATTGGCAAGGCCCAAAAATATACGAAGATTTGTTAGAGTGGTTGGGTCTCACCAATCTTGAATGATTTGGACGTTAGCAAAATCCGCATGCACAGCTTTCTCCTCAATGATGCAACCTAGATATTGGACCTGGCTCATGCCAAAGGTGCATTTATCCAAGTTGGCACATAGATTGTGCTACCATAGGGTTTGAAAGACCTGCTGAATGTGTTTCAGGTGCTCTTCCCAACTCTTGCTGAAGATGAGGATTTTGTCCATATATACAACCACGAATGAGTTGGTGAAGGGATGCAACATTTCATCCATCAACCTCATAAAAGTTGTAGGGGGATTTGTCAACCCGAAAGGCATGACCAACCACTTGAAATTCCCTCCTTGAATTCTAAGGAGATATTCCATACGTCTGTGGGTTCTATTGGAACATGGTGATAGAAAAAATTCAAATCGATATTATTGAAATACTTGCCCCCCTTGAGTTGGTCAAGAAGGTCATCAATCTGGGGTTGGGTACCTGTTCCTAATAGTGATTTTTTTCAGTGCCTGATAATTAATGTAGATCCTCCAGGTTCCATATTTCTTCTATACAAGTACAATCGGGCTCTCGCAAGGTGAGGAACTTGGTCGGATGTGCAATTTTTGCAGAAACTCCTAGATATGCCACTTGATTTCTTCATTTTCCATAATGGAGTGGTGGTATATCGGCCCATTGGATAGAGGTACTCCGGGCGTCAGGTCGATTGAATGCTTTAACTGACACTGCAAAGGTACCCCTATGGGTGAGGATAATATGTACTTGTATTCTTCGATGATCTTATCCGCCTGCTTCTGCTACATGGGGGAACCCTTCCCGAGGGCCATGGATGTGGACACTATCTTCCCCTTGCTTTGAGAGTCAATCAGAAAGTAAAAAAATTTCCCATTCTGGGAGATGATCTTACCGCATGTAGAAATATCGCTCTGATACCATGTATAAATTTAGAGAAATTCTATATCAATGGATTCAATCTGATCTTGTGATGTACTAAAACAAGATACTAAATCCTTTTACAATATTTTCGAAATACAAAACATGATTGCTCAATGACATACAAGTAAGTGAAAGAAGTAAACCAATCAAACAACACAAGATGTTCTTGGGGAAATAAACTGCTCAAAACCCCGCTATCATATATTGTAGAAAGTCAAGGAACCATGAAACAATACAATTCTTAATCTCTCATGAGATTCTCCAGCACTTTGCCAATTGTCTCCTGCTGATCTAGGCAAAATTGGACAAACACATAGCCAATTATCAGCTTTCCTTCAGCCTACCTTTCTCACACAATTCCTAAAGAATTAGGCCCCTATTAAATAGGAAAATCAACCTTCCTTGATTTCACAATCCATCATGGCTTCCTCATGGCTTTATAATTTCACTTAGGAAATTCTCTAAAAACACAATTGATAGTTGTGTTCCCTTTAACCGTTTTCTCAACTGGGTCTTCCTCAGTACTGATATGCATGCAACTATTAATAACGAATCATCTGTTATCTGATTTATCACTACTTGTGAATTAAATCTAATTTAATTCACCAGACCTCTCACTAAGTCATCACTCAGTTAGAACTAGTTAAACTGATTTTAACTAAATTAATTAAGTTAACTGATTACACCTGCACCCCAATAGTGCATTAACTACAACTAGACCCCAAAAATATTAGGATCACTCTACATGCCTCATCATAGACCCTCAACTCGAATTTATTGAGCTAACTAAATCATCATGACTTAGTTAACTGATACAAGTAGTTACGAGATGAAATTACAATTTATTTAAGGGAAAAATAAATTAGACACCCACATTCCTCACTAGTGTGTAACCTCACTAGTGTGTGGGTACTCTTTGTCCTTTCTGGTTGCCAATTTTATTGTTTCTTGTTGCAAATTTCAACACTCCCTCTCAACAAGAAAGGTATTCAATCTATACTGATCTAGTACCTTTGGAATGTTATGCATGTAACACTTCTCTAGTGTTTTTTGCACTTGCAACTCCTGAAATTGAATAGGCCACGAACAACTGAATCAATATAATGCATCTATCATTAGAGTCTTCTAACTACTTCTAGCTACTTCACCTGTATACTGGAATCTCTGCGCTGCTGCTGACATCTGCATCCATGCCCTCCACACTGCTACCAACTCTGATCTGCGCTCCAATATCCAACATCTCTCACTCTAATTTCTTTCTTCCCGACATCTGACTGCATCAATCCATCGATCCTTCCTACTACTGCTGTACTGGGGGCTCCTCATAGCCAGGTTCGATCCATTAGACACACGATCTTAATGAACCCTGCCCAAATTTCTTCTTGGGATTTTATCTGCACATCGCCCCACCTCTCACCTGTATCTGAGCTGCATGTACTCCTTGTGCCCATCTGGATCAAAATTTCCTCCTCCTAGAGGTCTCTGCTTGAGTGAAATATTCCACTCAGTCTCCTCTCTGCTTCTCCAATTGTGGCTGATCCAAAACCTTCTGAGACTACTTCTGAGGCTACATGTTGAGAGATAATTACTCCCTCTCAAACACCAAGTCATTAACCACTGCTTTTCTCCTCAAATATTTGCATGCATTCTCGACCTCGAGAGCATATAGGTTCTTGACCCTTACACCGATTTGTTTCACTTGTCCCGTGGCTATGTGTTTAAGGAAAAAATTTCCTTTCCTAAACATCACATCATAACCATGATCTTCCAATACCGTTATGGAGACAAGATTCTTCCTTAGGCCTGGAACATACAAAACATCTGCTAGTCTGAGAGGGAGAAAAAATCCCTTTGAAAGGTAACTGTACCTATGTCAGTCGCGCTATACCTCCCGTCATCTCCAAACTCTATGTTCTGTTGGAGGTCCTTCTCCTCCAAGTCACTGAAGAGATATCTATTCCCTGTCACATGGAATGAGGCACCGCTATCTATATACCATATGCATCCCATTACAGTTCTGGCCATGCATGCAATGAGAGTAAAATCAAGCTCAAACTGTGAAGCTAACTCTTCACCTGCTGCAACTGTAGGCTCCTTCTTGCTTGCCTTATTCTGTGGACAATTCTAGGCATAGTGCCTATGCTCGTGATAGTGAAAACACTTGATCTTGGATAAGTATATTTTACCCTCTTCGCCTTGGGACTTCTTCCCCTTGGCTTTCTTTCCTTTTCCGACTAATGCACAATATTCTTCTTTGTTGGTGCTGGAGGTCTTGTCTCTAGTGCTTTGCCTTATCTCTTCTATTACCAAGTCAGATCATAAACACTCCCAGTCTGGTAACTTCTCCCTCCCATTCACAGAGTCGTGGTAACTATTCCAGCTCTTGGGAAGGCCTAGAAGTGCTAGGCTCACCAAATCATCTTGGGCTACTATCACACCAACACTTCCAAGCTCATGTCGAAATTTATTGAACTTTGCTAAGTATTTTGGTACCTTCTTGCCCTCCTCCATCTTGATATTTCTAAGCTTTTCCTTCAATGACAACTTCCTGTGGTCACTATTATTCTGAAATAGTTTTGTCAAGGCCTTCCACATAGCATATGGAGTTACCTTCCCATGGAGACTCGAGATAATATGATCTTGAACTCCCTCTAACAAGATCCTTCTCACCTTTGCTACCTTCTTCTGCCATGCATCAAGAAGTTGGGCATCTACTACTGCAAGCTTGGGAATATCAGTATCTATTAATTCCTTCAACCCATTGTCCTCCAACACTGCCTCCATCCCGTCCTTCCATGCAATATAATTTGAATTTTCCTTGAGAGCATATTAAAGTATCAAGCCATTGAAAGACATCTTGATATGTTGCTGGATCCTAAAGAATAAACTCGCAAATTTGAACCTGTTCAAGACAGACTCAATTTATTCTCTTCTATTGTGATTCTTGGCGCTTTGATACCATGTATAAATATCACTTTGATATCATGTAGAAATTTATAGAAATTCTATATCAATGGATTCAATCTGATCTTTTGATGTACTAAAACAAGATACTAAATCCTTCTACAATATTTGCGGAATACAAGACACGATCGCTCAATCATATGCAAGTAAGAGAAAGAAGTAAATCAATCACACAAAACAATATGTTATTGGAACTGATCAAACCCCACTATCATATATTTTATAAAGTCAAGGAATCATGAAAATGTACAATGCTTAATCTCTCATGAGACTCTTGAGCACTCCACAAATTGTATCCTATTGATCTAGGAAAAATGTGACAAACACATAGCCAATTCTTAGCCTTCCTTCAACCTGCCTTGCTCACGTAATTCCTAAAGAATTAGGCCCCTATTAAATAGGAATATCAACCTTCCTTTATTGTACAATCCATCATGGCTTCCTCATGGATTTATAATTTCACTTGGGAAATTTTCTAAAAATTACAACTGATAGTTATGTTCCCTTTAACCTTTTTCTCAATTGGGTCTTCCTCAGAACTGCCATGCATTAAAATATTAATAATGAACCATCATATCTGATTGATCACTACTTTTGAATTAAATCTAATTTAATTCACTGAACCTCTCACTAATTCATCACTTAGTTAGAACTAGTTAAACTAATTTTAACTCAATTAATTGAGTTAATTGATTACACCTACACCCCACTAGTGCATTAACTGCAATTGGACCCCAAAAATATTAGGATCACTCTACATGCCTCATATTAGACCCTCAACTTGAATTTATTGAGCTAAATTAGTCATCATGACTTCGTTAACTGATACAAGTAGTTATGAGATGAAATTACAATTTATTGTCCAATTTATTTAAGGGAATAATAAATTAGACACCCACATTCCTCACCAGTGTGTAACCTCACTAGTGTGTGGGTACTTTTTGTCCTTTCTGGTTTCCAATTTCACTGTTTTTTGTTATAAATTTCAACATTTCATTGCTTAGCAAATATCAAAGAGATGACAATAGGAGGGGCTACCTCCAATATCCTGTATAACTTATTTCCCAAAGTAATAATAATAGTGTGAGGCCTGGACTATTACACAAAATGATGCTTGCACAAGCATGGCTGGCCTAATAACACATCACAAAATTCAAGAGGAGCAACATCACACAATACCTCATTTGTGAAGGGCTTGATGTTGCAGGGAAGGCAACATTGCTGGATGACGTAAAGATCTTGTCCTTGGTGGAGCCACCTGATGGTGTGCGACTATGGTTGTGGTGTGATTGGTAGGCCCAATCGCTTCACGACCTCTATAGAAATGAGGTTCTTTTGGCTCTTTCTTAGATAATGAATTGCAGTGGAGAACCCTTCACCCACATCTGTGAGTGGAAGAGACACTCCCCCTCCTTTAGGTCTTCAATCGTAGTATTATAGATCTTGGTGGTGGAAGTGGTGGCACTGGGTCCTATGTCAATAATTTTCTTCCCCTTGTCGAGTTCTTGGTCATAATTAGAAAATGCATCAGAATCTGAATTTTTCATCTTAGCCTGTAATTAATTATTGGCGTGACACTCATTTGTGTTGTGAGTGGGGCTCTTGTGGAACTCATACCACTTTCTCGTGTCCTTCTTTGTCTTCATGGTGCCATTATTTGCTTGCGGCTTTGCTGGGTTGTCCTAGGCCACTCCAATCTAACTCTATCCTTTTTTTTTCGGTTTTGGGGCACTCTTGCCCTGCTTCTAATTCACAGATCCAAAGTCACGCTTCTTTTGTTTAATTTTTTTTTCAATCTTGGCAGCATATTGGTATCCTGCACCAAGCGAGGAGATGTCCAGGAACTACATTTATTTCTGAATTTAGTTGTGCATACAAGAACAATACATGAGCACCAAATGATGCTCGGAGTCTTTGATACCAAAATTTGTGTGTAGAGTATGAAAAATATTTGTGAACTCATGCACATCTTTGTCCCTTTGCCATCATAGTGCGTTCAACTATATGTACTTGTCATCATATCTCCCCACGAGGTAATACTATTCCTTAACAGTGTCTCTGAAATAATTCCAAGAGGGGTTGACTACAAATAGATAGGGTTCCTAATCCCTTTTCTCATACTAATTTTCCCACCAGTCCTTGACATGGGGGGCTATCTTAAGCACACAAGTAATTTTTCCCTACCGGAGAAATTATGGACCAAAAAATAATTGTCCAATAGATTCAACCATTTATCTACAACATGTGCATATATTTGACCTTCAAATATAGGGATATATAATTTCCCTTTTACCTTGAAGGGGTCGGTGCCTCCGAAGTGACTGTTGGATGAATTTGCGTCGCCGGTGGGCATCTGCTGAAGGATCTCAACAAGGTTGTCCATCATCTTGTTCCTTGGCCGCTCGAGGGATTATTCGAGAAACAGTTTGATAGGATCTCCTATTCACTCATATTTATTTTCTTCCACCATGAGAGGTCATCTGTGTCAGTGGGGAAGGTATTGGAAAGGCTCAACCAGTTCAAGTTCCAACTCCTTATACCCTGACCTCGTTGGGAACATGCACAGAAAAACAAAGAAAGTCAAAAATGCTCTGATAACATTGATCTAGATCTATGAAGGAACAAAATGAGTTAAAAATATAAATATAAACACAAAGATACATTGAAAACACAAGTTCAATTCATTAATAACAAAGTACTGAAAACTGTTTACATGCAGGATGAAAATAAACTAGCTAAGGTGATGTTAGCTTATCTCTGAGAAGAGACGTGGCGGCTACATGCCTTATGAAATATGTTATGATGACGCTCAGAGGACTAATTATTATTGAGAAACAATGGAAAACCATAAACATCCAAAAACCTAACTCTAGGAGATGAAGCGCCAAAAGTCCATGGGCCCTGTTTGGGTCAATTGGTACATCAATTTTGCGGGGTCGTAACTTTGGAATACGATCTCCGTTTTATGTGTAAGATACCTCGTTAGAAATATATATCCAAGGAATACAAATTTCTACTACAAACATCTATTTGAAATTTTATGTTTTTTTTTCCAAATAAATGTCGTTTAGGGCCTCAAAACGGCTCCAGAAGTTCATCACCCAAAAACTGCCAAAAATAGTAAATTGTGTTAAAATTAAGGAAAATGAAATAAACAATGGTGGGGTTCCAAATGGAATAGGAGGGTGGACACCAATAGCCACCTTGATCAATGTAATGGCTATAGTAAAAATTTATGTGAAATATTTAGAGGGAAAGATGAGTTCCCTTTAGGAAACAACTATCCTCTAGGGTTGATCAATTGAGCTCATTCAATAAGAATGAAACTGATTAACTCAACAAAAAGAAACATAAGCATGATAAAATCTTATGAAGTCCTGAATTTGATGGCTCTAGGAAGGTGAAAAAAATACATCCTTCTTCAGTAATTTTATTTTTTAATGGCAACACAACAATAAGATTTCATCTCTGAAAAATATTTATTGCCTAAAACTTTAAGATCACAAGGATATGGATCTTGAACTATTTTATTATTATAGTGATTTAATGTTTGATACGTTCCCAAACAAAGAAGAATCCATTTCCAGAATCACATATCATATCATATCTTTGATAAAACAGGAAAAAATGAAGCACATATGAGAAGGATATCTTGCGAGGAAGTGGAAATGACTGTGAAATATATGCCTATAAATAAAGCACCATGCCCTAATGGATTCATTGCACATTTATTTCATATTTGCAGGCCCATACTAGGAACTAATATTTTAAAAGCTGTCAAAGAGTCCCCTAGATCTCTTTTGGTTTCCCCTACCTTAAATGCCACTTTTGCGATTCTAGTTCCCAAAAAGGAAAAAATTGATGAACCTAATGACTTTATACATATTTAACTCTGCAAAATTGCATAGAAAGTCATATCCAGAATAATTTCCAATAGTTTAACACCATTTCTACTTAAGATTATTTCATTGGAGAAATTTGGCTATGTAGAAGGTCGACAAATATTGGATTCAATCCTTATTTCTCACGAGACCATCCATTCTATAAAAACTTTAATTTTTTTTGGGAATGCTCATTGATTTGGATTTATCTAAGGATTTTTATAAACTAAACTAGTCCTATTTATTCAAAATCCTGTCATCTTTTGATGTTCCTAGTGACTAGATCATTCACATAAAAACTTTGTTATCATCTGATTTCTTCTCCATTCTTCTTAATGGCTCCCCATCAAGCACTTTCTTTCCCTCGAGGAGCATAGGGAAGGTTATCCATTATCACCCTTCTTTTTCATCATAGTAGCTAAATAATTTGGTAGAGAAATCATAGTAACAATTTCAACCAAAAAAATCAAAAGGGTTGTGCCTTTTTAGCAAAGATCTTCCTTTCTCTCACCAAAAATTTGTGGACGATACAGTGTTTATGGGCACTCCAACTGCTCACAAATACATATCCATTCACAAAGTTTTAAAGGAATTCATAGTAGCTTCAGGTATGCAAATAAACCAAGAAAAATCTCAATATTTTTTCTTTAACACTCCTTTTCTAGTGCAAACACATATTTCCAAGATCCTTCAATCTCGAAGAAGTAAGCTACCTGGCTACCCGATTGTTGGATAATTTTCTAAGACTCAAGGCTTGTGAGGACTCAATTATAAAACTAGAAAATCCAATTGGACCTTTTAGTCTCTTAACATAGCAAAGAAACTCGTTCATTTCAAACCAATCCTTCAAGCTCTTCCTTTCTATCTCCTCAAATCTTATGGCCCCTTCTTCTATCCTTTAAAGCATAAGGGGAATTTAAATGTATTTCCTTTAGGGAGGAGAAAAAAAGGAGCGCAAATGGGTTTTGATAGCTTGAGACAAACTTTATGTTCCCAAAATTTGAGGATGATTATGACTTCGTAACCTCAGAACACTCAACATGAGGAGAAAAAATATGGTGGATATGGGTATGAGGGGCTCATCATTATGGAACCAAGTCTGGAAGTGTAAATATGAAAATAATTACCCTAGTAATCTTCTGATTAGATCAATTCCTTTGCAAAATGGATCCTTTATTTTGAACCTGGATTAAAAATGAATGCATCTCATACAACAACATTGCTTTTGGGAAGTACGCAATGGTAAAACAATGTTATTTTGGGATTATTAATAGAAACAAATCCCAAATCTCTTAGACCAAATTGAATTTCTTAGGATCAAACGAAAAATACAAACCATTAACAATATTAATATCGCTAATTATAGGGATACCACCCAACCTAACCCCCTATGCCACAACTACCTATCGTAAACACTCTAGAATCCTCAACCATAAGAAGAAAAATGGATTCCTTTATGGAAATACCTCCAAACATGAGCCATATCATTTTTTCATAATTATATAGGCTTCAATGGGGGCACAATTCAAGTGGATCATTCTCCATAAAAGAGGCCTACCATCCCACTGCTCACACTTTAGATCAACCTAAGGCAAGAATATGGCAATGCATATGGCAATATAATTTATGGCCCAATTTTTTTCCTAAGGCTTCTAGTTTAAGGAAAAACCCTTTCCTAGGGAAAATTAATAAAAAAGGGATACTATGGACCCTAATATACCACTTCTCCAAATAAAAAGTAGAAGATAGGGACTATTGGTTCAAAAACTAATCTTTTTCTTCACTTCTATGGTCTATTTTTGTAGACACTATGCATTCCTATTGCAATCTTGACAACATTCCAAATACTTTAGAGCATTAGTGAGAAACTATTTTCACAAATATGATCTTCAATCGGATTTAGAGGTTGCTTCAAGCTTCCTTCTATAGTCCATTTGAAAGGAACAAAATTGCTACATTTTTCATAATTTCTCCGTAAATCAAGAAGTTTTATGGAATATCATATCAACAAGCATAAGAGAATTCATTATATCCCAACATTATTTGGACCAATACTAGCAATATAATGTTGAAGAGGTTGGTATCCCTTTAGCATGGGGATTAATAAAATCTCTTAATCTCCCTTAGAAAGCCAACAATTATTCTCCCCCAATCCCCTCACTTTGGCTTCTACCTCCTTCTTTCGTTAAATTAAACTTTGATGGAGCCTCAAAGGGAAATTGAGGGGTTTTAGGGCATGGTGATGTCTTTCAAGACCATTATAGTAATATTTCATTCCTCTATTATGACCCTAGTAACAATGAAAATAATCTTAAGGCGTTGGAAATGGGGATAAAATTTGCTTAAATGTGATGATTCTCCAAGCTCATCATTGAAGGATACTCCTAACTCATAATAAATATGATCACTAAGATTATTAGTGGATCACATCCTATTAGAGTCTCAAATAGACAAAGACTAGAAAGTAGTTGTTATTTTATCGAATATACCGGTCATCCTCATGTCGCATGTCAAACAAAAGGGAAACAAAATTATATATATATTAGCCAATGTAGGTTGCATGGACTAGGCAAGTTAGATACACTACTCTTGGGAAGATAACCCTTCTTTAGATCTAAAGAAAAAATGCTCAAATTTAGCTCTGAAAGACTAATATTCCCAATATGGGGTGTTAGGGAGGGGACAAGCGGGTGGGGGAGGGGGGGGGGGATGGCTATCTCCGCACCAAGTTTAAAAAAGGAGGATATAACCCACCCCCCCACCTTAACTAAACTACTATTATGTCTAATCTCCCACATACAATTTCACACTCTTCCATGTGATTGAATGAGGATATTTGCAGGTGGTGGTTAATGCATATTGAACAATTACTCATTACAATGGGTGGATTTATGAGTGGAACTCTCTAGAACCCTCACTTATTATTATTTATAGCCTAGTGCACAATGAAAATGCATTATCATGCATTATGGAGAAGGTTTGGCCTTTGTACCGACCTCATTCTACCCGAGCTAGAGGTTATCTCATAGTCTAGGTCTCCATACAATAAGGATTCAATGCCACCCATGGGTTCCAACTCTCACTTGAGGTTTTCATGGTAGGAAAATGGTGGGCTTGGGTTTAAAATTATAGGTTTGAAACCAAGTTTCAACTCTACTTTTTTGTTTTTATTTGGATATTTTCTCCACTCCAACTTTTATGCTTGCTTTCCTGTTAGCGTGCTCTTAGTTGGATGTTACCTATTTTTTCATAAGCTTTCTCCTGTGGCTTCTATCTAGCCTCTTACTTCTCGTTGTTATCCTTCCTCTATGAATTTGCATACAACCCTTCAAGGAGGCTAGCCCTATGCTCTCTTTGTACTTTTATTTCTTTGTCCCCCTTCTAACCACACCTGTAGCACCCCCAACCCCCTACATGGAAACACTACTACAACCACAATATTTAATCACAATAAAATTATCACAAATGAGAAAAAACATAACTCTGCCATGGTTGTTTCTACATGTGATAGTACCTAAGTAGCATGAATGCAATGAAAAATGCCTAAAATGCAATAATTTAATCATAAACACATAATTTCACAATGGAGATAATAGTAATTTAACAAAACTTAAGCACATAACCATGAAACTAGGGTTTCAAGCATAAATTCATAAATTAACATAACATTAAACTTGAACACTTATCTAAATAAAATGAGTAACTAGCTATAAGCTCTCCATGTTCCACCCATCCACAGACCGTGTGGTTCATCAATCTCAACCATGGGTCACCCTCGGGCTAGGGTTTCAACTCCACAATAAAGGATTTACATAATAATAACATCAATATAACATCAACCAAGGTACCATCCCAACAATTATGACTCCAACCACATGCTCATGCTTCCCCCAAAACCTGCACCCAAGTAGCACACCCCTTCTCTGTGCTCTTCCATTCCCTTGGCAGTGCTCACATTCCAGGTCACCTTACGACCAACCAAGAATGGTCTTAGCTCTGGGATTTCAAGAGATCATGCTAATTCTAGGGCTTCTAGTCACCCTTCCAGGTCATAATCAACTCAAATCCTTGCCAGTTCTAGAACCCAAACACAAGTCTCACCAACCAATCACCAGAACTGAGTAACTTCGAGCCAGTTCCTAAACCCGAGCACTTGGCTCACTTTTTGGTTTACATAAGTTGATTTCACCAGAACTCTAGCCAATTACAGAGTCCAAGCACAAGAATCATTGACTGAAATTCCTATTTGGTTCCAGAACCCAAGCACATGGATCAATAACTAGTTCATAAATAAAAATCACTATCCAACTCCCAACCATGGATGATTGAATGAGTAATGTTGATCATGAGTGGTTAATTTCCTTAAATTAATTTATATAAAAAACATACCCATTTTATAAATGCATGCCCCCTCTCTTCCATGTGGCACACTCTAAAGCCACATGGGCCCCAGAGGCCCCTTTTCTCTCGACATTGAACACATCAACTTGTTTCCTTTCTCACCATGGAGTTTCCCTGCCCCACAAACTCTTTTTCATGGAATGGGCTCCACAACTAGATTATTTTATTATTATAAAAATATGTACAACATTTACATCATATTTTCAATTTGGGCCCTCTAGCCATTTAGCTAAAAAAACATATATGTATATGGGAAAACAAGCTCCAAAATATATATACACTTTATATACATAGGTACAAAGGCCTGCAAAATAACTTTGGTTCACCATCATAATAGTGAGATACATATGAATTTCCACCCTAAACATCACTGTACATATGTTTACATTATAATAAACATGTATGGGTGTCACTTTCATATTCTAGGCCCTCTAGCCACTTAGTAAAAAATACATATATGTATTTGGAAAAACTAGCCCCAAAATCTATATACACATATACATAGGTATGCATGCTTGCAAAACAAACTTGGATCACTAGCCTAATAGTTAGATACATATGGATCACCAAGCTAAACATCATTGTACATATTGTTTACATCATCATCAATAAGCAAGGGTGTTAGATTCCTCCCCCCTCCTTATTTATGCACTTCCCTAAGTGCATCATATATACATGTATATACAATATATCAATAAAAAATATGAGGGTAATCTTCCCTCATTACATATTCCTACTCCCATGTAGCCTCATCAAGATTGAGCAGATTCATTGTACCTTTACCATGTCAATGACTTGATTTTGGAGCACTTTGACCATTTTTCCAAAGTCTATATCTGTTGGACATGAAAATATCCCTCTAGTTCCACCTGGATCATATGCTAATCAATCACGGGATCAGTACCAATCATATATTTTTTAAGCAAAGACATAAGATATAGATCATGAACATACATGCATGCAGGAAATGCATGTCTATATGCAATAGAATCAATCCTCTCTAGGATCTCGAATGGACCATAATAATTTTCTACCAATTTGGCACAACTACCTAGTTTCACTGAGTTCTTTCGTGGCCTAAATTTAAAAAAACATGATCCCCAATTTTAAATTCTCAGTGAATTCTATTCTTATCCATATAATTTTTCTGCTCGTTCTGGGTAGCTTTTAGATTTTTTTCTTCTTCTGATTTTTATAACCCGCTCCTCCATATCTCTAAGGAATTTTGGGCCAACCATGACTCTATCTACCAGATTTCTCCAACTTATAGGAGCATCACACTTCCTACCATATAATGCTTCAAACAGACTCATGTTTAATGAAGCCTGATATCCATTATTATATGCAAACTCTACCAAATGTAGATAATTCTCCCAGCTTGATGGCTTATCCATCACACACATTTGCAACATATCCTAAATTACTTGATTAACCTACTCAACCTATCCATCAAACTCTGTGTGATACACAATACTAAAATTCAAATTTTTACTCAAACCTTTAAATAATCCCATCCAAAAAATAGATGTAAATTCCATATCTCTATCCAATATATTTTCCCTAGGTACACCATGTATCCTGGAAATTTCACTCATAAAAATATCATAGTATGTTAGTTGATTTATACACTAATTTAACTAGAATGAAATGAGCATATTTGGTGAGTTTATCAACCACCACAATAATTTCATCATGCCCTTTTGTTACCCTAGGAAAATTAGTAATAAAATCCAATGACACCACATCCCACTTCCACTTAGGAATGGGTATGGGTTTCAGTAATCCCATTGGGTGATTGTGCTTGGCCTTAAATATTTGACTCTATGAACACCCTGCTATGTACTTTGATACATCCTTCTTTAATATATATGCCAAAAATACTACTTTTTGACCACTGTAATGGTTTTATGATATCCCGGGTGTCCTGCATAGCACACCCTGTGCATCTTCTTTAGAATCAACTTTTTCACCTCCTTCACATTTGTCAAATATATAAAGCTTCTATAGAGAATAATTCCATCTTCTCCAAGCTCATAATCCATATATTTTGGCTATTTTTCCTCTTGCTGCAAACTATTCTTGATAACCAAATATTGATGGTTCAAGTTCCTATCTTTCAAGCCTCTAGTCACTATATTTTCCTTACACACACTTACTATTGAAACATGCATCAAATACACTCTCTAGCTAAGATAATCAACCATATTATTATCCTTTCCCTTAATATATTTAATTTCAAAGTCATGCTCAACTAATAACTCCAACCATTTGATTTTCCAAGAATTCATATTAGTTGTTAAAACAAATGCTTCAAACCATAATGATCAGTTTGCAATTCAAATCTTCATCCCATGAGATATTGTCTCCACATCTTAAGAGCATGAATTATAGTTTCCAATCCATTTCATGTGAAACATAATTATTTTGACGTTCCTTCAATTTCCTAGACTCATAACAGACCACAATCCCATTCTGCATAAACAATCCTCCCAGACCTTCTCTACTTGCAGAAGTGAATACAAGGAAATCCTCACTTGGGTTTGTAATATTAAATGCTAGAGCACTTGTTAACAGAGACTTTAAGTTTTATAGGCTTCCTCACAATCCTAATTCCATTCAATATTGACATTCTTCTTCTGTAATGAGGTTATAGGGTAAGAAATTATGAAAAATCCCCAAATGAACCTCTTGTAATAACTAGCTAGGACCATAAAATACCTAAATTTTGTAACATTATTTGGTTCTATCAATTCCTTTATGGAATTAATATTTTCTGGGTCCACAACTATTCCAGCCTCCGAAATAATATGGCCCAAATAATGTATCTATTTCTGATAGAAAGAGATTTGGTTGATCTTAGCATATAACTTGTGTTCCCTAAGCACCTATAAAACCAACCTCAAATGACACTCGTGCATCTCCTATGATTTGGAATACAACAATATATCATCCAAAAAAAGAATAATAAACTTATCCAAATATTCTCTGAAGACACCACTCATTAGGCACACAAAAACACCCGATGCATGGTTTAGTGCAAAAGGCACTACCATGAACTCAGAATATCCATAATGAGTTCAAAAATATGTCTTATTTATATCTTCTTCTTTCATCCGTAGCTGGTGATATCCTAACCTCATATCAATCTTATAAAATTCCTTACCTCCTTGAAGTTGATCAAAGAGATCATCTATCCTCGATAGTGGATATTTATTCTTAGTAGTCATTTTTTCTAGCTGCAGAAAATCCACACATAATTGCAATGCTTAGTATTTTTTCTTGAAAAAAAAGACTAAAGCACCTCATAGTGTTACAATTGGTTATATGTACCCTTTCTTTAATAACTCCTCCAACTGCATCTGCAATTCTTTGAGCTTTGGAATACTCATTCTATAAGTTTCTTTAGATACTAGAGTGGCTCTAGGTACTAGAGCAATGGATAAATCTATATCCCTCCTTGGAGGTAATCCTGGAATCTAAGAAAATACATCAACATGCTCCTTCAATGCAGGATAATCCTCCAAATTAGCTTGTTGATCCCTATTGGGTTCGTCTAAATGACTTGTCAGAATATGGAAGCCTTTTATAAAATCCTTTGTTCGTTGCAGGGTTGATATCGCTCTGATAGTCTAGGAACTCCTTGGACCTACCTTTGCCATCCCTCATAATCAATATCGTTTAAATATTGTCTATAATAGTCCAGAATCACATAGTGCTTCTAAAACCAATCCATGCCAATCAAATGATCATAATATCCCAATGATATTATATTCAACTCAATCTTACTATTCATTACATTCATATCAATTGGAAATTATTTCACTAGTTCTGTAACTTTCCTCTTTACCCCTATGACTAATTGAACCAACCATGCCTTATGGTTCTTGGTTTTCTTCAAGTTAAATTTATCTACTAGTTTCAGAGCAACATAACTATAAATATCTCTTGAATAAATTAAAATAGCAATAGGATGATTATTTAACTTACCTTCAATTTCAGTCATGTGCATTTGATACTCAACCTGATTATTATCTAGCACATCATAGATCATGCACATGCTTTGACCCACATCCTCTATTATGTCAATTGCATGTATATTGTGCATAATATTTTTACTCCTAATCTGATGAGGATAGTCTTTATATCTGGTATCTCCCTCACAACCCCAACATTTAATAACCTGGAAGTGGGTTTCTTGTTCAATAAGTCATTTCCATAAGGTTCACTAAAAACTTCAGTTGATTGCTGCTTCAATTGGGGTCCATTACTGAAAGGAGAGGGTTAAATCCCTTCTTCCTTTATTCCATGAAACCCTTAATATTGTCCCTTGTATTTTGCATCACTAATTTACTCCTTCTCTGTACATATAACTACTCAACCTTCCTCATAGCTTCATCTATGGTTTTGGGATCATCAAATTTAAGTCTATTTGCATAGAATGAAGGTAGCCCACTAATATACTGATAGATTTTGACCTTTTCATCCCTAATATAATGTACATATCTTAGCAATTCTGTGAAATTATAGACATATTACTCCATAGTCATGTTTCCCAACTTAAGTTCGAAAAACTCTTGCATATTATTTTTGTAATAATGCTTAGATAAATATTTCTTTCATAAATATTTTTTAAACTTCTTCCATTTCAGTCTCTTCTCATCCAACTCCTTCACTTCCTTAAGCTGTTCCCACCATAATTTAGCCTTGCCTTTAAGGTGATATATAACAATTCAATCTTCCATATTCAAAGAATAATTAAACAACTGTAGATAGTTATACATCTCCAATAGCCAAGCCTCAACTTCTTCAGCCTTTTTATGTTCTCCATTGAAAGAGGGAGGATAATCTCTCACAACTCCCATTGTAGGTTGTCGTTATCACACTTCCTCTTCCTAGACCTTCTCACTGGTGACACATTATGGCTGCTATTTGACTTCGAGGTAGTGTAAGCCCTCTCAACGTGTCCCTCTTTTTGCATAAAAATGCTATTGGTCAACACTCTTGTTCTGCCTCAAGCTTCTGACACATTTTTCACCAAACCTGATCTCAGGCTCTCGAACCTTTATAGACTCATACTACTGGTCCAATTGTTTCTAAATATTGTTCAAACTTTGTAGAATTTGGGTGTTGAACTATTATTTTTCTCTAAAAAATATGTCATTTTCAACTTTAAAACTAAGAACCTCGATCTTGAGAATTCTTATGGTCTCCTCCAGGTCTTTTTTTTTCCATATTTCTCAACCGTGACCATTTTAATTAGTTATAGAATACCCCACACTAATATATACTGCCATGACCTCTTTTTTTTGGGTTGTTAATTCCTAACATATCCTTTGTCCCTTCAATTCTCATGATGCATCTTATCGTTCAAACCTAGGATTTTCGAAGTATCTCTTTGAAATTCTTTCCCCAAATCAACATTTTGTGGTAATCAACGTATTCTACTTTCCAGTAGCTTTCCATATCCTACTCACTTACGAGATTATGACACCTAGGAAGAAAGTTATGCACTATAAAAGTTTCAACTGAACTCAAATTCTTTTTTTTTTCTCAAAACCCGTTTAGCTTTCTCCTTGATGTTAGAAATTTTCCTACCTCCAAATCTAGTTTCTAACTTTCTAGATGTATTATGCTCAAAATTACCTTTCTTTTAACTATTTGTGAGCCAAATTTTGATTCCTAGATGAAAATATATGGTTCTGTAAAGTATATTTTTTCTCTTTCTCAAATAATGTCCCAAATTGAACTTAATATTTAACAATTATTCTCACTTTGTTCTCATTGGCCAATAACTCATACCTTCTCGAACATAGATAGGATACACTAGCTAGTTCCATTCCCATCATGTGGGCCTTTCCATGATTCAAAATCCTAGCCCATGCTGGGCCTATCCCTTCTTGAATTCCATGTAGCACACTCACAACTACACCACTGGGGTCCACCACACACTCCCAACACAAATAAAAATAGAATATTGATTTTCAATAATCCATAAGCATGGGATCCTCCACACACCCATGCGCCCCACGAATTAATAAAATAAATAAATAAATATACAATATAATTCATATATCCAATTGATCAACAACCCACAATTAGCAAGGATATATGAAGACATGCATTCATAGTTTGGGGGGGGGGTCCACTTTTGAGGTTCCACCTCCTAGTTTCGACCCTCCATATAACACCCATCACTTAACAAGTTAATAAAATGACATGCAAGGGGGGGGTGTCTATTGTTTATGTTTCACCTCCTAGTTTGAACCCTCCATCCTATGACCCTCAACAAGTTAATCATATGACATGTGGGGAGGGTGGGGGGGGGGTCCATTGTTGAGGTTCCGCCTCCTAGTTTCGACCCTCCATATAATACCCCTCACTTAACAAGTTAATCAAATGACATGCAGGGGCAGGGTGTCTATTGTTTAGGTTTCACCTCCTGGTTCGATCCCTCCATCCAATGACCCTTAGTTAATCAGATGACATGTGGGGGGGGGGGGGATACCCCATAACATCACTCGAGAGGGGGGTGTTCACTATTGAGGTTCCGCCCCTCCCCGGAACCTTTCCACCTATGCTTCTCAATCAATCAAGGCATAATTTTCCAACTATGATGGAAATAACTTCATCTATTGAAACAAAACCTCCATTATTTAACACTCCTCCTACTCGTGGCCCACCACTCCACATCTTGGGAACTAATCTATCAGCCCTCGGCGTGGACCGACCAAAGATTCAAACTTGAGAAAACACTCTCATGACCTATGGCTTATTCCTATGGTAATGATTCACCCTACCTCATGGCTTGTGGCTTGCGAAAGTCTTGCCCAAAAAATGTATCCATCTTATTTTAATCTTTCTTGGGACCCCAAATAACTTTGTAACACCACATTTTTACTGAATTCAATGGGGTAGGAAAGGGTTCCACCTTGGAACCTTGTCCCCAATGTAATACATGTATACACATACTATAAAACCATCCTCCCACATTTACCCAAGCTAACTAGTCCATCGAGGTAAAAATGTGATGAAGAGTTACTATGATATGATTCAACTTACCAATTATAGTTAAGGAAGTGGAACTGATGAGCCAAGATCAATCTAACCTTCCTCATATCTACAGGATCCAACCAAGCCGTCCAGGTGCTCAAACCTTGAGACATCTTGCTTTTTGACTGATCTAAAGTCTAAATCGCACTGATGACAAACCCTCTATGCAATTGAAACCCTCTAGTCACATGCACAACAAGGCATCCACGCGACTAGGAAGTTCTGTGCTAGCTACCCAAGATTATGAGCCACTTTTTGAGGGTAAAGACTAAGGCCATTGTGCAGAACTTTATGAAAATTCCATAAATGATAAATAACATGATGAAAAGGCCTTAAATGTAAAACTTGAATAAGTACCTGCTCTGACAAGGCCTATCCATGAAAAAAATTACGTTAACCACATCATGAACATGTAATATACATGTCATCTAAACACATCTAAACATGGGGACTTCGTACTTATATGAGATTTATCAAGAAGGACTGATGCCTCCTCATAATGGCCGCAAGATCATCTATTAGGTCATGCATTCATTAAAATTTCATCTAATAATAAAAACACGATGATAAACACAATTCAAGTATTTCATAAACCATGCTCATAAGTAGCATATAACCAATGAAATAAATATGATAGAACAACAATTAAGATCACATAATAACAAGTACATTTACCCATCAAATACAAGAGGAAAAGAGCTCTTATTAACATATGAAAAATGTAACTAGGTCTGGGACTTCCATGTACCACCCGACCATTGATTGGGATGAACCAAATCTTTCTTTCAGCCAATCACCCTCATGCCATATTCCAAGCATGAATGTTGGTTCTCATGGAATAAACCAAGAAAACCAAACCAGGGTTTCCAAAGGCCAAAACACCTGAACCCTTAATTAGTGATTCCACCGCATGGTTGTACATCACCAATAATCACCAGATCGGTCTCTACACAAGCTTTCCAAGGCTCCATAGTGTTTGTTCCAACCAGTATTTCCAGGACTAGTAACTTAACCCACAATAGTTTTCAAGCTTCCAAAATGTTTTTCCAACCAGGGATTCCAGGACTAGTAACTCAACCCACGAAGGGATTCCAAAACATTTTTCGAACCAAGGATTCCAGGACTAGTAACCCAACCCAAGCTGTTACAGGGCTTCCAGAGTGTTTATCCAACCAAGGCTTCCAGGAACTAGTAACTCAACCCAGAACCATAAGGAACATGAGCACCAATAAGAAAACGAAGGTAAACCCACAACACCATGGCTATCCAGGAAATGGAAAGGATATGAAATAACAATGTCAATCCAGGAAATCCTCCATGCCAGTGAAAAATATAAACCAGGAAACTACATGCATGTTCCATGCATACCAAAAATAGCAAGGAAATCATACATGAAACTTGGTACTTGCAAGAAAAAAATGTTGTAGCTATTGATCCCGCTGTCCTTTGCACTTTCCTGCTTTTCCTTGCCTTCTTGCTCCAAATCCAAAGTATGCCACACTCCTCCAAGAGTGCTCCATGAAAACTCTAAGTGTCCAAGAGTATGACGGAGAGAGAGAATTGAGAGAGCTCCAAGCTAAAACTGAAAAAAGGTTGAACTGACAAAAAACAAACCAACAAAAGACATGAACTGATCCTCATAAGCCTTTTTGTCAATGAGGCCTCTATTTTCTTCCATCTTCATTATTTTCCTCCTCACATGCAACTTGTGACCTTTCACCTTCCTTTTCTCCTATTTTCCATTATTTCATAAATTGCCAATAAATGCCACTCTACCTTTCCAAAGCCTTTACCATTGCATTTTCCAATTTCCATAACCATTAATTAATCACAAGTGCTCCCCGTCACTATGTTTTTGCCCAAAATTTAGCTAGGAATATGTGTCCCATGACCATGGTATTATTTTTCCTTTATTAAATTTATTACATGAAGTTTTAACCCAAGGATGTTACACACACACACATAGGAATGGCGTCCTTTACATAAATTTTATCCTTCTAAGGCTAAAATTGAGTGATTCTTCCTCAATTTTTTTTGTTTTCACATATTTGGCCCTTCTGAGCCTCTCCTAGTTCCTATTCCCTTTTCAGGGTAATTTTCAATTAATTCTACCACTGTAACTTTCATTAAACAATTGGTGGGTAACCTGTAATTTTCCCATTTTCCCCTTGAATTTGGCCCAATCAGGCGCAATGTTGAAAACTGGGCTCTGATACCACCTTCTAACATACCCGCCCACCTAGTGGGAAACATTACTACAACCACACTACTTAAATAAGAATAAAATTATTACAAATGAGAAAAACCTTAACTCTACCATGGCCTCTTCTTTACCTGGCAGTACCCAGTTAGCGTGAATACAATGTAAAATTCCCAAAATGCAACAATTAACACATATAAATAAAAAATACATAATTGAACAACAAAGATAATAGTAAATTAGCAACAATTAAGCACATAACCATGAAACTAGGGTTTCAAACATAAATTCATAAATCAACACCTCATTATAATTCAAAAATTATCTAAATAAAAATGAGCAAATGATTGCATAATCTCTACATTCCACCCATCCATAGACCACATGTTTCATCAATCTCAATACAGGTCACCCTCGAACTGGGGCTGAAACTCCACATGAAACAATTTATACTAGAAAAAATTAATACAACATTGGCCAAGGTACCAACCCAATATTTATGGTTCTAACAATAACGCTTCCCTTGAAACCTTCACCCTAGTGACACACCCCTTCTTTGTGCCCTGTTAGTCTCTTGATGGTACCCACCTTCCAGGGTTTATTACAACCAACTAGGAACAATCTCAACTTTGGACTTCCAGGAGCTCATGCTACTTCTAGGGCTTCCAGGCACCCTTCCAATCTATAACCAACTTGGCTCCCAGTAAGTTCTAGAACCTAAGCATAGGGATCACCAACTAATCAACAAAACCAAAACAACTCCCAACCCGTTCCTAAACCCAAGCACATAAATCACTAGTTGGTTTCCATAAACCAATTCCACCAATAATCCAGTCATTTACAAAGTCCAAGAACATGAATCACTGACTAAAATTACCATTTGTTTCTGAAACCCAAGCATAGGGCTCACCAACTGGTTCATAACCAAAAATAATTGTCTAGATCCCAACCACGGATGAATTAATGAGCAATGACGATTATGAATGATTAATTCTCCTGAATTCTTTTACAGGAAAACATATCCACTTTATAAATGCATGTCCCTTGTCTTCCATTTGGTACACCCTAAAGCCATGTGGGCCCCAAGTGTCCCTTTTCTCCTAACACCGAACACATCAACCCGTTTCCTTTTTCACCATGGAGTTTCCTTGCCCCCCATACTCTTTAGCATGATGTTGGCTTTGCAACCAACTTATTTTATTATTATAAAAATATGTAAAAAATTTACATTATATTTACAATCTGGTCCCTCTGACCGCTTAGCCAAAACAACATATATGTATATGAGAAAAATAGGCCCAAAATCAATATACACATTTACATAGGCACATGGGTAAAAAAAAAACTTTGTTTCACTATCTTAATAGTCAGATACATACGAATCACTACCCTATATATATATATATATATATATATATACACACCATCATAAAAATATATGTGTGTTACAACATCCCATCCCTAGGTGACTTCTTTCAGTTGAAACTACACCCATCCTCCTCCCAATTGGGTATCAAAATTCACCTTCTTTTGTACTCGCCTCCTTCTGAGTCTCCTCCCTCCTTGCATGAGTTTCAATCCTGATATCCTCCTACATTCTAACATGCCCAAACATTGAGCTAGATCTAGAAAAGGAGCAACCTACTTTCAAGAAATGGGATATCAGGATCAACATCACTCAGAGGCTTTTTGTCGAAGTGATATAGATCCCATAATTTGCTGCAAATATAAGAGGAAATCACCATAGTTAAATGTGAGGTCGTTGGGGAATGCACGTGCCTCGTGAATTTATGTGATTATCATCGAAATATTTTATATACATGTTATGGATCAAAGAAGCCAAATTCCTAATAGGTTCTAGATGTCAGATATACACATGGGAGGTTGAACTGATGCATGTACACTATTGATCTCGATTAACATATGAATATTTTATTAGGATGATTTTCCCTGGACAATAATGAAGTTTTTGGAGAATAATATATTGTGTTATATGAGTTGTAAATAACAACTAAGGGATGAGATCACAAATTGTAGTGAATTGAGGCTCACTTGGACCTTCCTCCATATCTACGCTACTCACTAGGAAGTAGCAACGAACCCATCACTGTCGAGGACTGAAAATCCCCCAAGACTGGTGATGTATTTTTCTTACTGTGTTGTTGTTTATGTTTATATTTGTTTTTATAGTTTTAAGTGTATGCTAGCCTTAGGAGGATACGCCTGGTAGTACATATGCTATAATTTTGGACTATTTAAGCAATATTAATTTTTGGATGCTTAAGAAGGTTTGACTTTGCCACTGGTCTAGTTTCCCTAGTGGTAGAACAAACCATATAAACATGTATGTTTTTTCCAAGGTTTAAGAAATGAAATGATTTTGGTTACAAAAAAAATACATTCTCAAATGTCCATAACATTCATAAGTGATTTTAATCCCTTTACAAAAATTTTTGTGTCCAATGCGTATCACAAAAAACTTATCAGTTGTTCATGTTTAGTTACATTAGTGACCTCTTCAAAAGCCAAAGAACAATTTATAAACAAATGAGATTAGAATATCAAAATAGAAATACAAATAAACAATACACGAACACACATGGATGTGGATAAGGTTGGGATCTATTACCTATTTATCATTTGACAATCATCTCTTTTAAGGTTGTTTGGCATATTTTTAATCTCTATAAATTCCCCCCTTTTTTATGAAATGATGGTTAACCATTGCTAATATTTTGACATCGTCAATGTAAATTTTATGTATGTCTTGTTTGCATGTTCGACTAGTGCATACAGATGTAGCTAATTATGCTTAATATTAATAACATGCGCTTGCATTTCAATCTTTATGTAACAACCCTTTTCCCTCACATAAGGCTTCCCATGTGAGCATGGAATCGTGAAGGCACCTTTATGATTGATGGGATCAATGATATCTTGTTGTCATCGCAACAACAACCACACAAATTTTTTCTACACTTGAATTTTGTAGCCTCCTTGTGATATCATGACCTGTCGCTCCAAGCTAATCGTAGTCACTTCGTGGTTGGTTAATGCTTCTCTAAGTCCTTAATATTTCTTGTGATATTTGAACTTTCGAATCCCCTTTCTTACACATGCTTAGCCTTTGATGCATTCATAAGCACACCCATTTCTAGAAAGCGTAGTAGTTAATGTGAACCCTAGAAATTCAATCACTATATAATCATTGATGATAGGCATTGCACATATCCTGACGACAGTGACTGTGAGTGCCTAAGGAGAGTGACTGTGCAGTCGCTTGCAGATGATGACTAAACAATCCTAAAAGATAATGCTTGCGTAGTCTTTGGTGACATTGATTATGCAATTCTTAGAGAAATAGGTTACACAATCCCTATGGACAATCAGTGCAAAATTCCAGTAGATAGTCTCTCCCACAGTTAGTTGCAAGTGTACCATCATCCCAATGAGTTTTTAGAACTATTACTTTTGTATGATTTTGCTTTCATAAGGGCCATTTCCACTTTTGCGACTGTCATTTTTTCTTTCTTTTGCTTTTTCAAGTGTCAATTTTTCTTTCTCTTTGCTTTAACATGTGTTACTTTCACTTTCTTTAGCTTTTTTAAGTGTCGTTTTCACTTTTTATTATTGTCGCAAGTGTTTCTTTTACTTGTTACTATTATTGCATTTGTTGCGCCTTAACAAACCACTAGATGCAATTCTAGCATGCAATTTTGCATTAACTAATCATATATATCATAAGAAAATGCGTTATACACTCTCCCATAACTCACTGCACTTTTTGGTTGTAGTCAACACTTGTGTTGTAACTTGTATTCTAAGTGTCGCAAAGCTACATCTCAACTGTTACACTTAGAAATAAGTGTCACTTTGTTGTCGTTTCAAGGTATGCATGTAGATTTTGAGTATAGTGCATTCGATTGGATTTTTTTTGATGGTATACATGCATTTGATTTAATTTGGGAACTTGTTTATATCATGTTTGCTACTTTGTTCCATTGATCCAACACTTAGCCAATTTTGGACTTCATCCCAATCCTCACATATTGCACAAGTCACGAGCATACTTAATCTCCCAAGAAAGTGATGAGTACTCTGCACAATTCTAGTTATTAGTGATGAAATACTTACCTCCCTAACTAGTGCACGCTACTAATATTATTGACAACCTCCTCCACCTACACAATGAGAAAACTTGAAGTTTAGATGATTACTCTGGTTGCTTGGCCCTTTCAACTACACAATTCATGATTCCTTCTACCCTATATTGTGCATTGTGTAGTTGCAGTGCATAATGGAGCCTCCCTGTGTCATTAACTTGCCTAGCTTCTCTCCTAAGCCTTCATTTCAACCACTGTGCATTGCAAAATTACAATGTACAACCTTGTCTCCTTATCTCCCTAACTTTCCCAGCTGCTCAAATCCCTTCATCTGGTGGGACTCCTACTGTCCATTTCATAGTTATAGTGAGAAGTAGGACACCCCTAGGTCACTGAGACCATAAAATGCACAATTCATAGAACTTGTCCCTCAATCACTGCTCATTGCACAATTGTAGTCGCCGATCTTGCCACTCCTGCTTACCGAAACCCCTCACTGTGCAATCCCTTGCTTTGTCTTGCCTCCCACAATGCATTGCACAATTCCAGTGGACAATGATGTCATCCATAAACCCTTGTGACTTCCAATTGTGCAATCCTCAAACTCCTTCTCTTAAAACGCTTGTCTCAAATATCTCATTTTGGAAGATTATTTTCTGAAGTTTATACAAAGGTTGGATCTAATTCAACACATGTTGATCCGTTGTATCTTGATTGGTTTCCCATATTTTCTATACTAGCATTTGTTCTTAATTCTTCTAATCAGATACAAGATAGTGATTTTTTGAATTCAAAGTGTGAGGAAAATTATTCTTTTATTCAAATAATTTGTGAAACTGCTCAAATCGATCCATCTCTATTTTCGAATAACGAAGAATCTTATGCCTTAACTGACCCATCTGATCATAACAATGGCCTTAAAACTTGTTTTCCAATTAATCATTTTCTCATTAGTGTGTCTAATGATAATTGTTTTATATTTTTTGATATCACAAAGGCCATAAATCCTTATGATTCATCATTTCACTCTTCAAATACTTGGCAAATAGTTGAGGCACTTCAACCTTTGCTGATGGTTATGTCAGGTTATCACAATCTTGACAAGGCTTCTGAACATGATCAGATCAAATTTCTCTCATAATGTTCCCTGTTTAATTCAATTGGGTTATTAGTGTTACACAGTAATTTGTCACCGTCCCTGCCATTCCCCATCCCGCACATTGGAGGGCTCATTCCGTGACCTGTGAGCAGAGACAAGACTTGAAAATACTTTCATGACATCCCTCTGAACATGAGCTTTCATTGCCCTGAAGACATCTCTTTGCAAAAACCCTAAAAACACCTCTTTTTGCATTGGCGCGGGCATCCAGTTCAGTACCTGCGCCAATGAGGGAAATCCTTCAAAGAGGGCGCGCCAATTGGCGCTCTGTCCCAGAGTCGCACTCGTGCCAGCCAATTTAAGCAGTGTTTTTTAAAAATAAATGGTGGAAGTTTCGTCCTAACAAATTCCTGGACTGCTATCTATCTTGAGTTGGGAGGTTTGGCTACGGATTTCCATAGAGAGGAAGTGGTTTGCCACCTCTCATGGAAGCTTCCTTTATGATAGGGCCAATCCCATGATTATAGGGATCCCAACTCCCCTTCATCCATCTATAAAAGCTTGCCCATCTCCATTGCAAGCTAGTCTTCAAGTTCCCAAATTCTCAAGAGCCTTATGCTGCAAGAGCCTTGATTATTCCCCTAAGGCCAAATTCAAGCAAGGAGACTATTGTCAAGATCCGAAGAGAGAGGTTTGTCCCATCCTTGTCAGGATTTTCGAGACGTGTTCTGCTGGCGACCCTCCGAAGGAGAATTCAGCGTCAGAACTTGGTTATAATTTTCCTTTGATTGATTAATAATAAACGACTATTGGTTATGGTTCCACTCTTGTTGTTGTTTATGATGATGAGTTATGTCCTTTCTGACTGACATATAGTTGCATATACTGGATTTTACGCTTGCGTTTGTTTTATTTCTTGCATGTGTAGGTGTCCAGCACGGAGATCGTGGGGATCGTGATCTGCCAGAGCTAAGGGATGGGAGCGCTACCTCTTCTACAAGCAACAACGTTGGATTCCAGGTAAGCCTTCATCGCTAGTTGGTCTATTTGTAATTAGGAACCTGCACTATAGCGTGAACGATTGTTGCTAGACCCGGTCTGGGCTAGTAGGGATCCCCTTTGTCCACAGAGGGGATTTACCTCCACAAAAAATTGGCAACTCCACTGGGGATCGCCTAGCTTGTTGTTGTTTGTTTTATGAGCTATAGACGGAGCCTGAAGTTGGCCAGATAGCCTTCAAAACACTTTTGATCTGCAATTGCGAAGTAGATCAAAGCCGCTTCAGTCAATATCCGATTTAGTTTGTAAACTGAACATTTGGAGCACTGTCTTGTCTTTTCGGTTGATTCTCGATTCTGCTTGCTTGATCAGCTCTTTTGGGCTGGTTCTTTCTGTGAATTTGGGTTTTTGATAACTCCAAACATCACTGGTCTAATCTTGGATTGCTTATTTTTTATTTTTGGCATAGAAAACTTGACTGGCGCGCTTTTTAGCGTGACGGTCGTGCCCATTGGCGCTAGTTGTCAATGTATTACCCACGCCAATCCTGATATGGCGCTAGTTTCAGCCTAACAGTCACGCCAGTGCTGGGGACTGCTAGGGTTTGCTTGATTTTGAGCTTTCTGAGCCTGATCTCTGATTTTGGTTTCATTTTTTCGACTGTTTGAGTGTCTTGGAGCCTTTTTTGACTGACTCTGACCTCCATCCTTTGGTTGTTTTCCCATTTCCATCGATTTTACATTCTAGCCCTAGGGCATCTAGGTGCTTTGGTATGTCGAGCCTCCCTTGGGAGTTTTTGGTTTTTGTCGGTTCAGTCAACTTCGTGATTGCTTCCCTGCATTCGTTTGACAGTTGTTTATCGTTTTATTGTGCTATTTGAGTGATTGAATCCCCCTTCATTCGAATTCCGCCTTGTTTCGTTTTGGGCCTAGATTACACGACTCATTTGTGTCTTTGGGATTTTCTTGGTTTTGAGGGACTGTTGGTCGATTTGAGGTCTGGTTGTGCTTGCTATTGAGTGAAACTTGCTTGTTTTTGCTCTCTTATCATAATTTCTCAAATCTCTTTCCATTAGTTTTCATTTTGTTTAGTGCATTTTGCTCATAAACATTGAAAATATATTAAAAAAAAATCTCTTTTTCTTTGAATTAGTTAGTGTGAATCAAAATCTTTTCGGTGTTATTAGTGATTAGTAGCTTTGAAAGAAAAGTTTTTAGTTTCCATTAGTTGCATTAGAGATATCATTGGTTTTTGTTTGTTCATTTCGTTATTGTGTGAAAAGCTCTCAACTCTTTCATAAATAGCTTTCATCGAATGAAATGATATACTGTGGCATATAGAGTGCATTTAGGAGATTTTGAGACATTACATTCGCTAGGGCCTGAAAACTGAAACGTAATTGTAGATAAACTTTAAAATTTACTCAATTTACACTAAGGCAACATTGAAATCTAATGAAACACATTTAGAGGTCTAGGCCAGAGACGTGTTCTGGCGTCTTAAAACCTAATAGCTGTCATTCGCCTCTTGGCTTTATACAATGCTAGTACAGACTTGTGCTCCCCGTACCGTCGCGTATATAAAGGGAGACCCCACTAGGTTTCTATCCTTTATCCACAGGAATCCGAGTCTGCCTCCCTATACCCATGATACACCGGACACAGCATTCGGGGAGATTGCATGCACGTACGTTAAGTCCTTGGTTGATTTCTCTTTCATTTTGAAACCAGGTGTATATTGCAGTTCACGGTTATTTGGTACACCCTTTGCCTAGTATTCCTGAGTAGTCATTTGATCTTTTCTGACTCTTTAAATTTGAAAGGATCACCAAGCGCTTGTCCTTTCACGCTTGCTTCAAAAATGAAAGAGATAGAGTCACCTTTTATCCGTTTCTCGACTCTTAAAACATGAAACGGTGAAGTTTCCTATTTTTCAATGTGGTAAAAAATTAATCACCCGCGATCACACGCCCTGTTAGATTTTGCTTGTTGGCCGTTTGATTGTGTGTCTTGACTCTTTTTCAGCCCATGTGTGTGTTTGATATTTTTCTCTTATCGTTGCTACCACAGTGGCGGAACCCTCGGTTTCGTCTACTGGTAGTCCTTATACGGACGATTCATCAGAGGCTTCTCAACCCTCTATTGAACCTTAACAGCCCATTGTTTCCAAGTTTCTTGACGGGGGACCGGTTCTTGCTGAGCAACCCTTTGGGGGACCAGTTGAGTTCAATTGGTCTTTTTCCGACCCTTGGTCTGAATTAAGAGTCGGGGTAGAGTTCCTTTCTCTTACATCGGGTTCGCCTTTTATAGCTGTTGTTTTTCCTCCTAGTCCTCGCCGTCTATTACGAGATTTAGCGGCAGGCTCAAACATGAGTGAATCCAGTGAGGAAATCCCAACGTCTGGTGAAGACTATCAGCTCTTCCCACAAAGATTATTTCCAGGAGACAACCCTGAACCAGCCAGTCCCTCATTACCAGCAGGGTATAGATCCTTGGGTAAGATTATCGCCGTCGTAGCCTCTATGGGGGTATCAGCTCCTTCTACGAGGCCGGTGGTTCCTTCATTGGGGATGTCTCCTCAGACTCCCGTCACCTCTGTACCCGTTCGGCCCACTGTCTGTGTGGCTGCGTCTGCACCCGCTGTTACGGCACCCTCCGCGAGGGCTGTGCCGCCTCCCGAAGACGTCTACATAGCGACTGCTATGCTAGAGAACATCTCTCCGGAGGAGTATCGGTTGTCCCTACAACATCTGAACCCCGAGGTTGGACAAACCTCTCAAGACCCCAACTGCTCTTATTTTTCGCATTATGCATAGGATGGTACACCCGTGTATGATTTTCCAGATCAATACGATGAGCACGGGAACATGTTATGTTTACCCGCTCCAGAGGCTCACCTTCATGCTCAAGGTTTACCCTATAACCAAGTTGGACATTCTTATAACCCGCAAGGGCAACCTTTTCAAGGCCAACCTTCGGGCTAGCCTGGCTATCCTTATGACCTGCAGAGGCAGCCTTTACAAGCCTATCCTGCGGATCAGCAAGGGCCATCGTACGATCCACAAGGACAGTATTACAACCCTTTCGGTCAACCTGTGCAGCCTCAGCCGGGGTACCAACCAGGGCCGGTATATGGTCCTTGGGGGCAAGTCCAACCTTCCCAACCCATGCAACCTCAGTATCCTGTTAATCCAAACGTTGCACACCAGCCAGGACCATCTTATGGTCCTGCTGCAGGGCAAACCGGTTACCAGCCACCACCTGGCTCTATTCCTCCACCAGGCCAACCGGTCTATCCGGCACAACCTGGTGTTCCACTTCCAGGCCAACCGGTTCATTCGGTGCAACCTGGTGCCTCTCAACAGCCAGGTCAACCTGTGCAACCGGCACAACCTGTTCACCTGGGTCAACCTGTTAACCCAGGGCAGCCCGCTCAGCCAGGTCAACCTGCTCAACCAGGCAGCCTGCACATCCTATCAACCTTGCCCAACAGCCGACTTATTCGATGCCGTAGCCAAATCAACCGCTGCTCCCAAATTATCAGGCTCCGCAGGGTTCCACCTATCAGCAGCCCACTCAACCTCAAGGCGGCTACTATTCTCATGGTCAATACCGACCGAATTATAGCCAGCCCCAAGGTTCTAACTATCGTCCTCAACAGCCCGGCTACACCTATACTCAGCAGCCAAATCCAAATGCTGCTTACACAGGGCCGACTCATAATCAGGGTCCATACTCTGGTTATCAACCCCCGTACGCTGGTTACCAGCAACCAAATCAGGCTGGTTATACCACCTATGGCCCCTACGGTCAGAATCCTGCTGGACAAAACCCATGGGGGGGGGGCGGCAAGGATATTCCCAACCAGCGTGGAGTACAGGTACTGGTCCTTACCCAGGGCCAGGTATGCCGTCCAATCTGCCATTGCCGTTTCTGGCTACCTTGGAATTACCGGATGTTTCGAAATTAACCAATGATCCGATTTTGCACAATCCTTATTGGCCTCCGGTTCCTACCAAGGTGCCCGGTGATTGCCCCAAGTTTGAGGGAAAAGCTGGAGAGGACCCCCAAGCTCATGTGATGACTTACCATCTTTGGTGTTCGTCCAACTCTTGGGTGGATGATTCAATCCGTCTGCGCCTCTTCCAGCGCACTTTGACTAGCGCTGCTGCTAAGTGGTATATCGAATTATCCCGTGGCATCTTTCAAGATTTCAATACGTTAGCCATGGCTTTTCTGACTCATTTTCAGTTACAGGTTCGCTACGAAGTCGGGACGCATCTCTCGACTTCTTTGAAGCAGGACAAAGCCACCCACATTTCTGATCACATTCATGAGTGGCGACGTCGTCATAGGCTGATCAAGTTTCATATACCTGATCAGATACTAACGCATCGGTTCACCACCTCCTTCGTTAACAAAATCGCCCAAGATATTGCTATGGGAGGGTGTGTGACTGAAGAACAAGCCATAGCGCGTGCTCAATATATGGATTTGGTATATTCACAATCCGGCACGCTGTATGATATCTTGCCTGATGCTCCACGGTCTGGAACCTCTAAAGCTCCACCTACCCCGGCGGTGGATGGTGCTATTGGTTCCGTGTCTCAGAATTCGAAGAAATCTTCGAATGGGAAGTAGAAGTCTAACTCATCCAATAATTCTGCTCCTCCCGCCCCTACCGATTCTGGCAAAACTGCGAAGGTTAATGCCATTCAGGCCAATCCTACGGAGAAAACCTCCAAAGGAAAGAAGAAGGGCAAAGGTAAATCCAAATCCGATGCCCCAAAGCCAGATTCCAAACCTCGGACTGAGGACGGTTCCCAACGCAAACCGAAGTACCCCTGCCTCATTTGTGAAGGAGATCATTATACTAAGGATTGTCCTCGACGATCTGAAGTTAGTCAACTTCTAAAAGGCTCGAAAGGGACTCCGACAGTTCTTAAAGAACTGTTCCCGTCTCAGCAGACCCAGATGGTTGAACAACCTTCACCATCTGCACCATTTGGGTCCCAAGTCTTTATGATGAATGGCGCTGCACCTATTTCTATCGCCACGTGTTCGAAGGATTACAACGAATCGCGTCAGGCCTCGGGGAAGGCAGTTGCGGATGGTCCACCTCCCCAACCTGTCTCCGGTTCGTTGGAAATTGAGAAGCCTACTGCTGAACCCATTGTGAGGCCACCTTCTAAAGGTGTTCTACGAAAGTCTTCCTACAATCCGAATGCTCGTGCCGCTCAACACTACAGTATTGTTGAGGATCTGGAACAGGCGCCCTCTGCCATGTCTGCTTTGGAAGTTCTTCAAAGTTGTCCTTCACAACGGAAAGCTTTATTATCTGCAATCGGTGGAATCGATCCCACCGATTCTAGTCTTCTCACCTTTGACTTAGAAAATTTCACTCCCCGACTTCCACATCAGATCGCTCTTGTTATTCAAGTCGGGATCAACGGTCTTAACATCCATAGGGCCGTTGTGGATGAAGGTGCCTCTACCTACGTCATGTCGTCCGCTTGCTGGAAGGCCATTGGCTCTCTGGCCCTCTCATCGTCTCCCAATGCCCTAGAGGCATTCGATGGTCAGGAATCCAAACCCCTGGGTGTTCTCGAGAGTCTAGCGATCACTGTATAGGGGAAGACTGTCAACGTAGAAGTAGAAGTGGTTGATGCCAAGATTAACTACAATATACTTCTCGGCTGCAGCTGGACTCATGCCATGTTATGCGTGCCGTCCACCCTCTTTCGACTTATTAAGTTCCCTCACGAGGGAAAAATCATTACGGTGGATCAGTTGTCTTTCTTCACCTCCACCTCCGAGAACAACGTTCCGTACGTGGATCAGATTCCAAATCCCCTTGACAGTGTAGGACCTGGTCTCTTCAAAGACCCCGTCCTCATGGGTATTTTTCCCGCACCGCCACCGCACACCGCTCAAGTTAATATGATCTCTAGGTTTGACGACCCATGGCTCATCCCTACACCTGAGCAGGTGATTGAGTTTGGAGAATCGATGCCCTTAACTCCAGTAGAGATTAGCTACTGTGAAATTGTTGCCGCATATGATCCTCCACCGCCTCAGCATGCTCCTTCGAGCATGGCTTTAGACATCTATTCTCAGTCCCCCTGGCTTGGCGAGGCCGACTCGCTTGATCCTCTCAAAGAGATTTTTCCTTTTGATGAGGCCATTGTTGAAACAATGTCTCTTGAGGAGCTGTCTTGGAGTGATGGACATCATCGTTCCTCCTTTATGCCCTGCTTGGGGGCAATGTCAGATTGTCTAGAGCGTTTTGCATCTCAGGTTCCCACTCCACCTCTCCAAACTCCCATTTTGACGCACGAGGTTCTTTCGGAAGGAAACCTGAGTAATATCACTCAAACCATCCCGATCAACATCTCCGTTAAACCGAGGATCGTTGAGAACATACACATGGGAGTAACTTGTTCTCCTGATGAGATACAAGTCTATACTGATCTTTTTAAAGAATTCAGAGATGTGTTCGCCTGGTACTACGAAGAAATGCCTGGGATTGATCCCAGTATCGTAGTGCATGAGATTCCAACCTACCCTGGTGCGAAGCCTGTGCGCCAACGCTTACGCCCGGTGCATCCTCGCAAAGCCGCTGCAATTAAGGTAGAAGTTGAAAAAATTCTGAACGCGGGCTTTATTTATCCCATCCCCCTCACAGAATGGGTTTCCAACATTGTCCCTGTCGATAAAAAGCAGGGTACTATTAGGGTCTACGTTGATTACCGCGATATTAATCGCGCCTGTCCAAAGGATAACTATCCCACTCCGTTCATAGACCAAATCATCGACGAATGTGCCGGAAGTGAGATTTATTCCTTGAAGGACGGCTTCTCCGGGTATAATCAGATCAATATTTTACCCGAGGATCAACATAAGACTGCATTCATCTGTCCGTGGGGTACTTTCGCTTATAAAAAGCTCCCGTTCGACTTGAAGAATGCTGGAGCCACTTTCCAGCGTGCGATTTCTTACGCTTTCCACGACATACGCCATATCGTTCAGCCTTATCTGGACGACTTGCCAGCTCACTCAGCTAGGCGAGAGGACCACCCTGAACACCTCCGCCAGATTTTCCTTCGCTGTAGGCGCTACAATATTAGGCTTAATCCTCATAAATGCGTCTTTTGTGTGGATTCTGGCCATCTTTTGGGATTCATAGTCTCTAAAGACGAAATTAGCCTTGACCCTTTAAAGGTCGAGGCTATCATCAACCTCCCATTACCCTTCTCGTTATATCAGTTGCAGAGTCTGCAGAAAAAAGAAAACTTCCTTCGACGCTTTATCCCGAACTACGCAGAGGTGGCCAAAGGGTTCATGTGCCTATTGAAGCAGAACGTTCCCTTTCGTTGGGACGAAATCGCTCAACAATCCTTTGAGAAGCTTAAGACGTTACTTGTTAATGCTCCTTTGCTTCATCCTTCGGACTACCATCGTGATTTCACTTTGTATCTAGCCACCGCGTTTAGCACCATTGCTATGGTTCTGGTGCAGGATGACGATGATGGTAATGAACATGTTGTTTATTATCTATCACGGAACCTTCTCGACATAGAGACACGTTATGCTCACGTCAAGAAGCTGGCATTAGCCGCAGTACACGCTGTACAACGTTTTCGTCACTACATCCTGTTGCGTATGATAATAGTGGTTTCGGATTGCAACCCCATGACATATATTCTCTCTCGACAATTACTGGGGGGAAAATACTCCAAATGGATCGTTATCCTGCAAGAGTTTGACTTAGAGTTCACTACTGCTAAGTCAACCAAATCACTGGTTTTCGCGGATCTTATATGCTCACTCCCAATAGACTCCACTCCTTCACACTCCGAGGATCACATCCCGGACGAAACTCTTTTCCTTATTAGTACTGGTGACCCTTGGTATGGCAACATAATTGTGTATCTTCATACCTCCACATTCCGGTCTGAGTTGACTAAAGATGCCCGACGTCGGATTCGGCATCAGTCTCAACCCTACCGCATCTTAGGAGATACCTTATACCGCGTTGGAGTAGATTCGGTGCTCCATCTGTGCCTAACCTTGGAAGAGGCTGAAAGGGTCCTAAATGACTGCCACAGTGGCGCCTGTGGTGGACATATGTCCGGATATGCCACTGCCCAGAAAATTCTGCGAGCAGGTTACTTCTAGCCGTCAATATTCAAAGACTGTATCGTTGCAGTCCGTAAATGTCACGCGTGCCAAATCTTTCAGCGCAAAATGCGCGCGCCGCCTCTCCCTTTTCATCCTGTTATTACCGTTGGCCCTTTTGCGAAATGGGGCATAGATTTTATGACGTGTAACCCTCATTCGGCCGGGGGCCATGTGTATATAATCGTCGCCGTAGACTACTTTACAAAGTGGGCCAAAGCGATGCCTACACTAGCTGCCGACGGTAAGACAGCTGCCCAATTCATCTTCAACCACATCATTGCACGTTTCGGGGTCCCTCAGGCCATCATTACCGACCATGGTACTCATTTTCGAGATTATATGATGGCCGAGCTAACTTCAAGATTGGGCTTACGCCACGATAGCTCAACGCCATATTACCCTTAGGAAAATGGCTAGGTTGAGGCTCTGAACAAGGTTCTGGTCACGATGCTTCAATGAATAGTTGGTATTCATAAATCCAATTGGCACCTCCAACTGTTCTCAGCTCTATGGGCCTACCGGATGTCTGCAAAGAGTGCAACTAGATTCACACCACTTCAATTGGTGTATGGTCTGGAAGCAACTCTTCCGGTTGAATGCGAGATTCCTTCTTTGAAATTAGCTGTGGAACTTCTACCCGACACTTCTGCTGAGGAAGAGCGTCTTTTGTATCTGGAATGGTTAGATGAAACCCGCCGCTTAGCTGCTTTAGTCATTGAAGCACATAAAAAGCGGGTCAAAGCACACTTCGATCAATATGTTTCTCCACGTTCCTTTTTCGAAGGGGACCTCGTCCTCCTGTACGATCAAGCACACGACAAGCTTGGGGCTGGTAAGTTCCAACCCATGTGGCATGGGCCCTATATAGTTAAACGAGTATTGAAGAATGGGGCTTATGAGCTGATAGATTATGAAGGAGTTCCGTTGGCGCAGCCCAGAAATGGGCTGTACCTGAAAAAATACTATGCTTGAAGTCATTTTTGGTGTGGTGTGTGTACATAGGTGTGTTATTTCATTTGTGTGCATGTGTGGTGTGGTGTGCGATGTAAAAATATTTCTGTTGATCGGGTCTTCCTGATTGTGCAGATGTCCATTAATCCGTTTGTTGGTTTCGCGGATGGTGCCTCCCGCAGTACCAGGAATCTGTCTTCGGCAGCCTGGGTAATCTACGATCCTGCTGGTGAGTTGGTCAACCTGCAAGGTGTGTGTCTGGGATGTGCTACAAATAACATTGTGGAATATAGTGTTGTGTTAGAATTATTAACTGAGGCTGTAAACCTTGGTATCCATCAATTACTTGTGTATCTAGACTCACAACTTGTAGTATTACAGCTCAACGGGCATTATTCAGTCAGAAATCCATCTATTTTACGGCTGTATCTGCGTATTCGTTTGCTGGAAAGAAATTTTGACTATATTACATATCAACATATACCCAGACATATGAATAAATTAACAGATGCAGTAGCTAATTTGGTGCTAGATAGACATTTGCGCAATTTGTAAAACAACATCACATGTAAAAAGAAAGATCCATCCAGGAATAGATATGTATATATATAGATATCAAAATTTTTACATAGTGTGCGTCGCATAAAATCAAAAAAATATACATTTTCATCTTAATACATCCGGAGACGACATGTCTCTCAAAAAATATGCATGAAATAAAGCCCTAGGTGTCTAATCTGCGTGGTGTCATGATAAAAATCCACAACATGCACTAAGCGTCTCAGAAGACGGTGGAGGCGACTAGGCACTCCGACTGTATGTCTCTGGTATGCTAGTGGGACATCTGCCAGCCGAGCGTAGTCTAGAATCCCCCGGGTGATCCCCTCGAGGTTCTGGACCAACTCTCCTCCCTCGGCACCCTCCGCCTGAGGGTCAGCTACGGGATGAGTTCTCCGTGAAATAGGAGACATACCGGCAGGTCTCTTTGGGCCGACATCTGCATATGCATAAAACTGCTGTCAGAACGAACATGTATTAACAAAAAAAAAACATAAAACACAAAAAATAAAAAAGACGATCTTACCCAACTCCTCGTCCCAGTCATCTCCCTCCGGGAGTGGAAGATCTGGATCACCAGTGAAATCGGTCCCTGCATATGGCTAGTCTTCGACTACGATCAACTGATGCCGTAGCCACCCAAAAAAATCCGGCCTCCAGGACATCTGTTGGCCCCCTCCTGCTCTGTGCATCAGTGCTGCCCAGCGAGCCATTCTCGGCTCTCGTGGTACCGGCTCAGCTACTATGGCCCCTTGGCCCTGGAAGACTGGTAATCGTTCCAGAATGAACGATACCAGGATAGAACCGTAGCCAAACTGTTTCAGTTTGGCTTGCTTGCATTTTGTCAGCTGCCTCTTCATGTTGACTGTCACTGTTATGGCCCAATCAAACAGTGTAGGACTCATACACTCTGAGGCTAGTATGAGTTGGGCCTTGGTTGCCTCATGAGGAGCTTGCGATCCTGCAGCTCGTGTAATGGTGTGTAGCGCTACTCTGAGTGCTAGATCCTTGATAGTGTGAATGTCTACCTTTTCGCTTCCTGATCCGGTTCATGCCCTTGGGCACACCCTCGCCATTACCTGCTGAATCTTCTCACCAGATGGTTTGCTCCCTGTCAATATGGGTATTGGACCTCTGCGCGACAGTCCGGTTATAAAGTATATGTCAGAAACCTCCAGTTCTAATACTTGATCCTGCAGCTTGAACACTTGTTCATTTTCATCCTAAATACTGATCAGGTATTGTAGGAGCTCAGGTTGAGCTCGTAAGCAAGGTGTCAAGAAGAACTTTTTAAGCCCACAGTTCTTGAGAACGTTCATACAAGTTTCATTCTCCATGGCTAATTCATCCTCTTCCCTATGCTCCCTCTCTTTCCATTCAATCACCATTGTACTCGGTTGCCTACATTAACATGGTCAAAAACCCTTGATTAGATCTCTGTTATGCTTGAAAAAACATTTAAATCACTAGCTAGTTGGAATTTTGAAACGGAAAACCGCGCTGTGCCATTGGCGCGGGCCCTTTGTATGAAAAATGCCATTGGCGTGGGTCCGTGCCCGATACCCACGCCAATGGGCGGAGCCCTAAAATTTAAAAATCTTCCACATAAATCTAATGAGAAATGGAAAACTATAAAAAAATGGATTAAAATGGAGTACAGGGAAGCGCCTCTTACCTGGAACGAACGGGAATCTGAATGGTAGCCCAGATCTGTCGCAATCACCATCAGAAGGTTTGCACAAAATGGACCACTACTACTCTCCCAATGAGGTAAATAGTAAAAGTAATTTTGTTTTTACCATTTGAGACTATTTATAACTTTTTGAAATCTAAAATAGGTTTTAAAAGTCATTTTTTATTAATATTTTGATATATTTTTTCGAGAATGAATTTTACACTTGCCTCTGTGTGCAGCAACAGGTTTCTACGTGACTTCAACGGTGAAACGAGTTGTATTTTATACTTTTTTGGACTCGGTAAAAACACGAAAAAGTCATTTTGGAGTCATCTTTCAGCTCTTTTCTGACTCTCTAAACATGAAAAGATTGCCGAGGCCCTTGTCGTTTTGATCTCGTTAAAGTGGCTGCGAAACGAAATCTACCCAGTATACATTTACCCCTTTTTTGGGCTAGGATAGATTATTTACGAAAAAGGAATACCCTAGCCTATCGCGACTAGGAGGTTTTCTCAGACATAGTTTTCTACCTTTTCGGATCTGAGGAACTATTTAAGAAAAGGGACCATTGGAGTTTAATTTTCAGCTGTCTTTTCAAACTCTCTAAATATGAAAAGACGTCGAGTTCTTCCTTTGTCAGACTCGTTAAACCCTGGTGACATCGGATTCAGTCATAATGACGCTACTCGAGTCTTTCCTTCCTAGGGCTCGTTAAATGTACTAGGATGGATCCGTCTGAAGGATGGACTTATATTACAAGCATATGCTATCCCCTTCAAGCTTGTTATCAAAAATAATTGGGGTACTCGCTAGAAATGGTGGGGAAAAAATGGAACCAGCATCATTTTCATGTCGGCAGTATGTCGCTCTTGAACATGACACTTTTCTGCATTCGTGTCGGGTTGCGGACATCTCATCTCTTTTTTAACTTGCATCCGTGGGTTTGGGTAATCCATTTTGACCTCTCATTTGCTCTTTGCCTCATCACTATGACCTCTGATATTTTGATGTCAAATACTGCCAAGTCCACTGTCGTGCCGTTCATATGTTCAAGAGAATTTGACCTTTGCAAGTACCCACCTCCCTCTGATTCTCATTTGATCGCGATTCACAAAAACATTATGTTCCTCTGTCTCGTTTCGATGATGTGGGAAACACTATGCCCCACCTTCGATCAAGGTCACTTCCTGTCTACTTCAGCTCATTATCCAGAAAGCTGATCTAGAGACTCCTTTCTGGTGCCTTGGAGCCTGTATGCCTCAATGGCAGGTTCTTCGCATTCGACGCGAGTTTTTCATCATTGGCCTCCGATCGAGTGATTCTACGAGTGTTCGACACCAGCGCATTGATTCACATGCTGTAGATTGTACCTATAGTACTTTGAGGGCCATTGTCATTATTGGTGGTACCTCTCGCGTCTGTTAACAACTTTCATCATTGGCTCGTAATCAGACGATGTTCTTGCATGTTCGACTTCAGCTCACTTATTCGCATGCTTGAACTTGTGCTGTGTTCGGATTGAGATGGAGCGCAAGACCCTGGATTGTGTCTATTGTAATCCAGGCTGCGAGTTTGTGGATTATTATCATTATTTACATGACTCACTTACTGGATGGCTGTGACCATACCTGAGTCTATTTATCGATCCTCACTGGATGGCTGCGTCCATGCCTTAGATCTGGATTATTGTATACTCTGTTATGGATGGCTGCGCCCATACCACATATATATCATGTATTTGAGACATCAGTTGTACTTCTTCACGCAGGTTTTCTAACGGAGGAGTTTTCAGTTGGACACGTTCTCGTAAAGCATTTCACCCCTCTCTCTCGTTCGAGCCTCATACTTTAGGGGGCATCTGTTACACAGTAATTTGTCACCGTCCCTGCCATTCCCCATCCCGCACATTGGAGGGCTCATTCCATGACCTGTGAGCAGAGACAAGACTTGAAAATGCTTTCATGACATCCCTCTGAACATGAGCTTTCATTGCCTTGAAGACATATCTTTGCAAAAAACCCTAAAAACACCTCTTTTTGCATTGGCGCGGGAAGCCAGTTCAGTACCCGCGCCAATGGGGGAAATCCTTCAAAGAGGGTGCGCCAATTGGCGCTCTGTCCCAGAGTCGCACTCGCACCAGCCAATTTAAGCAGTGTTTTTTAAAAATAAATGGCGGAAGTTTCATCCTAACAAATTCCTAGACTGCTATCTATCTTGAGTTGGGAGGTTTGGCTACAGATCTCCATAGAGAGGAAGTGGTTTGCCACCTCTCATGGAAGCTTCCTTGATGATAGGGCCAATCCCATGATTATAGGGATCCCAACTCCCCTTCCTCCATCTATAAAATCTTTCTCATCTCCATTGCAAGCTAGTCTTCAAGTTCCTAAATTCCCAAGAGCCTTATGCTGCAAGAGCCTTGATTATTCCCTTAAGGCCAAACTCAAGCAAGGAGACTATTGTCAAGATCCGAAGAGAGGTTTGAGAGGTTCATCCCATCCTTGACGAGGAGCTTTTCGAGGCTGCGTGTTCTGTTGGCGACCCCTCAGAAGGAGAATTATTGTCCGAGAACTTGGTTGTAATTTTCCTTTGATTGATTAATAATACTTTGACTATCGGTTATGGTTCCACTCTTGTTGTTGTTTATAATGATGAGTTATGTCCTTTCTGACTGACATATAGTTGCATCTACTGGATTTTACGCTTGCTTTTGTTTTGTTTCTCGCATGTGTAGGTGTCCATCACGGAGATTGTGATTTGCCAAGGGTAAGGAACGGGAGCGCCACCTCTTCTACAAGCAACATCGCTGGATTCCAGGTAAGCCTTCATCACTGGTTGGTTTATTTGCAATTAGGAACCTGCACTATAGCATGAACGATTATTGCTAGACCCGGTCTGGGCTAGTAGGGATCGCCTCTGTCCGCAGAGGGGATTTACCTCCACAACAACTAGAAAGTTCATTTTCTCAAGGATGTTAGGGTTTTCAAAAGGATTGTTTTGGGTACCATGATCAAATCTATGATTGGATGGAAACATCTTACTTAGTAAGCTCCATTTCTAAAAATAAGTTGCAATTTTACCTGATGTTTACTAAGGGTGAAAACACATATGAAGGTACATTCACAAGAATATATCAAGGTATGTATGATCATTGTTCTAGTAAAAAAGAAAAGGCTACAAACTAGTTAAGGTTATTTGTTATGACACATCTTTCTGCCTTTAGGAAAGACCTTCTATATCTTGTGAAAATTATTCACGATCATATTTTTATTTTTTCACATTGCTTTATATTGTTTTTAATTTCTCGTATCTTTCTACTTGCATGTTGGGAGAAACTTCGATGGCTACATTGGAAAATTCATTTCACTTAGTCCTGACCTTCTAGCCCGTTATATTAGGAGTAGGACTAGTTGAGTTTCAGTTTTCTTTTGCATTGCATTGACCTTGCATTTTTCTCCTCACCCAGTTTTGCATTTGTTTTATTTTCTTGATTTTTCCTTCTTATGCTTTCGTTTTTTTATCTTTTGCTACTTATGCTTTTCTTGTTGTGTCATGTATTTCCTTTCACGTTTTGTTTAATAATACTGTGAATGAGAACTACTTTTGTTTGGCTCAAGAGAGAAACATGGTAATTTTTTGAAAAGGTAATTGTGATGACGATCAACTGTTGGCCAATCTATTTTCCTCTTATTTTATTTCGGCCTACACATATTTTAAAGCCAATGATATCTGGACCTAAAATACGATTCATTTAAACAAAAAGCTTTAAGTAGAACCATGACGCCCATATCTATTTTAGAATCTTCCTTCCTTGAATCAGTATGGTAATTAAATGGTGTTTTTCTTATCAATCCAATCAAGTAGAGAATGGAAAGGAGAAAACTAAGATCGAACATATTAATTTTAGAGGCATATAATAGTCTCTAAAGGAATAACCTCTCTTGTGCTCAATAAGTCAAGATCCATCTTCCACCCTGATGACATAAATGCCGATAAAATGCTAATGAGAATAATGAAAATGAAATAAAGGGTGGAATACGAGAAAGGATTCCCGTGCAAATAAGTGAAGGAAGCAACTTAGCTAGGGTACTGAACAAACTCACTAATAGTGGAGCAATGCTTGTGATCTTGTAGTGACTTTGCCAGGGTACTGAATAGGCCTGTTGGTAGTGAAGTAACACCAAACATGTAACTAAAAATATGATCATCATAAACTTGTGAATATATACACCATCCTTCTCCCAAATCGAAATAGTTGGGATATGGCAAGCGTTGTAAGTGTGTTTAGATGAGAAAGGGAATGTGAGATACTACATATGTAACCAATATAAATGGGAAATGTGAGGAAATACACACGGTCAATCAACACTTCCTGAAAGGATAGACCATGTGAATAAATTTTTACCATAACATAAAAGTTGGAGTTATTCTAGTGTGTCGCCAAGTGTTGTCGTTGCGAAAACACCCTCCAAAATTTTTCCTACACTTGAATTTTGGAGCCTCCTTATGATATCATGACCTGTCATTCCATGTTAATCATAGTCACTTCATGATTGGTTGATTTTTATCTAAGTCCTTAGGTTTTATTTGGATATTATAACCGTTGAAGCCACTTGCTTACACATGCTTAGAATTTGATTCTTTCATAAGCACAATCATTTTTAGAAATCCCAGCAGTCAATTTCACCCTATAAAGTTAAGCACTACATAATCCTTGATGATAGTCATTACCCAGATCCTGATTTAAGTGAATATGTAGTGCCTAAGGATAGTGATTGTGTAGTCCATTATGGATGATGACTACGCAGTCCTAAAAGACAGTGCTTGCGCAGTCTCTTGGTGATAATGATTACCTAGTTCTTAGAGAAAGAGACTGCATAATCCCTATGTACAGTCAGTGCACAATTCCATTTGATAGTATCTCCCACTCTCAGTTGCAAGTGTACCATAATCCTAATGAGTTTTTTCACTATCGCTTTTGTGCACTTTTTCTTTCATAAGTATCGTTTCTAATTTTGGGACTGTTGTTTTTTATTGCTTTCACTTTTGCAAGTGTCGTTTTCACTTTTTTCTTACTGTCACAAGTGTCGCTTTTAACTGTTGGTACTCCTGCATGTGTTGCAACTTAGCACACCACTAGAGATAGTTCTGACATGATCTTATGCATTAAATTATCATATATATCATAATAATATGCATTAGACACTTCCCACAACTTAGCGACCTTCTGGTTGTAGTCGACACGTGTGTTGTAACTTGTATTCTAAGTGTCGTAAAGCCAAATTTAAATTTTCACACTTAGAAGTAAGTGTCGTTTTAATATTGTTTCAAGGTATGCATGTGGATTTTGAGTAAAATGCATTCTATTGGATTATGTTTGATGGTATACATGTGTGTGATTAAATTTTGGAACTTTTTTATATATGGTTTTCTATATTATTCCATTGATCCAACACTTCACCAATTTTGGACTTCATCCCCGTCCTCACATCTTGCGCAACTCATGAGCATACTTAATATCCTAGGTAAGTGATGAGTACTCTGCAGACTCATAAATCTTAGTGATGAAATCCTTACCTCTTGGACTAGTGCACTTTACTCATCTTAAAGACAACCTCCTCAACTTGCACACTGAGCAACCTTGAAGTCTGGACCATTACTCTGGCTGCTTAGCCCTATAAAATATGAAATTAGTGATTCCTTCTGCCTTGGATTGTGCATTACATAGTTGCATTGGATAGTGGATCCTCCTTGTTTCACTAACTTTCGCAGCTGCACAACCTCCTAAGCCTCCTGTTCATCTATTGTGCATTGCACAGTTACAGTGTGCAACCTTGTCTCCCTAAGTTTCCCAGTTTCAAAAATCCCTTCATTTTATGGGCCTCCTACTACACATTACATATTTATAGTGAGCAGTAGGACACCCCTAGGTCACTGAGACACTCAACTATGCAATTCATTAAGTTTGTCCCTCAATTAGTGTGTATTGCGTAGTTACAATGGCCAATATTGCCACTCATTAGAGAAATTTTTAGGTCTAAAATGGGCCTCCTAAGGAATATTATAAAATAGTAGTGGAAATAGTAAAATAATATTAGATCACATCATCAAATTTTAGAGGGAAAAAAGAAAAAAAAACTACTTTTTCAACTCGTATTTTCAACTTATCTCCCTACGTTTTTTCTCAAATTTTGAGCATGAGAAATTTTTGGATGCATAATTTAATTCCCCATCCAAGAAGTACCTATGTTGCATACTTTCGATGGATCCTTCTACACGAAAAATGAGAAATACATGAAAAAATGTGATTGCAATCACACTTTTAAGGTATTTATCATTTTTTGTATAGTTGGTCCCTTCGAAAATATACAACATGGATATTCCTTGGACGAGGAATAATATTCCACATCCAATGGGTGATCCAACTCAAAATTTGAGTAAAACCATAGGGAGATAAGATGAAAATATGGGTTGAAAAAGTTTTTTTTTTTTTTAATCTTTTTACTTTTGTACTCCAAAAATGGTGAATCGTCCCGAATGTTTGACATCATCATCTTGAATCCTACTGGTTCTTATAAATTTGATTTTGGTTGTACATTTTTTTTTTGAGGCCCATTTTAGACATCAAAATTTCTCTAATGCCTTCTTACTAAAACCCATCACTGTGAAATCCATTGATTTTTCTTGCCTGCTATTGTGCATTGCGCAGTTTTGGTGGATAGTAAGGTCATCCCTCAACCCTTGTGATTCCAAACTGCACAATCATTAGCCTCCTACTCTCAAAACTATTTTCCATTTCCTAATCATAGTTAATATATTCCATGAGTAAGTAAAGGTAGAATAGCTTATTATCAGACTAATGTTAGCTTGTCATGAGTGGACTTCATTTGCATGTGTTATCATTTCAAAATGGAAAGGTGATCCCCAAGGGAGGACATCAAGAAGAGGCTACAATAGAGCACTTGCAGAGAAGAAGCACCGGAAGAATAATAAGGAATACATGAAGAAATCATGGACCATGACAGAATGGTGGAGAGAGGCTTGGAATTGGCACTCTACAATGAAGTCCATGTCATCGTTGACAAGTAATGGCTTGTCCAAGTGTCATATGTGTCAATATATTTTTCCACATCACATGTGGATTTTAATTACACAATTTTAAAAAATAAGAGAACATAAAATGTGTGGAAGCCCAAGGGCACCACATGGAATGTGAAAAGTCACTATTAAGTTCTAAAGTCATGCAGAAGCTCAAAGGTCACTTAGGAATTCAGAAATTCATAGTAGGAGCTCAAGGGTCATGAGGAAGGTCAAGAGGCACATAGGAGGTGGAGATTCATATCATTTGTTATATATACCCTCATAACTCATAGGAGAGGGGAATTTGGACTTTTCACCTTGGCTTCTCTTGTTTGGCATAGGAGAGAAGATCTTTCTTTGGAGAAGTAAGTGGTGACTCAATGTTACACTATTGGGACTAGTGTGGAAGCATTGTTGTTGGCTCAAGGGGTCCTGACCCAGGTTCGGAGGTTAAGGTTTGCCAACAAACCCCTATACTACTGGCCCTTTCGGCAGTGACCTACTTGCGCAGGCCAAAGTATCACCCGAAGCAGTATGGGAGGGTGCTGGAACCAGGTTTCCGCACCCTGAGAGAGAGTAGGTAAGTCAAGTAGAGCTGTGTCCTTAACTTATCAAGCTTCACATTTAACAGATCAAGTGAGGGCTTATATCATAGAGCTCAGATCTAATTATTACCTTCGCATCTACATGTGTAATACCATTCTATCAGTATAGAAACTATAATCGCGACAATTAATAGATCATAGATTCATATAACAGAAACAAGGACACTTTCGCAGCTATCAAACATATATTTTCGCAGCTTAATCATAAAATCCAAGTTCGCATATGTTATAACAGAAAAAATACCGATCACATCAGATACCAAAAGTACTTCACATATATATTAATACCAAAATATCCTTACAATCCCAAAATATCGCCTGCGCACACATCCAACAGGGTCCACACACAGCAAGACTAAGGAGCTCCGCGCACACAGCCAACAAGAGTCCTTCCCCAAAAAACCCAACAACAGATCTAACAATTTGTGCTTAACATCAATCCCTATTCCTTCCTTGCCTATGACTCAAAAAGGTTTATCTATTTATATCGATTTAGCCTATGCATCCAATGGTCTGCAAACCGTGGTTTGTGGACTCTTAGTCTACCCTTGACCTGTTACAATGCATTAGGGGAATTGAACCACCCCAAAATCCTTGCGTTAGACTAAATATTACAAAAATATACAAAAATGGAAAAAATTCGCAGCTTTAGGAGACCCTGTTCCAACAGTCCCCCAACACAATCTTGTGACTCGTCTCGATTCACTGTGATGGTGGGGTCTCCACCTGTGCCTGAAACAATATGATCACCTCGGCTAATGGAGGCAGCATGCCTTAACTCTGAGCAGTGCCATTCTGTACGATGTCGACCAAATTTTCTAAAATCGAGCCTTCGGTAACGATGGTGACACTCTCTAGAGTCTAGTTCAGTCGCTTAACTACGAGATCAACATCTTGTGAAAGCTTGAGGGCCTTAACATCCCAAGGCTTCAAGAAATCGCCGAGGGCCTTCTTCTTTTGTCGAAGTTCATCAATATCAGCTTGGAGGGCATGACTGGTGCGCAGTCGTGTCAAACGTTGAGTAGGAACTAAAGTGGGCAGGGTGGCTTCTAACGTCTCAAACTCTTATTATTTCTTCCGTAGGTCCTGGTTGATGCCACACAAGATTGGGTTGTGCTGGACCTTGGTCCATAGCTGCGTGGCTGTTTCTAATAATTGGGAACCCTGCACGATTTTCCCTGTAATGGTGTTCGTAGCCACAGTGACCAGCGCAGTTCGCTGGGCCCGTACCTCTAGAGGTGTTTCAGGCTGCAATTTAGCCTGGAGGTCGATGATCTACTACTCCATCCCTGTCTTGACCATCTGAAATTCCTCCCAGGAGGCCTTCAGTGCTGCAACCAACCTTTCAACCTTCGCCTGAGGGGTGGCTATGGGCGGGATATCTGTGGTAACATTTGTGCAAAGTTGGTGAATCATGTTTTCGAGCTCCGCGTGCTTCGCGGTGGCGAGGAACACTTCAAAATTATTTGCATCAATTGTCTTTTCAGCCACTCCAAGCTGGTGGTGCACTTATTGTTCTCGATGGTGAATTTCTTGAAATACAGAGGTGTGGAGACTCTGAAAGGCCTCATGAGGTAGCCTAGCTAAATTTAGCTGGACTTCTGTAATGGCCTGGACTTGGATTCCCAGGTCGGGTGGATTGATCACAAGGGCTATGCCAAGTAGAGAGCAGAGGCAGATTTCATCTGTAACTAATGTTGCGCTACTAGCGGCTGAGGGTGTCTGTACCTGAGTCACACTGTTCTAAAATGTGTCTGTCTTTAGTTGTAGCGCACAGAGCTCAGCATGGATTGTGTTGACAACAGCTTTCTGCTGCTCTTCTAATGCTACTCATTTGCCTCCATGTCCAAAGTGACCGCATCCGTGATTTGTTCAAGGTCTCCGTTAGTCAATGTGACTGTCTCGTCTCATTTCGTCCGCTGAGAGCACTACTTCTTGCAGAGAATTTTGATAGGCTCGCTTGTTCGCTTCCTGTCGTGGGGGGAGGTAGGTCCTCCTACATCTAGTCCTTATGTACCTAGGTTTGGCTGCGAATCTACCTGAGTCTCCACCTCGACGTCCTTCTGAAGGGTCTGCTTCTTCTATGCATCCTTTTGTGCTTCCACACCCGTGTCCTGTCTGGTACTCTTGGTCACACCTCTCATATCCTTGATGGTGACAGGGGGGTGAATTTTTATGTGCTAGTTCCTTCGACACCCTTCACGCCAGTTTTGAAGCCAATCTTCTAGTTAGGAGGCCAGAGCGCAATGACTTTGTCAATTTCTTCATCCGCCACCATATAAGGGAGCGAAGCCCAGGATTTATCCTTTTGTGCTCTGATTTTGACATTGTGCATAGTGATATGAAATGCCACAATGCCCTTGTATCTTTCATACACAGCAAGGGACAACCATGGTCGCGAGTTAAAGGCTATGGGCAAGCTACTCTGAAAGAGGACCCAGAAAACTTAGTTGTCCTTAAGATGTTGCGGATCCTTAGAATCCCATAAGTGTGCATAGCGAGCCCCTTCGCACATGTCAGGGGTAAGCTTAGGGAGGACTGACTCCGCAGCGGCTACACAAGCAACCAATGATATGAGGAACAATAACCAGGAATAACAAAAGGTGCGGCCCTGCTCTTGGGACTCGTGGACATTAGTCAGAAATTCATCACACAAATATTGGGCCCAGTTAAAACATACCCCTTTCCCACATTGGCCTGCTAACTAAATTACGTAGGCTGGGATAGAGGTGACCTGGCATTTTCTCATCATTTTGCATGCTAACAACATCGTGCCCAACTGCATGCCTTGTCCATTGACAGACTTGATTCAAAAAACCCCGAGTATTGCGCTCGACATGGTAGGTTTTATGCACATACACAAAATTTTCTGCCTCATACTTTTTATCCACGCGCTCCAGAGGGTTTGGTCCATGCATGGCAAGGCCAATATTTCTGTGAACTAGCGCAACATCGATGGGGATCCTGTCCTGGATCCACAGGAAACCATCATGAATTAGGGAAAGCAACTGTCGAGCTAGCCGGTTCGTGATGTTCTAGTGACTGAAGTGTGGCATCCTTAGCAAGTTCAGGAGCCTAGACCCGGCCAATCCACGCACCCAGCACTGAGGAGAATTTTTTATCCCATCGTCTGCCTAAATCGTGTCAAGGTATAATTCAGGCGCCATCTCAGGGAAGGCCTCCAAACTAGCCAAGTCATGATCGTCAAATTTGATCTCGTGAAGCTTCCCAATAGGTTCACCAATGACAGGGACCTCTCCCAGGGTCAGTGGCATCTGCAGATAAGTGATCAGGTCGTCGAGGTTCTTCGGTGTGCACGTCGAGGTCCTGTGCGGCCGAGCAAAGGGAGGTAACCAGTTGATCGGGCCGACAGGCTGGGCCTCCTCCTGAGCAGCATGCGCCTGGGGCATCACCTTTGAGGATTTTACGTTCCATGGGGAAGTACGAGGCTTCCCAACAACCCATTTCATGGGTTTCGAGGGTTTCCCCGAGCCTTCTACTTTTTCATTGCCCTTCTTTGTGACTGGGGTGGAGGAAACTTTTGCAGCCTCAGACTCAATCTCCACCACTTCTTCAGTGCCTTCTTCCGCCAAGATTACTGGTTCTGAGGGTTCAACAGGATTCATAGCCGTCATCCTGGTGTGAAATACAAGATCGGGATTGCTATTGTCAGAGGGAGCAGGTTGCTTAGACATGAAAGAGATGCTATAGGCACATAAATTCTTACAGCACAATTTTTTCCACGACAAACATGCCAAGGATGAGCTATTCAAGTGATATGGAACCCTTGTCTAATCTAGCCCACCTGTTTTATAGCTTTGGCGATCACCCAATGGTAGGGTAGACTTCACGTGGAACTTACCATCAAGTAAATGGTAAAAAATCTCTAGAAATCGCCTCATTAAATGTTGGCTGCCTACCCCATCCAATGGATTTTTTTTCTTTTTACCCGATTTGACTGTTCCAACGGCTAGTTTTCGCACCCTGGGTGCGCTCAGCGTACCCCTGCGCTCCCAGCGCAACCCTGCGCTTTGAGCATACCTCCTGTGCTCCCAGTGCACCGGCTACAGTCTGAGTCTATTCCTTCTAAATGTAATTCTACATTGCCATAGCCCAACCCACAAGATCTTTTGTGTCGTTGCCTTGCCTGCGTAGTGACCTCCTGCTATGCCTTCGTGAGCTTCTACCAAGATAGTGTGCCTTTCATGCTCCAGAACGTATCTGCAAAACACTTCATCAACACCTAGTTTATATAAATGACCTGCGATAATGGTAAAATCCACTGCCCGGGTAACTGACTCCTTCTTTTGTTGTACCGAATATTCTACAGGTGCCATGCCTGTAGTTAGGAACTGAATGATATCAATGAAGTGTGCATCAACGAACTTAATGGAAAACAACTGTGCATCAGGCAATCCTTCCTCCAAGTTAGTGGGTTCTTCACCTGTCTCAATTTGGGACATGTAATCTGGCCCAACATTCAACTTCCCTGGCTTGACTATGATTTCAAGATCATATTCCTGAAACAACAACAGCCACCTGCAAATTCCCCCCCCCCCCAACACAGGCTTATTCACCAGGTACTTTAAATCCGAATGATCTGTAAACATCTTAAAGTGTCCTCCTAACAGATAGTGCCAATACTTCTGTAGTGCATAGACCATGGCCAACCCTTCCCTCTTCGTGGTGGCATAATTGCGCTCCGCACTTGAGAGTTTTCGATTAGAAAATGCGATTGGGTGATCAATGTCTCTGGCGCCAGGCTATGTAAGGACTGCTCCCAGGGAAATCCTTGAAGCATCAACATGAACATGAAATACCTTCGCCCAATCGGGAAAAAAAAGAATAGGTGTAGATACCATATTTTCCCTCAGTAGCTCAAAGCTCTTTTGGCACTCGTCATCCCAAAAGAATGAAAAAAATTTCTTAAGAAACTTTTCCAGAGGTGCTGTGATTAGTGCGTATCCCTGAATGAATTTTCTATAGTAGCTCGTATGTCCAAGGATTGAATGCAACTATTTCTCAGTCGTAGGCACTGCCAGATTGATGATAATTGCAACCTTCATAGGGTCCACCATCAACCGTTGTAGGCAAACTATATGTCCGAGCAAGATTTCGAAGGGTACACAAAAAATACACTTTTTTATATTCAGGAAAATATGTTGTTTTCGGCAGGCGTCCAACAACATGCACAAGTTCGAAACATGTGTCTTTACTAAGCCAAAGACAGTCCAATCATCGAAATATATTGTGAAAAAATCTTTCGGTAAAAATCACATCCAAAGAAATTTGGTCGATGCATTTCGAACCAGCCAATGTGGTTCATCATGAGGACTTGATGAAAAATCTGATCAGGAAACCCAATTAAATAGATATGAGAAGCTCCAACTAGCCGTTGAAAGATAACGACTAGTTTGACTAAATCAAAGTCGAAGAATCAAAAAGTCAAATATATATATATATATATATATATATATATTTTTTTTTTTTGAAGATATAATATATGAAATAATATGAATATTATTTATTTATAATTTTTATTTTTAATTAATATACAATAAAAATTATTCAAAATATTCTAGAAGATTAAATAAATATAGGATTATTTCTATTGATAGAATGATAGTTAAAATATTTATTTTGTTTAATATTATTTAAAAACATAAAGGATTAAATGCTATTATAATTTAAAAAAATAAAAAAATAAAAATAAAATAATAATAATAATAATAATAATAATAATTTAATTTTTAACAATTTTTATTTTAATTTATTTTATTTGATTTTATTAATTAAAATAGATTTATTAAATTCATATTATTAATATTTATTTATTTATTTTTACTTAATAAATCTATTTTAATAAAATAAAATAAAATAAACTAAAAATTAAAATAAAATAAAAATTAATAAAAATAAAAATAAATAAATAAATTAATTAATTAATAAAAATAAAAATAATTTTTTTTTAGGAATGAAGAGTAGGAATCCAACACTTGCTAACCATCCACCCATCGTCCTTGTTGAGGTTAAGAGGCCTCTTTTCGATTTCCAAGGCTTCTCGCAACTTGCAGTGGTGGAAATGGTCAATCTTCGCAATCACCTTAGCATCTTCAATGCAAATGTGATGGTTAGTCTTCTCAACATGCTCTGCTAAGGCCGAGGAGCGCGATCTATTATGCTTAAGGTCAGCGACATGCTCATGAATCCTTTGATTAATAGACCGACCCGTTTCACCAATGTAAGGCATCCCACAAGAGCATGGAATCAAGTACACACCCTTACCATCCTTAGGGCAAATCGGGTCTTTAACAGATCTAAGGGAACTTCGAATGGTGTGGTAAGGTTTAAACGTTGAGGAAACATTAAACTTCAAAAAAAATAAAAAAAAATAATAATAATAGTAATATGAATTTAATAAATCTATTTTAATTAATAAAATAAATTAAAATAAATTAAAATAAAAATTGTTAAAATTTAAATTATTATTATAATTTATTTATTTATTTATTTTTTTAAAATTATAATAGCATTTAATCCTTTATGTTTTTAAATAATATTAAACAAAATAAATATTTTAACTATCATTCTATCAATAGAAATAATCCTGTATTTATTTAATCTTCTAGAATATTTTGAATAATTCTTATTGTATATTAATTAAAAATAAAAATTAAAAATAAATAATATTCATATTATTTCATATTATAGTCCTTCAAAATATATATATATATATTTTGACTTTTTGATTCTTGGACTTTGATTTAGTCAAACTAGTCGTTATCTTTCAACGGCTAGTTGGAGCTTCTGATATCTATTTAATTGGGTTTCCTGATCAGATTTTTCATCAAGTCCTGATGATGAACCACACTGGCTGGTTCGAAACGCGTCGACCAAATTTCTTTGGATGTGATTTTTACCGAAATATTTTTTCACAATTTATGGATCACAGAAGCAATATTCCTAAAACATCGAAATATACTTCTAGAATTTTGTGGATGAATTCCTTGAACACTGCGACCACTACCCGTGAGAAGATAACAGGGGCATTCTTGAGTCCAAACAACATGACTGTATACTAGAAGGATCCCCATTCGGCAGAAAATGTAGTTTTGCTGAGATTTTGATCTGATGGTATCCTAAGAACCCGCCAGTGAATGAGTACGCTTCCTAGCCTCCTACACTATCCAGGATCTCATCGGAGAATGGTGTCAGAAAGGGGTCGTGTACGCAGGCGTCATTCAACTTGTTTAAGTCCACACAGATTCGTATTTCTCCCTTTGTTTTCTTTTCTTGAACAACCATCAGACTTACCCAATCCAACTGCTCGACCGGCTCGATAATACCTGTGACAAGCATTTTATCTATTTCTTCCTTAACCTTCTGCTTATACTTAGAGTTCAGCTGATAAGGCCGCTGCTTTTTAGGGCACACATCTGGTTTCAGAGTGATGCGCATCACCCCTAAGTCCCCCATGACCCCCTTAAGCTCTGAAAACTTTGTCGGAAATAAGTCTTGATATTTCGTGAGCAGTTCCACAGTCTTGCCTACTATCTCATCATCCCAATAGTCCCCAATTTTAGCCAACTTGGGTTTCTCTTACGTACCAATGTTAACTTCTCGTAGCTTCAGAGGTTTCGTAAGATCCACAGTGTGTAACAAAGGTCCTGCAACTGCGCATTCCCCCTTTGATTCTGGGATTGAGACATTGCGTGGATCTTCATCGCACTCTTCTATGGTGATATTGCGGCGTTTCCCACGTGGATATTTCACTTGCTGCGTAGGGGCTGGATTAACCAAATACAAAGGTATCGATATCCTGCAAAGCTTCATTAAGCACCTCCGATCCTCCCATTAACCTGAATGTCCCCAAGAATTCGTCCTTTAAGGTTTCCCACTAGTGGGTGCATTGATGTAGCTCCACATCTAGGTACCATGTGGTGGCAATTGGTCCCAAGGCATGAATAAACAAGCTAACCCATTCTTCTGTGGTACGATCACACCATTTCTCCATCCAGGCGAACAAATGTTCGCGCGGATCCCCTGGGCCACAGAATATATTGACGCACACGTCGGCTGGAGGCTCAAATCGTAGGATCATCATATCCCTACATTCCTCCCATTCCTGGAACGCCCCCTTATGCGTGTCCCACCATCTTGCAGGCGTTGCACGCAGAGCTAGGTTAAGGGCCCATAGCCTTCTGTCCCTTGGAACCTCAGCTTCAAATGTCCGCAAAAATTATTTTACACTACCGAAACCATCAAAGTAGGGTAGTTCTCTTACCTCAGAGGATATGCAACAAAAGTCCCTGGTGATTCGAAGGCAGCGCAACACAGAGACATCATGCAATCGGTTTTGCCAATTTTCCATTTCTTCGTCGGAGTCAAAAAAACATTCGCTATCCCTTTCCCAGCAAAGCACACCATTGGTCACAGGATTAATTATCCAGTCTTCATTCCTCGCAGTTAACTTATAGTTGTGATCCACCTCTTCTTCCTCACGCACTGGTTCTGTATACCTTTCTCCTTTTGTGGGGTCTAGTGGTACAATCACCCATGTTCCTTCACTTTTGAACACCATGCTTCTTTTCTTTAAATTGATAATACCACCCATATCAATGGCCCAGTCCAATCCTAGGAGTGCCGGGTAAGGGTCCACATCTTCTACAATCTGAATGACTTCAAAGTCAGCCCATACCTTAACCCTTGCGATATCTACCATGATCTTTGATAGTCTTCCTAACGAGATGATCTTCTGTTGGTTGGCCATATGTAGCTGGATAGTGGACCATTCCAACTTAGGTTCTACCATTTGCTGCCAAGTCTGTTTAGGTAGTATGTTCGCATCTGATCCCAAGTCTAGAATAACCTGATCCATCTCGTAATCATCGATCTGCGTGATCAACCACATCTACCTACCAGTGCTTCTCTTATGCTTATATAGTTTGTGCACATCCTTAACTTCCATAGTTGGGGTTGTCTTTTCTGCGCAACTATCTATTAAGGCTTGGAGGTTTTCTACAGCCTGTTGGTTGTGCAACAACTTCATACACGCCTGCAGGAATGGTTTAACCTCGTCATCTGCTTTGAGGTTCGCAGGGGTTTGAGGAGTAGATGCCTCAGCCTTAGCAAAGTCTTGGCGAGTTGTAACAAAGGTTTCCTTTTCCTTCTGTAAGTCTAAACCTTCTTGTTTAATGGCTGCTTTACGGATAAGAGGCTCCGTCTCAGATTTCTCCGCAGCTCCTCCAGTGGCCATGCTGTTGCATGTTATAACATTAATACTTGGTCCTTCATCTCGGGGTTCTGCCTTGACCCTTTGTACATTCTGCGTAGGTGTCTATTGCTTCTCCTGCATCTTGGCTATCAGAATTAGGCAATCTTCAATCACATGATCCAGCTGTATATAGTATCTGCAGGATTGTCTCGCAGGGTTTGTGAAATCCCTTGTAAAGTGCCCTATTTCTCCATAGTTATAGAAAATCATTTGTCCTCTCCCCCTTCTTGCACTTCCACCTTGGCCTCCTCCCCTACCCCTAGCTGGGGAGCCAACTATACCTGAGGGGGATCTTAGCAAAGACGGATCCGACTGTACCCTATATAGATTTCCTCGATCTATCATTAGGTCGTACGTTTGACAGTTATGTTCATTATGGCCTACAGATCTGCAGAACCTACACCATTGTTGCTTTATTTCAGGGACATATGCGGCAAGGCGGGGGCAGTGGCTAGTATCATGCAACCCAACAATGCGAAAATCATCGCACCAAAGCACCGGTCCACTTGGTCCTGCAACTTCGCTAGGATGCAACGGACTGGGTCCTTGGCCTGTATGTAGTCTACTAGCAGAGGAAAATTAACCTTGGTGTGTCCATTCACCCTGCATCGTATGCACCATCTTTCAGGGCTAGCCTCCGCTCCTTGCTCCTTCCACAGATTCTGGATCTCCATGTGCATTGCCTTTAGCTGGCTATATATCTGTTGTAATCCTAACTAGGTATCATCTCTTGGAACAGCCTCTAGCTTCATCGCAATTTATAGGGCCTTTTCCTGCGATTCAATGGCTTGATGTACCATTGGCATGTGTAGGTGGGGCAACAACATAGAAATGAACCACTCCGTGTGCTGTCTGTCATCATACAGGAATCCTCCTTCTCTAATTACCTTCTTTAACCGTTGGTCAGCCTCCCATATGGACTTGGACAGTCCTTGCTTGAAATCCTTCAGATCGTTCATTATCTGAGAGTAGGACTTGGGATTTTGGAACTGCTGTTTCAAGGAGTTTTTAATCTCTTCAATGGTTTCATTCACATGCTAGTCGATGTATCCCATATACCAGTCCAAGGCTCTTCCTTGAAAGGACAGAGATAGCTATGCTCTTTTCACTGCATCACTAGATACATTCTGCACAGTCCATACTGATCCTGCGACAAACCAAAACCAATCCATATCTTCATCTCCTATGCCTTTTAAGGTAGGTAGCTTCATGTGCGAGGCCATATCATCTTCTAGCGGTGGCGGTGGTGAGTTCTTACCCCTATGAGGGTTCGAAGGTGGCATAGATGGAGAGATCTGCGTGACAGAGTTTCTTACTGGACTGTAGACAGATAGATCTCCTTCTTGATTAGTTCTATAGTATTTACCACTGTGCGTTTTACCCTCACTTTGATTGGAGATCATTCCCTTTGTATGACTACACATAATTCTCTTTTCGCACAATAAGATCTTAATCAATAGTGGTAGAGTTTTTAGAAACTTACCACAGAAACCCTTGAAGAACCTTCTTTCTGCTTTCGAGTAAGACACCAATTGATCAATTACAAATTCTGTCTCAAACCCTCCTATCACACTGTCCACCCAGTGATCTATCATGCAAGTGATGGTGTTATAAGTCTCTTCTAATTGTCGAATCAACTCATCTGCCTCCATGGCCAGAGTGACCGCATCTGTGATTTGTTCAAGGTCTCCGTCAGTCAATGTGACTGTCTCGTCTCATTTCATCCGCTAAGAGCACTACTTATTGCAGGGAATTTTGATAGGCTCGCTTGTTCGCTTCCTGTCATGGGGGGAGGTAGGTCCTCCTACATCTAGTCCTTCTGTACCTGGGTTTGGCTGCGAATCTACCTGAGTCTCCACCTCGACGTCCTTCTGAAGGGTCTGCTTCTTCTACGCATCCTTTTGTGCATCCACACCCGTCTCCTATCTGGTACTTTTGGTCACACCTCTCATATCCTTGATGGTGACAGGAGGGTGAATTTTTATGTGCTATTTCCTTCGACACCCTTCACGCCAGTTTTGAAGCCAATCTTCTAGTTAGGAGGCCAGAGCACAATGACTTTGTCAATTTCTTCATCCGCCACCATATAAGGGAGCGAAGCCCATGATTTATCCTTTTGTGCTCTGATTTTGACATTGTGCATAGTGATATGAAATGCCACAATGCCCTTGTATCTTTCATACATAGCAGGGGACAACAATGGTCGCGAGTTAAAGGCTATGGGCAAGCTACTCTGAAAGAGGACCCAGAAAACTTAGTTGTCCTTAAGACGTTGCGGATCCTTAGAATCCCATAAGTGTGCATAGCGAGCCCCTTCGCACATGTCAGGGGTAAGCTTAGGGAGGACTGACTCCGCAGGGGCTACACAAGCAACCAATGATATGAGGAACAATAACCAGGAATAAAAAAAGGTGCGGCCCTGCTCTTGGGACTCGTGGACATTAGTCAAAAATTCATCACACAAATATTGGGCCCAGTTAAAACATACCCCTTTCCCACATTGGCCTGCTAACTAAATTACGTAGGCTGGGATAGAGGTGACTTGGAATTTTCTCATCATTTTGCATGCTAACAACATCGTGCCCAACTGCGTGCCTTGTCCATTGACAGACTTGATTCAAAAAACCCCGAGTATTGCGCTCGACATGGTAGGTTTTACGCACATACACAACAGTTTCTGCCTCATAATTTTTATCCACGCGCTCCAGAGGGTTTGGTCCATGCATGGCAAGGCCAATATTTCTGTGAACTAGCGCAACATCGATGGGGATCCTGTCTTGAATCCACAGGAAACCATCATGAATTAGGGAAAGCAACTGTCGAGCTAGCCGGTTCGTGATGTTCTAGTGACTGAAGTGTGGCATCCTTAGCAAGTTCAAGAGCCTAGACCTGGCCAATCCACGCACCCAACACTGAGGAGAAATTTTTATCCCATCGTCTGCCTAAATCGTGTCAAGGTATAATTCAGGCACCATCTCAGGGAAGGCCTCCAAACGAGCCAAGTCATGATCATCAAATTTGATCTCGTGAAGCTTCCCAATAGGTTCACCAATGACAGGGACCTCTCCCAGGGTCAGTGGCATCTGCAGATAAGTGATCAGGCCATCGAGGTTCTTCGGTGTGCACGTCGAGGTCCCGTGCGGCCGAGCAAAGGGAGGTAACCAGTTGATCGGGCCGACAGGCTGGGCCTCCTCCTGAGCAGCATGCGCCTGGGGCATCACCTTTGAGGATTTTACGTTCCATGGGGAAGTACGAGGCTTCCCAACAACCCATTTCATGGGTTTCGAGGGTTTCCCTGAGCCTTCTGCTTTTTCATTGCCCTTCTTTGTGACTGGGGTGGAGGAAACTTCTGCAGCCTCAGACTCAATCTCCACCACTTCTTCAGTGCCTTCCTCCGCCAAGATTACTGGTTCTGAGGGTTCAACAGGATTCGTAGCCGTCATCCTGGTGTGAAAGACAAGATCAGGATTGCTATTGTTAGAGGGAGCAGGTTTCTCAAACATGAAAGACTATAGGCACATAAATTCTTACAGCACAAATTTTTCCACGACAAACATGCCAACGATGGGCTATTCAAGTGATATGGAACCCTTGTCTAATCTAGCCCACCTGTTTTATAGCTTTGGCGATCACCCAATGGTAGGGTAGACTTCACGTGGAACTTACCATCAAGTAAATGGTAAAAAATCTCTAGAAATCGCCTCATTAAATGTTGGCTGCCTGCCCCATCCAATGGTTTTTTTTTCTTTTTACCCGATTTGACTATTCCAACGGCTAGTTTTCGCACCCTGGGTGTGCTCAGTGTACCCCTGCGATCCCAACGCAACCCTGCACTTTGAGCATACCTCTTGCGCTCCCAGTGCACCGGCTACAGTTTGAGTCTATTCCTTCTAAATGTAATTCTACGTCACCATAGCCCAATCCACAAGATATTTTGTGTCGTTGCCTTGCCTGCGTAGTGACCTCTTGCTATGCCTTCGTGAGCTTCTACTAAGATAGTGTGCCTTTCATGCTCCGGAACGTATCTGCAAAACACTTCATCAACACCTAGTTTATATAAATGACCCGCGATAATGGTAAAATCCACTGCCCGGGTAACCAACTCCTTCTTTTGTTGTACCGAATATTCTACAGGTGCCATGCCTGTAGTCAGGAACTGAATGATATCAGTGAAGTGTGCATCAACGAACTTAATGGCAAACAGCTGTGCATCAGGAAATCCTTCCTCCAAGTTAGTGGGTTCTTCACCTATCTCAATTTGGGACATGTAATATGGCCCAGCATTCAACTTCCCTGGCTTGACTATGATTTCAAGATCATATTCCTGAAACAACAACAGCTACCTGCAGATTCCCCCCCCCCCCAACACAGGCTTATTCACTAGGTACTTTAAATCCGAATGATCTGTAAACATCTTAAAGTGTCCTCCTAACAGATAGTGCCAATACTTCTGTAGTGCATAGACCATGGCCAACCCTTCCCTCTTCGTGGTGGCATAATTGCGCTCCACACTTGAGAGTTTTCGATTAGAAAATGCGATTGGGTGATCAATGTCTCTCGCGCCAGGCTATGTAAGGACTGCTCCCAGGGCAATCCTTGAAGCATCAACATGAACATGAAATACCTTGGCCCAATCGGGAAAAATAAGAATAGGTGTAGATACCATCTTTTCCTTGAGTAGCTCAAAGCTCTTTTGGCACTCGTCATCCCAAAAGAATGAAACAAATTTCTTAAGAAACTTTTCCAGAGGTGTTGTGATTAGTGCGTATCCCTGAATGAATTTTCTATAGTAGCCCGTATGTCCAAGGATTGAATGCAACTATTTCTCAGTCGTAGGCACTGCCAGATTTATGATAACTGCAACCTTCACAGGGTCCACCATCAACCGTTGTCGGCAAACTATATGTCCGAGCAAGATTTCGAAGGGTACACAAAAAATACACTTTTTTATATTCAGGGAAATATGTTGTTTGCAGCAGGCGTCCAACAACATGCGCAAGTTCGAAACATGTGTCTTTACTAAGCCAAAGGCAGTCCAATCATCGAAATTTATATTGTGAAAAAATCTTTCGGTAAAAATCACATCCAAAGAAATTTGGTCGATGCGTTTTGAACCAGCCAGTGTGGTTCATCATGAGGACTTGATGAAAAATCTGATAAGGAAACCCAATTAAATAAATATGAGAAGCTCCAACTAGCCGTTGAAAGATAACGACTAGTTTGACTAAATCAAAGTCCAAGAATAAAAAAGTCAAATATATATATATATATATATATTGAAGGAATATAATATGAAATAATATGAATATTATTTATTTATAATTTTTATTTTTAATTAATATACAATAAAAATTATTCAAAATATTCTAGAAGATTAAATAAATATAGGATTATTTCTATTGATAGAATGATAGTTAAAATATTTATTTTGTTTAATATTATTTAAAAACATAAAGGATTAAATGCTATTATAATTTAAAAATAAATAAATAAATAATAATAATAATAATAATAATAATTTAATTTTTAACAATTTTTATTTTAATTTATTTTATTTTATTTTATTAGTTAAAATAGATTTATTAAACTCATATTATTAATATTTATTTATTTATTTTTACTTAATAAATCTATTTTAATAAAATAAAATAAAATAAACTAAAAATTAAAATAAAATAAAATAAAATAAAAATAAAAATAAATAAATAAATTAATTAATTAATAAAAATAAAAATATTTTTTTTTTTAGGAATGAAGAGTAGGAATCCAACACTTGCTAACCATCCACCCATCGTCCTTGTTGAGGTTAAGAGGCCTCTTTTCGATTTCCAAGGCTTCTCGCAACTTGCGGTGGTGGAAATGGTCAATCTTCGCAATCACCTTAGCATCTTCAATGCAAATGTGATGATTAGTCTTCTCGGCATGCTTTGCTAGGGCCGAGGAGCAAGATCTATTATGCTTAAGTTCAGCAATATGCTCATGAATTCTTTGATTAGTTGACCGACCCGTTTCACCAATGTAAGGTGTCCCACAAGAGCATGGAATCAAGTACACACCCTTACCATCCTTAGGGCAAATCGGGTCTTTAACAGATCTAAGGGAACTTCGAATGGTGTGGTAAGGTTTAAACGTTGAGGAAACATTAAACTTCAAAAAATAATAATAATAATAATAATATGAATTTAATAAATCTATTTTAATTAATAAAATAAAATAAAATAAAATAAAATAAAAATTGTGAAAATTTAAATTATTATTATAATTTATTTATTTATATTTTTAAAATTATAAAAGCATTTAATCCTTTATGTTTTTAAATAATATTAAACAAAATAAATATTTTAACTATCATTCTATCAATAGAAATAATCTTGTATTTATTTAATCTTCTAGAATATTTTGAATAATTCTTATTGTATATTAATTAAAAATAAAAATTATAAATAAATAATATTCATATTATTTCATATTATAGTCCTTCAAAAAAAAAAAAAAAAAAAAAAAAAAAAAATATATATATATATATATATATATATATTTTGACTTTTTGATTCTTGGACTTTGATTTAGACTAGTGGGTACTGTGACTAGTTGGAGCTTCTCATATCTATTTAATTGGGTTTCCTGATCAGATTTTTCATCAAGTCCTGATGATGAACCACACTGGCTGGTTCGAAACGCGTCGACCAAATTTCTTTGGATGTGATTTTTACCGAAAGATTTTTTCACAATTTATGGATCACAGAAGCAATATTCCTAAAACATCGAAATATACTTCTAGAATTTTGTGGATGAATTCCTTGAACACTGCGACCACTACCCGTGAGAAGATAACATGGGCATTCTTGAGTCCAAACAGCATGACTATATACTAGAAGGATCCCCATTCGGCAGCAAATGTAGTTTTGCTGCGATTTTGATCTGATGGTATCCTAAGAACCCGCCAGTGAATGAGTACGCTTCCTAGCCTCCTACACTATCCAGGATCTCATCGGAGAATGGTGTCGGAAAGGGGTCTTGTACGTAGGCGTCATTCAACTTGTTTAAGTCCACACAGATTCGTATTTCTCCATTTGTTTTCTTTTCCTGAACAACCATCAGAATTACCCAATCCAACTGCTCGACCGGCTCGATAATACCTGTGACGAGAATTTTATCTATTTCTTCCTTAACCTTCTGCTTATACTTAGGGTTCAGCTGATAAGGTCGCTGCTTTGTAGGGCACACATCTGGTTTCAGAGTGATGCACATCACCCCTAAGTCCCCCACGACCCCCTTAAGCTCTGAATTTTTTTTCGGAAATAAGTCTTGATATTTCGTGAGCAGTTCCACAGTCTTGCCTACTATCTCATCATCCCAATAGTCCCCAATTTTAGCCAACTTGGGTTTCTCTTCCGTACCAATGTTAACTTCTCGTAGCTTCAGAGGTTTTGTAAGATCCACAATGTGTAACAGAGGTCCTGCAACTGCGCATTCCCCCTTTGATTCTGGGATTGAGACATTGCATGGATCTTCATCGCACTCTTCTATGGTGATATTGCGGCGTTTCCCATGTGGATATTTCGCCTGCTGCGTAGGGGCTGGATTAACGAAATACAAAGGTATCGATATCCTGCAGAGCTTCATTAAGAACCTCCGATCCTCCCATTAACCTGAATGTCCCGAAGAATTCGTCCTTTAAGGTTTCCCACTAGTGGGTGCGTTGATGTAGCTCCACATCTAGGTACCATGTGGCGGCAATTGGTCCCAAGGCATGAATAAACAAGCGAACCCATTCTTCTGTAGTACGATCACACCATTTCTCCATCCAGGCGAACAAATGTTCGCGCGGATCCCCTGGGCCACGAAATATATTGACGCACACGTCGGCTGGAGGCTCAAATCATAGGATCATCATATCCCTACATTCCTCCCATTCCTGGAACGCCCCCTTATGCGTGTCCCACCATCTTGCAGGCGTTGCACGCAGAGAGCTGGAGTTGGGGCACATAGCCTTGTCCTTGGAACCTCGGCTTCAAATGTCCGCACAAATTATTTTACACCTCTTAGAAACCATCAAAGTACGATGAGTTCTATTACCTCGAGAGGATATGCAACAAAATTCCTGGTGATTCGAAGACGTGCCAACACGGAGACATCATGCAACCGGTTTCATTTTTCATTTCTTCGTCGGAGTCGAGGAAAAACATTCGCTGTATCCCTTTCCCGAGAAAAGCACACCATCGGTGGCGGATTAATGATCCGATCTTCATTCTACGCCGAGTTAAATTATAGTTGTGATCCACCTCTTCTTCCTCACGCACTGGTTCTGTATACCTTTCTCCTTCTGTGGGGTCTAGTGGTACAATCACCCATGTTCCTTCACTTTCGAACACCATGCTTCTTTTCTTTAAATTGATAATACCACCCATATAAATGGCCCAGTCCAATCCTAGGAGTGCCGGGTAAGGGTCCACATCTTCTACAATCTGAATGACTTCAAAGTCAGCCCAGACCTTAACCCTTGCGATATCTACCATGATCTTTGATAGTCTTCCTAACGAGATGATCTTCTGTTGGTTGGCCATATGCAGCTGGATAGTGGACCATTCCAACTTAGGTTCTCCCATTTGCTGCCAAGTCTGTTTAGGTAGTATGTTCGCATCTGATCCCAAGTCTAGAATAACCTGATCCATCTCGTAATCATCGATCTGCGTGATCAACCACATCTCCCTACCAGTGCGTCTCTTATGCTTATATAGTTTGTGCACATCCTTAACTTCCATAGTTGGGGTTGTCTTTTCTGCGCAACTATCTATTAAGGCTTGGAGGTTTTCTACGGCCTATTGGTTGCGCAACAACTTCATACACGCCTGCAGGAATGGTTTAACCTCGTCATCTGCTTTGAGGTTCGCAAGGGTTTGAGGAGTAGATGCCTCAGCATTAGCAAAGTCTTGGCGAGCTGTGACAAAGGTTTCCTTTTCCTTCTATAATTCTAAACCTTCTTGTTTAATGGATGCTTTACGGATAAGAGGCTCCGTCTCAGATTTCTCCGCAGCTCCTCCAATGGCCATGCTGTTGCGTGTTATAACATTAATACTTGGTCCTTCATCTTAGGGTTCTGACTTGACCCTTTGTACATTATGCGTAGGTGTCTATTGCTTCCCCTGCATCTTGGCTATCAGAATGAGGCAATCTTCAATCACATGATCCAGCTGTATATAGTATCTGCAGGATTGTCTCGCAGGGTTTGTGAAATCCCTTGTAAAGTGCCCTATTTCTCCATAGTTATAGAAAATCGTTTGTCCTCTCCCCCTTCTCGCACTTCCACCTTGGCCTCCTCCCCTACCCCTAGCTGGGGAGCCAACTATACCTGAGGGGGATCTTAGCAAAGACAGATCCGACTGTACCCTATATAGATTTCCTCGATCTATCATCAGGTCGTACGTCTGACAGTTATGTTCATTATGGCCTACAGATTTGCAGAACCTACACCATTGTTTCTTTATTTCAGGGACATATGCGGGAAGGCGGGGGCAGTGGCTAGTATCATGCAACCCAACAATAAGACAATCATCGCACCAAAGCACCGGTCCACTTGGTCCTGCAACTTCCCTAGGATGCAACGCACTGGGTCCTCGGCCTGTATGTAGTCTACTAGCAGAGGAAAATTAACCTTGGTGTGTCCATTCACCCTGCATCGTATGCACCATCTTTCAGGGCTAGCCTCCGCTCCTTGCTCCTTCCACAGATTCTGGATCTCCATGTGCATTGCCTTTAGCTGGCTATATATCTGTTGTAATCCTAACTAGGTATCATCTCTTGGCACAACCTCTAGCTTCATCGCAATTTATAGGGCCTTTTCTTGGCGATTCAATGGCTTCGATGTCCCATTGGCATGTGTAGGAGTGGGGCAACAACATAAGAAATGAACCACTCCGTGTCGCATGTTTGTCATCATGCAGAATCCTCCTTCTCTAATTACCTTCTTTAACCGTTGGTCAGCCTCCCATATGGACTTGGACGGTCCTTGCTTGAAATCCTTCAGATCGTTCATTATCTGAGAGTAGGACTTGGGCTTCTGGAACTGCTGTTTCAAGGAGTTTTTAATCTCTTCAATGGTTGCATTCGCATGCTAGTCGATGTATCCCATATACCAGTCCAAGGCTCTTCCTTCAAAGGACAGGGATAGCTATGCTCTTTTCACTGCATCACTAGATACATTCTGCACAGTCCATACTGATCCTGCGACAAACCAAAACCAATCCATATCTTCATCTCCTACGCCTTTTAAGGTAGGTAGCTTCATGTGCGAGGCTATATCATCTTCTGGCGGTGGCAGTGGTGAGTTCTTACCCCTATGAGGGTTCGAAGGTGGCATAGATGGAGAGCTCTGCGTGACAGAGTTTCTTACTAGACTGTAGACAGATCGATCTCCTTCTTGATTAGTTCTATAGTATTTACCACTGTGCGTTTTACCCTCACTTTGATTGGAGATCATTCACTCTGTATGACTACACATAATGCTCTTTTCGCACAATAAGATCTTAATCAATAGTGGTAGAGTTTTTAGAAAATTACCATAGAAACCCTTGAAGAACCTTCTTTCTGCTTCCGAGTAGGACACCAATTGATCAATTACAAATTCTGTCTCAAACCCTCCTATCACATTGTCCACCCAGTGATCTATCATGCAAGTGATGGTGTTATCAGTCTCTTCTAATTGTCGAATCAACTCATCTGCCTCCATGGCCAGAGTGACCGCATCCGTGATTTGTTCAAGGTCTCCGTCAGTCAATGTGACTGTCTCGTCTCATTTCGTCCGCTGAGAGCACTACTTATTGCAGGGAATTTTGATAGGCTCGCTTGTTCGCTTCCTGTCGTGGGGGGAGGCAGGTCCTCCTACATCTAGTCCTTCTGTACCTAGGTTTGGCTGCGAATCTACCTGAGTCTCCGCCTCGATGTCCTTATGAAGGTTCTGCTTCTTCTACGCATCCTTTTGTGCATCCACACCCATGTCCTGTCTGGTACTCTTGGTTGCACCTCTCATATCCTTGATGGTGACAGGGGGGTGAATTTTTATGTGCTAGTTCCTTCGACACCCTTCACGCCAGTTTTGAAGCCAATCTTCTAGTTAGGAGGCCAGAGCGCAATGACTTTGTCAATTTCTTCATCCGCCACCATATAAGGGAGTGAAGCCCAGGATTTATCCTTTTGTGCTCTGATTTTGACATTGTGCATAGTGATATGAAATGCCACAATGCCCTTGTATCTTTCATACACAGCAGGGGACAACCATGGTCGCGAGTTAAAGGCTATGGGCAAGCTACTCTGAAAGAGGACCCAGAAAACTTAGTTGTCCTTAAGACGTTGCGGATCCTTAGAATCCCATAAGTGTGCATAGCGAGCCCCTTCGCACATGTCAGGGGTAAGCTTAGGGAGGACTGACTCCGCAGCGGCTACACAAGCAACCAATGATATGAGGAACAATAACCAGGAATAACAAAAGGTGCGGCCCTGCTCTTGGGACTCGTGGACATTAGTCAGAAATTCATCACACAAATATTGGGCCCAATTAAAACATACCCCTTTCCCACATTGGCCTGCTAACTGAATTACGTAGGCTGGGATAGAGGTGACCTGGCATTTTCTCATCATTTTGCATGCTAACAACATCGTGCCCAACTGTGTGCCTTGTCCATTGACAGACTTGATTCAAAAAACCCCGAGTATTGCGCTCGACATGGTAGGTTTTACGCACATACACAAAATTTTTTGCCTCATACTTTTTATCCACGCGCTCCAGAGGGTTTGGTCCATGCATGGCAAGGCCAATATTTCTATGAACTAGCGCAACATCAATGGGGATCCTGTCCTGGATCCACAGGAAACCATCATGAATTAGGGAAAGCAACTGTCGAGCTAGCCGGTTCGTGATGTTCTAGTGACTGAAGTGTGGCATCCTTAGTAAGTTCAGGAGCCTAGACCCGGCCAATCCACGCACCCAGCACTGAGGAGAAATTTTTATCCCATCGTCTGCTAAATCGTGTCAAGGTATAATTCAGGGGCCATCTCAGGGAAGGCCTCCAAACTAGCCAAGTCATGATCGTCAAATTTGATCTCGTGAAGCTTCCCAATAGGTTCACCAATGACAGGGACCTCTCCCAGGGTCAGTGGCATCTGCAGATAAGTGATCAGGCCGTCGAGGTTCTTCGGTGTGCACGTCGAGGTCCCGTGCGGCCGAGCAAAGGGAGGTAACCAGTTGATCGGGCGGACAGGCTGGGCCTCCTCCCGAGCAGCATGCGCCTGGGGCATCACCTTTGAGGATTTTACATTCCATGGGGAAGTACGAGGCTTCCCAACAACCCATTTCATGGGTTTCGAGGGTTTCCCTGAGCCTTCTGCTTTTTCATTGCCCTTCTTTGTGACTGGGGTGGAGGAAACTTCTGCAGCCTCAGAATCAATCTCCACCACTTCTTCAGTGCCTTCTTCTGCCAAGATTATTGGTTCTGAGGGTTCAACAGGATTCGTAGCCGTCATCCTGGTGTGAAAGACAAAATGGGGATTGCTATTGTCAGAGGGAGCAGGTTGCTCAGACATGAAAGAGATGCTATAGGCACATAAATTCTTACAGCAAAAATTTTTCCACGACAAACATGCCAAGGATGAGCTATTCAAGTGATATGGAACCCTTGTTTAATCTAGCCCACCTGTTTTATAGCTTTGGCGATCACCCAATGGTAGGGTAGACTTCACGTGGAACTTACCATCAAGTAAATGGTAAAAAATCTCTAGAAATCACCTCATTAAATGTTGGCTGCCTGCCCCATCCAATGGATTTTTTTTCTTTTTAACTGATTTGACTGTTCCAACGGCTAGTTTTTGCACCCTGGGTGCGCTTAGCGTACCCCTGCGCTCCCAGCGCAACCCTGCGCTTTGAGCATACCTCCTGCGCTCCCAGTGCACCGGCTACAGTCTGAGTCTATTCCTTCTAAATGTAATTCTACGTCGCCATAGCCCAACCCACAAGATCTTTTGTGTCGTTGCCTTGCCTGCGTAGTGACCTCCTGCTATGCCTTCGTGAGCTTCTACCAAGATAGTGTGCCTTTCATGCTCCGGAACGTATCTGCAAAACACTTCATCAACACCTAGTTTATATAAATGACCCGCGATAATGGTAAAATCCACTGCCCGGGTAACCAACTCCTTCTTTTTTTGTACCGAATATTCTACAGGTGCCATGCCTGTATTCAGGAACTGAATGATATCAGTGAAGTGTGCATCAACGAACTTAATGGCAAACAGCTGTGCATCAGGCAATCCTTCCTCCAAGTTAGTGGGTTCTTCACCTATCTCAATTTGGGACATGTAATGTGGCCCAGCATTCAACTTCCCTGGCTTGACTATGATTTCAAGATCATATTCCTGAAACAACAACAGCCACCTGCAGATTCCCCCCCCCTCCCCCAACACAGGCTTATTCACCAGGTACTTTAAATCCGAATGATCTGTAAACATCTTAAAGTGTCCTCCTAACAGATAGTGCCAATACTTCTGTAGTGCATAGACCATGGCCAACCCTTCCCTCTTTGTGGTGGCATAATTGCGCTCCACACTTGAGAGTTTTCGATTAGAAAATGCGATTGGGTGATCAATGTCTCTGGCGCCAGGCTATGTAAGGACTGCTCCCAGGGCAATCCTTGAAGCATCAACATGAACATGAAATACCTTCGCCCAATCGGGAAAAATAAGAATAGGTGTAGATACCATCTTTTCCTTGAGTAGCTCAAAGCTCTTTTGGCACTCGTCATCCCAAAAGAAAGAAACAAATTTCTTAAGAAACTTTTCCAGAGGTGCTGTGATTAGTGCGTATCCCTGAATGAATTTTCTATAGTAGCCCGTATGTCCAAGGATTGAATGCAACTATTTCTCAGTCGTAGGCACTGCCAGATTGATGATAACTGCAACCTTCATAGGGTCCACCATCAACCGTTGTCGGCAAACTATATGTCCGAGCAAGATTTCGAAGGGTACACAAAAAATACACTTTTTTATATTCAGGGAAATATGTTGTTTTCATCAGGCGTCCAACAACATGCGCAAGTTCGAAACATGTGTCTTTACTAAGCCAAAGACAGTCCAATCATCGAAATATATTGTGAAAAAATCTTTCGGTAAAAATCACATCCAAAGAAATTTGGTCGATGCGTTTTGAACCAGCCAGTGTGGTTCATCATGAGGACTTGATGAAAAATCTGATCAGGAAACCCAATTAAATAGATATGAGAAGCTCCAACTAGCCGTTGAAAGATAACGACTAGTTTGACTAAATCAAAGTCCAAGAATAAAAAAGTCAAATATATATATATATATATATATATATATATATATATATATATATATATATAGATATATATATTGAAGGAATATAATATGAATATTATTTATTTATAATTTTTATTTTTAATTAATATACAATAAAAATTATTCAAAATATTCTAGAAGATTAAATAAATATAGGATTATTTCTATTGATAGAATGATAGTTAAAATATTTATTTTGTTTAATATTATTTAAAAACATAAAGGATTAAATGCTATTATAATTTAAAAATAAATAAATAAATAAAAATAAATAAATAATAATAATAATAATAATAATTAAATTTTTAACAATTTTATTTTAATTTATTTTATTTGATTTTATTAATTAAAATAGATTTATTAAATTCATATTATTAATATTTATTTATTTATTTTTACTTAATAAATCTATTTTAATAAAATAAAATAAAATAAACTAAAAATTAAAATAAAATAAAATAAAATAAAATAAAAATTAATTAATTAATTAATTAATTAATAAAATTAAAAATAATTTTTTTTTAGGAATGAAGAGTAGGAATCCAACACTTGCTAACCATCCACCCATCGTCCTTGTTGAGGTTAAGAGGCCTCTTTTCGATTTCCAAGGCTTCTCGCAACTTGCGGTGGTGGAAATGGTCAATCTTCGCAATCACCTTAGCATCTTTAATGCAAATGTGATGGTTAGTCTTCTCAACATGCTCTGCTAAGGCCGAGGAGCGCGATCTATTATGCTTAAGGTCAGCGACATGCTCATGAATCCTTTGATTAATAGATCGACCCGTTTCACCAATGTAGTGCGTCCCACAAGAGCATGGAATCAAGTACACACCCTTACCATCCTTAGGGCAAATCGAGTCTTTAACAGATCTAAGGGAACTTCGAATGGTGTGGTAAGGTTTAAACGTTGAGGAAACATTAAACTTCAAAAAAAATTTAAAAATAATAATAATAATAATAATAATAATATGAATTTAATAAATCTATTTTAATTAATAAAATCAAATAAAATAAATTAAAATTTAAATTGTTAAAATTTAAATTATTATTATAATTTATTTATTTATTTTTTTAAAATTATAATAGCATTTAATCCTTTATGTTTTTAAATAATATTAAACAAAATAAATATTTTAACTATCATTCTATCAATAGAAATAATCCTGTATTTATTTAATCTTCTAGAATATTTTGAATAATTCTTATTGTATATTAATTAAAAATAAAAATTATAAATAAATAATATTCATATTATTTCATATTATAGTCCTTCAAAAAAAAATTAAAAAAAAAAATATATATATATATATATATATATATATATATATTTTGACTTTTTGATTCTTGGACTTTGATTTAGTCAAACTAGTCGTTATCTTTCAACGGCTAGTTGGAGCTTCTCATATCTATTTAATTGGGTTTCCTGATTAGATTTTTCATCAAGTCCTGATGATGAACCACACTGGCTGGTTCGAAACGCGTCGACCAAATTTCTTTGGATGTGATTTTTACTGAAAGATTTTTTCACAATTTATGGATCACAGAAGCAATATTCCTAAAACATCGAAATATACTTCTAGAATTTTGTGGATGAATTCCTTGAACATTGCGACCACTACCCGCGAGAAGATAACAGGGGCATTCTTGAGTCCAAACAGCATGACTGTATACTATAAGGATCCCCATTCGGCAGCAAATGTAGTTTTGCTGCGATTTTGATCTGATGGTATCCTAAGAACCCGCCAGTGAATGAGTATGCTTCCTAGCCTCCTACACTATCCAGGATATCATCGGAGAATGGTGTCGAAAAGGGGTCGTGTACGCAGGCGTCATTCAACATTTCATATTTCTCCCTTTGTTTTCTTTTCCTGAACAACCATCAGACTTACCCAATCCGACTGCTCGACCGGCTCGATAATACCTGTGACGAGCATTTTATCTATTTCTTCCTTAAACTTATGCTTATACTTAGGGTTCAGCTGATAAGGCCGCTGCTTTGTAGGGCACACATCTGGTTTCAGAGTGATGCGCATCACCCCTAAGTCCCCCATGACCCCCTTAAGCTCTGAAAACTTTGTTGGAAATAAGTCTTGATATTTCGTGAGCAGTTCCACAGTCTTGCCTACTATCTCATCATCCCAATAGTCCCCAATTTTAGCCAACTTGGGTTTCTCTTACGTACCAATGTTAACTTCTCGTAGCTTCAGAGGTTTCGTAAGATCCACAGTGTGTAACAGAGGTCCTGCAACTGCGCATTCCCCCTTTGATTCTAGGAATGAGACATTGCGTGGATCTTCATCGCACTCTTATATGGTGATATTGCGGTGTTTCCCATGTGGATATTTCGCCTGCTGCGTAGGGGCTGGATTAACCAAATACAAAGGTATCGATATCCTACAGAGCTTCATTAAGCACCTCCGATCCTCCCATTAACCTGAATTTCCCCAAGAATTCGTCCTTTAAGGTTTCCCACTAGTGGGTGCGTTGATGTAGCTCCACATCTAGGTACCATGTGGTGGCAATTGGTCCCAAGGCATGAATAAACAAGCGAACCCATTCTTCTGTGGTACGATCACACCATTTCTCCATCCAGGCGAACAAATGTTCGCGCGGATCCCCTGGGCCACGGAATATATTGACGCACACGTTGGCTGGAGGCTCAAATCGTAGGATCATCATATCCCTACATTCCTCCCATTCCTGGAACGCCCCCTTATGCGTGTCCCACCATCTTGCAGGCGTTGCACGCAGAGCTAGGTTAAGGGCCCATAACCTTCTGTCCCTTGGAACCTCAGCTTCAAATGTCCGCACAAATTATTTTACACTACCGAAACCATCAAAGTAGGGTAGTTCTCTTACCTTAGAGGATATGCAACAAAATTCCCTGGTGATTCGAAGGCAGCGCAACACAGAGACATCATGCAACCGGTTTTTCCAATTTTCCATTTCTTCGTCGGAGTCAGAAAAACATTCGCTATCCCTTTCCCAGAAAAGCACACCATGGGTCGTAGGATTAATGATCCAGTCTTCATTCCTCACAGTTAACTTATAGTTGTGATCCACCTCTTCTTCCTCACGCACTGGTTCTGTATACCTTTCTCCTTCTGTGGGGTCTAGTGGTACAATCACCCATGTTCCTTCACTTTCGAACACCATGCTTCTTTTCTTTAAATTGATAATACCACCCATATAAATGGCCCAGTCCAATCCTAGGAGTGTCGGGTAAGGGTCCACATCTTCTACAATCTGAATGACTTCAAAGTTAGCCCAGACCTTAACCCTTGTGATATCTACCATGATCTTTGATAGTCTTCCTAACGAGATGATCTTCTGTTGGTTGGCCATATGCAGCTGGATAGTGGACCATTCCAACTTAGGTTCTCCCATTTTCTGCCAAGTCTGTTTAGGTAGTATGTTCGCATCTGATCCCAAGTCTAGAATAACCTGATCCATCTCATAATCATCGATCTACGTGATCAACCACATCTCCCTACCAGTGCGTCTCTTATGCTTATATAGTTTGTGCACATCCTTAACTTCCATAGTTGGGGTTGTCTTTTCTGCGCAACTATCTATTAAGGCTTGGAGGTTTTCTACGGCCTGTTGGTTGCACAACAACTTCATACACGCCTGCAGGAATGGTTTAACCTCGTCATCTACTTTGAGGTTCGCAGGGGTTTGAGGAGTAGATGCCTCAGCCTTAGCAAAGTCTTGGCGAGCTGTGACAAAGGTTTCCTTTTCCTTCTGTAAGTCTAAACCTTCTTGTTTAATGGCTTCTTTACGGATAAGAGGCTCCGTCTCAGATTTCTCCGCAGCTCCTCCAATGGCCATGCTGTTGCGTGTTATAACATTAATACTTGGTCCTTCATCTCAGGGTTCTGCCTTGACCCTTTGTACATTCTGCGTAGGTGTCTATTGCTTCCCCTGCATCTTGGCTATCAGAATCAGGCAATCTTCAATCACATGATCCAGCTGTATATAGTATCTGCAGGATTGTCTCGCAGGGTTTGTGAAATCCCTTGTAAAGTGCCCTATTTCTCCACAGTTATAGAAAATCGTTTGTCCTCTCCCCCTTCTCGCACTTCCACCTTGGCCTCCTCCCCTACCCCTAGCTGGGGAGCCAACTATACCTGAGGGGGATCTTAGCAAAGACGGATCCGACTGTACCCTATATAGATTTCCTCGATCTATCATCAGGTCGTACGTCTGACAGTTATGTTCATTATGGCCTACAGATTTGCAGAACCTACACCATTGTTGCTTTATTTCAGGGACATATGTGGCAAGGCGGGGGCAGTGGCTAGTATCATGCAACCTAACAATGCGACAATCATCGCACCAAAGCACTGGTCCACTTGGTCCTGCAACTTCCCTAGGATGCAACGGACTGGGTCCTCGGCCTGTATGTAGTCTACTAGCAGAGGAAAATTAACCTTGGTGTGTCCATTCACCCTGCATCGTATGCACCATCTTTCAGGGCTAGCCTCCGCTCCTTGCTCCTTCCACAGATTCTGGATCTCCATGTGCATTGCCTTTAGCTGGCTATATATCTGTTGTAATCCTAACTAGGTATCATCTCTTGGCACAACCTCTAGCTTCATCGCAATTTATAGGGCCTTTTCCTGCGATTCAATGGCTTGATGTCCCATTGGCATGTGTAGGTGGGGCAACAACATAGAAATGAACCACTCCGTGTGCTGTCTGTCATCATACAAGAATCCTCCTTCTCTAATTACCTTCTTTAACCGTTGGTCAGCCTCCCATATGGACTTGGACGGTCCTTGCTTGAAATCCTTCAGATCGTTCATTATCTGAGAGTAGGACTTGGGCTTCTGGAACTGTTGTTTCAAGGAGTTTTTAATCTCTTCAATGGTTGCATTCGCATGCTAGTCGATGTATCCCATATACCAGTCCAAGGCTCTTCCTTCAAAGGACAGGGATAGCTATGCTCTTTTCACTGCATCACTAGATACATTCTGCACAGTCCATACTAATCCTGCGACAAACCAAAACCAATCCATATCTTCATCTCCTACGCCTTTTAAGGTAGGTAGCTTCATGTGTGAGGCCATATCATCTTCTGGCGGTGGCGGTGGTGAGTTCTTACCCCTATGAGGGCTCGAAGGTGGCATAGATGGAGAGCTCTGCGTGACAGAGTTTCTTACTGGACTGTAGACAGATCGATCTCCTTCTTGATTAGTTCTATAGTATTTACCACTGTGCGTTTTACCCTCACTTTGATTGGAGATCATTCACTCTATATGACTACACATAATGCTCTTTTCGCACAATAAGATCTTAATCAATAGTGGTAGAGTTTTTAGAAACTTACCACAGAAACCCTTGAAGAACCTTCTTTCTGCTTCTGAGTAGGACACCAATTGATCAATTACAAATTCTGTCTCAAACCCTCCTATCACACTGTCCACCCAGTGATCTATCATGCAAGTGATGGTGTTATCAGTCTCTTCTAATTGTCGAATCAACTCTAGGGTCCACTGTGTGACCCGTTCGTCCTTCCAACACTTCTGGAAATCTACGAGCCTTGCGAGCTGCTCCTGATGCTCGATCGTAAATGTCACAAAGAAAATCTCATAGATCTCTGTGAAGATGTACTTATTCTTCCACTCCTCTGTGGTTAGATTTTTACTGCGATTCTCTCTTACTGCAAATTCCTGAATTTTCTTTCGAACCACTCATCGATCTCTTTCTTCTTAGGTCTCCAATGTGTTCTTGGCATCACCCGATCTCTCTCTCAAAATGCTCCTGGTCCCGACAACGTAACCATTTATTGGCTCAATGGGTCCTGACCCAAGTTTAGAGGTTAAGGTTTGCCAACAAACCCCTATACTACTGGACCTTTCAGCAGAGACCTGCTTGTGCAGGCCGAAGTCTCACCCGAAGCAGTATGGGAGGGTGTTGGAACCAGGTTTCCGCACCCTGAGAGAGAGTAGGTAAGTCAAGCAGAGCTGCGTCCCCAACTTAGCAAGCTTCACATTTAACAGATGAAGTGCAGGCTTATATCACAAAGCTCAAATCTAATGATTACCTTTGAATCTACGTGCATAATACCATTCTATCAGTACAAAACTATAATTGCAACAATTAATAGATCATAGATTCATATAACAGAAACAAGGATACTTTCACAGCTATCAAACAGATATTTTCGCAGCTTAATCATACAATCCAAGTTCGCATACGTTATAACATAATAGATCCAGATCACATCAGATATCAACAGTACTTTGCATATATATTAATACCAAAATCTCCTTACAATACCAAAATACCACCTGCACACATAGCTAGCAGGGTCCGCACATAGCAGGACTGAGGAGCTCCGCGCACATAACCTGCAGGAGTCCTTCCCAAAAAAACCCAACAATAGATCCAAAAATTCGTGCTTAACATCAATCCTTATTCCTTCCTTGCCTATGACTCAAAAAGGTTTATCTATTTATACCGATTTAACCTACGCATCCAACGGTCCGCAAACCACGGTTTGCGGACTCTTGTTCTACCATTGACTCGTTACAATGCATTGGGGGCTTTGACCCACCCCAAAACCCCTGCGTTAGACTAAATATTACAAAAATATACAAAAATGGACAAAATTCGCAGCTTTAGGAGACCCTATTCCAACAATTGTAATTGTATATCTTGGGACTTTCACTTAATATATGAAGTTATTTCAGTTGGTGCACTTTCATGCGTATGTTGTGAATGATTGTGAGACTAATATTTCATTGTTTGCAGTATATTTTTATGTTAAGACATACTAATGAAAATGAACTATTTAGTTGGATTTGGTATGCATCTTATTGAATGTGAACTACTTTACAAGTTAACTAATGATTCCTTCCATGATCTTGTGTGTCTCTTTTAGGATAATACTATTACTTTTCTTATATAGGTGCAATTTCTATTTTCCCTTATGTGAAAGTACCTCATATACATTGCGATTGTATGCCTCACAGTGTCATATTTCTTGCCTGTTTCAAAGATTGTTTGTGATATCTTATGTTGATAATTGGAACCAAGGAAAATTCCTAAGGATAATGGAAACTAAACTTATTTCTTGGTTGTGTATCCTACTCCAAATGGTGACTGGTATAATTGGGACTTCATACCAGGAGACCCTCTTAATTGATCAATTTCTAGCATAGTCAACAACTTGGCGCTAGAAGGAGGGATAGAGGAAAAGTGTTGAGATTGCAACAAGATGATGAGCTTAGTGGAAAGAAGCCGCCTTCACTAAGTGGGCCCGCAGGCTATTTTTGGCACAAAGTCTATTTTTAGACTATGTCTATTTTTAGACATGTCGATCATATTCTATGAGTTGCAGGATGCTATTTGTGGATGGTTAGTCAAGTTGGAAAAATAGATGGACTTCTATTTTTAGACATATTGGGCGGAATCTATTTTTAGATTGCCAGTCTAAAAATAGATATGTCGAATATTAGTAGCTCTTAATAATATTTGGACTATAAACATTATCTTATTCTCTTGGAGCACTTCAGTTAAGTGCACAGATGTGGCACAGGAGCTGACAGAAGGAATTACGCTATTCCTGAGGGTTATGTAGAGCTATTGCATGGATACTTCAGTTAGAACTCATGTGACAGAGTTTGGTGGAGTTGATTGAAGAAGTTAGTGGAGTTGTATTCAGTTTAACTAATCTAAACATAGTTGAGCTATTTGTATTCAGTTTAACTAATTGATATAATTAGTGAGAGTGGTGTGAATTAATTATTAATTAATTCACTAATTATATACTCATTAATCAACTAAAGAATACATCAGTTAACTTCAGTGCATGGACAGTTTCAGTGGAGACCAGTGCAGAGATAGGTGAAAGAGCAGGTTAACTATCAGTTGTGACTATACAGTTGCATGTTTGCAACAACCAGTGATTGGAGAAGCCAATGAGGATTGTGCAGTACAAGCCAGGTGGTTCGAAGTTATTTATGAGCCATTCTTCAGCATTTATTACGCAATAGAGGCTGGCTATTAGGTGGCAGAGATTGGAGCATGTGTTTTGCTAGATCTAGCTTGATTAGTGTGTAGCAATTGGAGGTTGTGCTGAGATATTGTGAGGAGCTTTGTACAATGATTGTTACATGATCTCTATGACATATAATATACAGATATTTGGGGGTTTTCATCTTTAAGCTTTCCCATGAAATACTGTGCTCATATGTGTAATTGTTTATGGTTTTAATGTGCGCATGCGATTGTTTTTATTTCCGCAATTAATGATCAATGGTAGAAGAGATTCTGTATTGTGCATGAAGTTAAAATAGTGTGTGATCAGGATAATATCGGTGGATAACATATCAATTATTCAAATTTATACATGGTATCAAAGCGATATTGATCATTGGAGAAATTGCAAAACATTGAAGCGGTTGAGTTTTGAGCTGGTGGAATTCGAATTTGCAGTAGTGTTTTCTTGGTGTCAAAGTTGAGATGTCTTTCAACGGATTGCGATTGGAGTATGCCCTTGAGGGCAGCTCAAATTATATTTCATGGAAGGACATGATGGAGGCAGTGTTGGATGACAATGGGTTGAAGGAGTTCATAGATGCAGAAATTCCAAAACCTACATCTAGCGATGCTGTCGTACTTGACGCATGGCAAAAGAAGACAGCAAAGTGTCGAAGAATTTTGTTGGAAGGTGTGAAGGATCACATAGTATCCAGCCTTCATGGTAAGGCTTATCCATTCTTGATGTGGAAAGCTTTGACAGATTTATTTCAAAGAAAGAGCGACCAGAGGAAGTTGGCGCTCAAGGATAAACTCAGGAACATAAAAATGGAGAAAGGCGACACTATGCCCAAGTACCTCACGAAGTTCATCCTATGCAGGGATGAGCTGGGAAGTGTGGGGGTTACTGTTGATGATGAGGACTTGGTGAGCTTGGATCTCCTTGGGCTTTTGAAGAGTTGGCATTCCTATCAGGACTCTGTCAATGGTCGGGAGAAATTGCTAAGATGGGAGCGACTTTGGTCGGATCTTGTGCAAGAGGAGATAAGGCGGAGTACCAGGGACGAATCTTCATCAAAGAACTCTGATGAAGAAAATTGCGCTTTGGCTGCCAAAGCAAGGAAGGGGAAGAGCAAGAAAGCTTCTAATTCCGGTGCGAAAGGAAATAAGCAGGACATGTCCAAGGTGAAGTGCTTTCACTGTCACCAACACGGACATTATGCCACTAATTGTCCACAGAAGAAGAAAAATAAGCAGGTTGCTGGATCTACAGCTGGAGAGGCCTTAGCCTCAAATTTTGAGCTGTATTTTTCATTGATCGCATGCTTGGTCTCAATTGTGATGGGTTCAGTGTGGTTTCTTGACAGTGGTGCGTCTTTTCACATGACAAGAGATCGATATTTGTTTACTGATCCGGATGAGAAAGATCTTGGAGTGCACATCGAGATGGGCGATGATGGTAGATACAGTGCGACCAGTATCGGTACCATTTCCTTTGAAAGGGAGTCTGGGAAACCCTTCGTATTGAAGGAAGTGATGCATGTTCCAGGATTGAAGAAGAATCTTATCTCTGTGGCGATGTTAGAAGACAAGGGATATGATGTTGTCTTTAGCGAGGGAAAGGCTTTCCTGCGCAGTAAGGCAACTGGTGAGACCTGGAGGACAGGGGTTCGAGTTAATAACCTTTATCAATTGCAGGTAGATGGCTGCGCAACAATGGTAGGCAAGGCAGAAGGAGTGGTGAGCCTAGATGATGGCGAGTTGTGGCACTGGAGATTGGGCCACCTTCACCATAGATCTTTCAAGATACTGCAGCAGATTTATACTGGGTTTCCTAAGGGTACTCTTGTGCAGTTAGATCAGTGCAAGGGATGTACCTTGGGAAAATTTGTGAAAGCCACCTTTCACGAGAAGCATAGTCGCGCCACGACAATCCTTGAGAGAATTCACACAGATGTGTGTGGAACTTTCTCAGTAGCTTCGACAGCAAAGCACAGGTACTATGTGATATTTGTTGATGATTTTTCTCGTAAGTGCTGGATCTTCTTCATACAGAAGAAGAGTGAGACATACTCAAAGTTCTGTGAGTTCAAGGCACTGGTTAAGAAATAATCGGGAAAGCAGGTGAAGGCTCTTAGGAGTGACAATGGTGGTGAATTCATATTTGGCGAATTCAAGGACTTTTGCAGCGCAGAAGGAATTTGAAGAGAGCTCATAGCACCTCATAACCCACAACAGAATGGGGTTGCCGAGCGGAAGAATAGAATGATTGTGGGTGCTGCACAGGCGATGTTGCATGATCAGGGCCTTCCCATACACTTGTGGGCTAAGGCATGCAATACTGCAGTATATGTGCAGAACCGTTGTCCTCACAGGATACTTGGCATGAGTACACCCGAGGAGGCGTTTTCTGGTAAGAGGCCTGATATTTCCCATTTGAGTATTTTTGGTTCACCTGTTTACATTCATGTGACGAAGGATGCCAGGAAGAAGCTGGAGCCGACTGCAGAGGTTGGGATATTTGTGGGGTACACTGATACGCCCCACAACTATCGTGTGTATTTTCCAGACAATCGCAAGACTGTTGTGCGACGGGATATCAAATTTCATGAGGAGAAAGCCATGAAGTGTTCGCTTGAGAGGGAGCCACACTTGCATGCAGATGAGGAGCTATTAGTTCCTAAGGATGAGCCTCAGGATGTGGATCAGCCACAAGAGGAGGTTCATGGAGTGGAAGAGACCACTCATGCAGCGCCAACCATCAGAGGGCGCATGCGCACTACAGAAGCTGAGCGACTGGCTCGGGATGCAGAGAAGGTTGTAGGACCACCTACAGCACAGCGCAGACAGAGACAGTCACCGGATCGGTACACCGGATACATGGCTCTTATGAGTCAATGTGTTGTGACAGAGCCATCCTCTTTTGAGGAAGACGTGAGGATCCCACATGGGTAGATGCCATGGTGGAAGAGTATGATTCGATTGTCGGGTCAAAGGCATGGAGATTGTCCCAAGGCCGAGGGGGAAATCAGTGGTTCAAGATGGATCTACAAAGTGAAGCAGGCAGCTGACGGGAGTGTGGAGAAGTACAAGGCAAGATTTGTTTCCCGAGGCTTCTCACAGATTGAGGGGATCGATTATGAGGATACCTTTGCACCTGTCGCAAGGTATTCTTCCATACGAACGATTCTTGCTCTCTCAGCGCAGATGGGGTGGCACATTCATCAGATGGATGTGAAGACTGCGTTCCTCAATGGAGTCATTGAGGAGGAGGTGTACATAGAGCAGCCCTAAGGTTTCGAGATCTTCAGCAGTGAGTCGCAAGTGTGCAGGCTCAAGAGAGCGCTGTATGGGTTGAAACAAGCACCTCGTGCTTGGAACACACTGATAGACAGTTATTTCACCAGACTTGGATTCTCCAAGAGTGAGGTGGATCCTAACCTATACGAGATTGTGGTGGAGGGTAAGTTGCTAATAATTTTAATTTATGTAGATGATTTGATTTTGACAGGTGATGAGTTGTTGATACTCTCATGCAAGGATGATCTTGCAAAAGAGTTTGAGATGAAGGACTTCGGCCTCCTTCATTATTTCCTGGCATTGGAAATTTGGCAGCGCAGTGATGGACTGTTTGTTTCTCAAGGAAAGTATGCCCAGGAGATACTGGAGAAGTTCAACATGCATGGTTGCAAGCCTGTTGATACTCCTCTTCCTGGTGGATGGAGGAAGGAGGATGCTACTTCAGCGGAGGTAGTGGATGCCACTGTTTATCGACAGTTGGTGGGGTCGCTCATGTATCTGGTCAATACACGACCCGACATATGCTATGCTCTTAACCAACTTTCACAAGCTATGGTTAAGCCTACCAAGCTCTACTGGAAGGCAGGCAAGCATGTATTGAGATATCTCATAGGCACATCGAGATATGGATTATGCTATAGAAAGTTGGATGAGGTGAAGCTATGTGGCTTCATGGATGCAGATTGGGTAGGGAGCCCAACGGACAGAAAGAGCACATCTGGAGGGATTTTCAGTATCGGGTCGACAACAGTTTCTTGGTACAGCAGGAAGCAGAGATCCGTGGCACTCAGTTCAGCAGAGGCTGAGTATATGGTAGCGAGTTTGGCTGCATGCGAGGCTATATGGATGAGGAATATCCTGGTCGGGTTGTTCGGTTCACACTTAGAGCCTACTGTGATTTATTGTGATAATAAGAGTTGCATTAAACTCTCGATTAATCCAGTATTTCATGATATATCTAAACACATTGACATCTGGTATCATCATATCATAGATTGTGTGCAGCGGAAGATCATGTTACTTTCATACATTCTCACAGAGGATCAGGATGCTAATATCTTGACGAAGGCGCTCACCAGGAGCAAATTCGAATACCATAGAGGCAGGATAGGGGTGGCAGATAATCCTTATCTTGTTGAGAGGGAGTGTTCATATTGCAACAATATGATGATCTTAGTGGAAAGAAGTCGCCTTCACCAAGTGGGCCCGCAGGCTATTTTTGGCGCAAAGTCTATTTTTAGACATATGGATCATGTTCTATGAGTTGCAGGATGCTATTTGTGGATGGTTGGTCAAGTCGGAAAAAATAGATGGACTTCTATTTTTAGACATATTGGGCAGAATCTATTTTTAGATTGCGAGTCTAAAAATAGATATGTCGAATATTATTAGCTCTTAATAATATTTAGACTCTAAACATTATCTTATTATCTTGGAGCACTTCAGTTAAGTGCACAGATGTGGCACAGGAGCTGACAGAAGGAATTATGCTATTCCTGAGGGTTATGTGGAGCTATTTCATGAAGAATTCAGTTAGAACTCATGTGAGAGAGTTTGGTGGAGTTGATTGAAGAAGTTAGTGGAGTTGTATTCAGTTTAACTAATCTAAACATAGTTGAGCTATTTGTATCTAGTTTAACTGATTGATACAATTAGTGAGAGTGGTGTGAATTAATTATTAATTAATTCACTAATTATAAACTCATTAATCAACTAAAGAATACATCAGTTAACTTTAGTGCATGGACAGTTTCCGTGGAGACCAGTGCAGAGATAGGTGAAAGAGCAGGTTAACTATCAGTTGTGACTATACTGTTGCATATTTGCAACAACCAGTGATTGGAGAAACCAATGAGGATTGCGCAGTACAAGCCAGGTGGTTTGAAGTTATTTATGAGCCATTCTTTAGCATTGATTACGCAATAGAGGCTGGCTATCAGGTGGCAAAGATTGGAGCATGTGTTTTGCTAGATCTAGCTTGATTAGTGTGTAGCAATTGGAGGTTGTGCTGAGAGCTTGTGAGGAGCTTTGTACAATGATTGGTACATGATCTCTATGACATATAATAGACATATAGTTGAGGGTTTTCAGCTTTAAGCTTTCCCATGAAATACTGTGTTCATATGTGTGATTGTTTATGGTTTTAATATGCGCATGCGATTGTTTTTATTTCCGCAATTAATGATCAATGGTAGAAGAGATTCTGTATTGTGAATGAAGTTAAAATAGCGTGTGATCAGGAGAATCTCGGTGGATAACATATCAGTTATTCAAATTTCTACAAAAAGTTGAGCTTGTTGAGTCTATTGGAATATGTTATATTGAATGGCTTATTCCAAAATAATAATCCATTATTTTTTTCTAATAGTGAAAATATTACACTCCCCATGGAACTTATTTTCAACTTGTCACAATTAAAGTTTGACGGCGAGGGTGGAACATCCATAACCAAGCATACATCTTAATTTCTTAAGTTTTGTGATATTAATGAAGTGGATTATGAAGATGTGGATTTTAAATTATTCACCCTTACACTTGAAGGTCGAGTTAAGTTGTGGTTTCATACCTTTCCAATCTTTTCCATTCCTTCATTTAAACAAATCTTCAAGGATCTTCATCAAGCCTTTGGTAGGTATGCTTACCAAGATGTTTATAAAAGGATTACTGAACTTAGAACAAAATATCATGAATCAATAGAGTATTTTGCTAATATACTTCTTCACCTATGTTATGAGTTTCCTAAAGAAGATATGGATTGGATTTCTTCAAGGAAATTTTTTGGAATCAGGTTCAAATCTCCTTGAAACAACCTGAATATGAATTCTTGGTTGATTTTGATTTCCCAATGTTCATCAATCATGAGGCACCTCAAATTCTGGAGGAGGAACCTACTTCCCCTTTTGTCCCTTTTTCCCCTCCCTTTTCAATTCCAAACAAGGTAGTCTCTAGTGTTATCATTGATGTTGGGAAATCCAAAAATCAAATTGTTGATCCATTTATTCCATGTACATTTTATCTTCATGGTCAAAACTGTATACGGGAAAAATAACAATGTCCTAATTAGTATAAGCAACCTAAGGTGAATAATGGTCCCCTAGATCACATTAATGTACAAAACCAAAATATTGAATCTAACATCATTAAAAGTGTTATTTATTTAAGGGATACCTGCCATCCTCTATCATCTACATGTCATGACCCTTTGTATCTTGATTCGCTTGATCAATCTACTCCCCCAGATAGTTCTTCAAATACTTTTGATTTTAAATTTGTTGGTCCAAATTGTGATTAGGTACAAGGTGGTGAAATTCCACAGGTAGGGGGATAAGAGTGTGAATATGATGTTAATAATCTCTCTTATCTCTTCCAAAATCCTCCATGTCAATATGACATTCCTTATGATTCTCGGTTGATTTAGAATTTAGTGATCTCGATGTTACACAGTATTTTGTCATCCTGTTTACTTCCTGTCCTTGATCCTGATGTATCCTATGATGAATCATGTTCGGTATATCCACTTGGGAAAAATACATAAAGACATCCTCTAAAGAATAAAAGAAAGCTGCCTTTAAATATCATTGAAGAAACTTAGCTAAAACCCTAAATTTTTGGGTCAGCACGCTTCTCTAGTTTCTTGCCCGTGCTGATGGCAGGTTGAAAGTTCTAGCCTAGCACTGTAAGTGCCCTTTTTATTGAGAAAAATGCGCTGAACCATTTTTGGCAGTGTTTCCTCAAATGGAGGAGAAGCTTCGAACTCTAGAAGTGTCCAAGATGACGAGTTGGATGTTATTCGGTGGAGATAGGGTCAAGCTCTCTCATTTGGAGCTTTTGATATTATCAATGTGGTATTATCCCTTGAAAAGTGGACCTTCCTCCTTCTTTCATGGGCTCCTAACTCCCTCTCCTTTCCTATAAATTGATCCCTATCCTTCCACTACTAGTTGGTCATTGTTGGGTTTGTCTGATCATTCATTTTCCTTTGCATCCCTGTATTGTGATAACTCCTAAGCTATCTAGGAGAATGAGTGCTTTAAATGATTTGGTGAAGACTGAAACATACCCAATGAAGTGGCTAATTCTGTTGTGAAGATAAATCCCCTCTGCGAACAGAGGCGATCTCTCTATTCCTAGAGTGGGTCTACCAACTTACGAGACTATTTAATGCAAGATTTCTTAGCTAATATTCAAAAAAATATGAGAAAAGGAATAGGCCTACCTATTCTTGATGTTATGCTCGAATCCTTTGATGATGGCCTCGATCCATAGCTCTTGGGCTCGCTCCTCACTACTAATGGATTGATCAACTCGCTTTATTTTCCTTTGATGATTCAACCGGAAAAATTCCATATGTTGGGAATACCTCTACCCCCTATGAGAATGTTGGGCTGTGCATTTTTAAGGACTCGTCCCTTATGGGAAATTTTCCACTCCCACCTCCTCATGTCACCACTATCAACATGATATCATCTGGTCATGATCCATGGATTGTTCTTAGTCCCGACCAACTTGAAATATTTGGTGAGATCATGCCTCTCAATACTATGGAACAAATGTATCAGAGCATTCTTCTGGCTAAGGCTATTTTCGAAACCAACGATAAATTGGTTTCATCCTTAGACACTTATGCGCAGTCTCCCTGGTTTGGTTCTTGGGATTTAGATGATCCCTTGAAGGAGAATTTCCCCACCAATGAGAGTATCATGGCAGTTATGTCTCTTGAATAAAATCCAAGGGATGATGGCCATCATCATTCCTAATTTCTCCCAAGCCTAGGTGAGATCTCCACTTGTATTGAATCCCATGTTTCGTTTGAATTGACTCGTTCGCTTTAAAATCCCATTATGATTTATGCAGTGATGTCTGAAGGAAACATGGGAAATATTTCTACTACCATCCCGATTGACATATCTTTTAATTGAGGGCTTATCCAGAATGCCTATTTCCATGTTTCTTGTTCTCCCGATGAGCTCAATATTTACACTACTTTCTTCACAATGCGTGACCCACCCACTCCCTTTGACCCTATTCTTACCGTTTGGTAATTTTCCAATAGGGGCATTATTTCCATGCTTCGTAACCCTTACTCGGCCAGGGGGAATGGGAACTTTATCACCTCTGTGAATTTTATCACAAAATTGGCCAAGGTTCACAAGCAATATCAATGGTAGAAATGTGGGGTTATTTCTGTAAATTATGATGGAAATAAATCATCTAAGTTCATTGTTTAACTAAATCTGAAGAAGTATTATGCTTGATCCTAATTATGGTACTTTGTACATTAGTGTGCTTTTTATATTTTTTGGTGTGATTGTTTGCTTTGCAGACATGTTTCCTATGCTTACCTAGTGTTCCACTTGGTTTGCAGATGTCGTCGAATCATTATATCAGTTTTGCTGATGGTGCTTGCCATAGCACACAAAGCTTATCTTCCACAGCATGGGCACTTTTTCCCCTGATGGTGAGTTGATTAATATACAAGGTATTTTTTTGGGTAAAAAAACTAATAATATATCCAAATATAGTGTGGTTATCGAGCTATAGTTGGATGCAAATGATCTTGGTATTAGAGATTTCATTGTAAAATTAGACTCACAACTTGTTGTGTTGTAATTAAATGGTCATTATTCAGTAAGAAACACTCAAATTTTGTGCATGTATTTACGTGTTAGATTATTGGAAAGGAATTTTGATTACATTACATATCAACACATCAAGAATTTTGAATACATTAATTGATACATTAGCAAATTATGTATTAGATAGACATCTGCGTAACATGTAAAAAGACAATACATCATCATGATACATGAACACTTAGTAGCCGTAGACACATGCATATATATATCGATTCTGTCAAGTTTGTTACATCAAAATCTCAAAAAATATGTGTTCTGTGACACAAATGACTCCATTAGCCTACATCAGTACAAAAATATAAACTAAAGGATGCTATCCACCCACATGGTGCTCATGATAGCATGTGACTGCTTGGATGACTCACCAAAGTAATTGATGCAGTCTACCTAGGACCCCAACTATATGCCTCTGGTAATGTAGCGAGATATCATCAAATGTCGTGTACTTTGGGATGCCTCTCGTGAGGCCTATCAGGTTACGCTCCACCTATGCTAGTGGGTCTGCTCCCTCCTCATAAGGAGAATCCTAAATTTGGCGAGTTATCCTCCTCGCAATCGGGGACATACCGACTGGTATCTCAGGTCCAACATCTATAAAAACATCATAAGTTTAGATATCATAATACATAAAAAAAAAATTTAAAAAAAAAAAAATTCTATAAAAAAAATCTTTACCTGCATCGGATCACTGTGCGCCTGGTGGAAGAGGTAGATCTAGATCTCCTCTAAAATCGGTGCCTACATATGCATAGTCCTCAACCACGATCAGTTGACGACACAACCAGCTAAAAAGAGTTGTCGAAAAATGCATCTATTGACCCCCTCCCTGAGTGGGCATGATATCACACCACCTCAACAGCCTCAGATCCCTTGGCTCTGGATCATATATCTCTAACCGTTGGTACTAAAACAGAGGCAATATCTCCAAGAAGAAGGTAACTAGGATGAATTCATATCCAAACTATTTCAGTTGTCCTGTCTTGCACTTGGTTAGTTGGCTCTTCATATTGGCCAACAACCCCTCGCACCAGTTAAACATTGTGGGAGCTAGAAAATCCACTGCATACTGGAACTGGGAATTTTTTGCCTCTTGCAATGCTTTGGCTTCGACTACTTAGGACATACAATGAAATATTGTCCACATAGGTACATTTGTGATGGTTTTTATATCTACCTTCCTTCTGCTAGTCTTTTACGCCCCTCGACAATGTCTCTAGATGAGCATGCTAGTGCTCTCCCCTCCAACGCAAGATCCAGAGAGTTGGATTCTCTGCCCTCTCCAAGGAAAAACCTGTGATGAAGTAGATGTCAATGACTTCTAACTCAAGTTATTGATCCCCAATTATGAAATCTTGGCAATCCACATCCCATATTCCGATCAAATACTCAAGCAGCTCTAGCTGAGGTCTTTGCCCTGAAGTTTGGAAGAGTTTGAGCAATCCACAATTCGCTAGTGCATTTATGCAATTTTGGTCCTGGAGAACTTGGTAGTCTTCCACTTTATGGCCTCTCTTTTCCATTCAATCACCATCTTCACCGAAAAAACCTACAAAAAATGTTCAAATGGCATTTTAGGTGCTTTCAATCAAGTAGTTTTTGAAATGAATCATTTAAAATGGGTGATTTCCTTGTTTTAAATTCTTCCCCGCGGTCATCGCGCCTGTCAGAATTAAAAAGGCGTTGACGACGCGCTGCCCTGACAGTTTCAAAGTGATCGACACAAGTCCGATAGGTCGAACCCGTGCTGATCGCAAGTGAAAATAAAACTTGAAATTATCCCCCCAAAACCAAAATTTCTATGCTAAACCACTTAAGAATGGAATTAAATTAAAGAGAAAATTTTGAGCTCTTACATGTAGTTGACAAATTTCCAAACATTGTCCTGTATTGACTGCACCACTGATCTAAAGTTCATAGGAAAAATGGGTAAAATTCACTTTCATAATTTACTCTAAATAGAATGGTTAAAATGATTTACTTTTTGTCTATTTATAGATTTTTGAAGATATTTTGACCATTATTTTATTATTTTTCCTCGATATCAAGGATGTATGTCGTTTTTGTGTAGCAAGAGGATCCTAGTGATTATTTCTAATGTGATGAGTTTTATTTTATCTCTTTTTCAGACTTGGTAAAAATAAATGAAAAAGGAACCCCCCTGGAGTTATCTTTCACCTCTTTTCCGACTCTCAAAAAATGAAAATATTGCCAAGTACTTGTCTTTTAGAACTCATTAAAGTAAATGAATTGACATGGTATCAGTATATGTTTACCTCTTTTTCGGGCTGGGATTAACTATTTGCGAAAAAGGAATACCTTGAGCAAACATGGTAAAGAGGTTATCTCAGACATTGTTTTCTACCTTTTCGGATTCGAGAGACGATTTACAAAAAGGGGCGTGGTGGAGTTTTCTTTTCCGTTTCTTTTTCAAACTTCCTACACATGAAAAAGACACCGAGTTACTCTTTCGTCGGACTCGTTAAAATTAACGGTGAAAGACTTGTCACCATGACGAGACCGAGTTCCTCCTTCCTAGGGCTCGTTAAAATTACTAGGATGGATTCATTTGAAGAATGAACTTACATGCTCAACATATGCTATCCTCTTCACGCTGGCTATAAAAAATAAAGAGATACTCATTAGCAATAATGGGGGGAAATTGAAAGTGGAACACCTTATATGTTTTGGGTAGCTATTCGCTTTGAACATGACACTCATTTGCATTTCGTGTCAGGTTGGGGATATGCTTCATTCGTCATTTTTCCCCTCGGTTTTGGGAAATCCATTTACCTCTCATTTGATCACCATTTTTGTCATTATGACCTATGAACCTTTTAGTCAAATGTTGCCACACTCCGGAGTTGTGTCACCCATATCTTCAAGAGAAGTACTTTTTTTCAAAGTCAAACATCCTCTGCGTATTTGATCCTCTCTCTAACAATCCTGAATCACTCCTGTTATCTGGAGATGTCCACTATTTCATGTCGATGATCTAGGAATCATTATGGCCCTCCTTCGATGAATCACTTCCTGTCGACTTCAGATCATTATACAGGAAGATGGTTTAGGAACTCCTTTTCAGTACCTTGGAGCTTGCATGCCTCAAAGACAAGTTATTCTTGTTTGACGCCAAGTTCACATCATTGGCCTTTGATCGAATGATTTTGTAAGTGTTCAACTTCAACACATTTATTGACACTTGTATATTGTCCTGTTGTACCTTGAGGACCATCCTCATTATTGGTCATTTCTCTCGTGCCTATTAATGATTTCATCATTGATTGGTAATCATGTACCTTCTACCATGTTCGACACTAGAACATTTATTCACATGGATAGATTCGTACGTTGGGTAGATTGAGATCGAGACAAAGACCCTGGATAAATTTTGCCATTATCCAAGCTGCATGGAGTTATTGAGTATTCATGATTGTACAGATGATCCTGTCTATATAGATGGCTCGTCCATGCCATGGATATATTTCCATGATCTCCTTCAGGCAGATGGCTGCGACCATGCCGTGGGCCCATGTGTTATTTGATGCCTAGTCCATACACATGTTATTAGGCATATTCATATAAGAGATGTCATATATTGTATTATGTTTGTTTTGGTAGGTTTCTTGGTGGTATTCTGAGTTATTTTGCTTGGTTCATAAAGAATTTCACCCATCAGTCCCCGTTCTTACTTCATGCTTTAGGGGGAATCTGTTACACAGTAATTTTTCACCCTATTTACTTCTTGTCCCTGATCTTGAAGTACCCTATGATGAATCCTGTGTAGTATATTGACCTGATAAAAATACATAAAGACATCATCAGCTAAAACCCTAAATTTATGGGTCAAAGCGCTTCTCTAGTTGGATGGCTATGTTGATGGCAGGTTGATAGTTCTAGCCTAGTGCTATCAATGCCATTTTTACTGAGAAAATTGCACTGAACCCTTTTTGGCAGTGTTTCCTCAAATGGAGGAGTAGCTTCGACCTCTAGAGGTTTACAGGATGACGAACTGGATGTTATTTGGTGGAGATAGGGTCGAGCTCTCTCATTTGGAGATTTTGATATGATAAATGGGGTATTATGCCTTGAAAAGTGGACCTTCATCCTTCTTTCATGCGCTCCTAACTCCCTATCCCTTCCTATAAATTTATCCCCATCCTTCCACTATTGGTTGGTCATCTTTGGGATGGTGTGATCATTAATTTTCTTTTGCATCCCTGTATTGTGATAACGCCTAAGCTATTCGAGAGAAGTACTGATTTAAGAGCTTCGATGAAGGACTCATACATCACCAAAGGGAGGCGTCCAACATCAAGGCCACTGTTGCAAGATCTCTCTTTCATATTTATTAATAAAAAATTCGGCGTTTTCTTTCTATATTTGTCTAATATTTTACACAAATAGTATAATGTTCCTTGATCTGTTAGATAGATGATATTCAATGTATTTTTTGTATTGGATTACGTTTCCTATTGTCTCTTGATCTCCTGCAGGTAATCATGCGTTGATAATAGTGAGGACCGAGCCTGAGGGATTGCAAATCGAGGCCATAATAAAAGGATTCGAGCATAGCATCAGGAAGAGGTAGGCCTATTACCTTTCTCATCTTGTTTTGAATATTAGATAATAAATCTTGCATTAGACAGTCTTGTAAGTTTATAGACCCACTCTAGGGCTAGAGAGATCACCTTTGTCCATAGAGGGGATTTATCTTCATAAAACTCGCCAGTCGATCAAATGAAATAAAGATGTTTAATCAATCTAAAGACTTAGGAAACCATCATCCTGATAGCAATTATCTTTGTAATGTACATGGTGATAGGTGCTCAAGTTCATTGACCAATTTCTTTATTTCTTAGGAATGCTTCAATTTGAAAGGTTTAAATCTAGAATCTGATATGGCCAAAGGAGATTCTCTTATTGGAGCTTCCTCTTTAACCTACCATTCCTCGTGTCCTATTCCTTGTGATGAATTAACTCATGATGCAGATATTCCTTGCTCTTCAAGTTCACAATATAATAAGTAGGAACTTAAATTAACACAAGATGGTAAGGTTGCACATGATTAAAAAGAAAACAATGAAGTCATTGAGTATCCATTCAATTCTTTACAACTTCTAGTATTGTTAAAGAATAATTATTTAGTTAAGGTTTCTCATAATATTTATCATATATACACATCATTAGATACAAAATCAGAAGAATATCATTAATTGAGTAATCTATTTCTTGAGGTTGAAAAATATGATCAAACTAGTGATGTAGATAACTGCAATCTCAAAAATAGTGATCTTGTTTAAATAATTGGTATTATTTATCCACCTACAAATCACGATCTTCCTCAACTCTAAAAATGTGACTTTTGAAATTTCCAAACTTTTAGGACCTGTTAGGGAGTCGAGGTAATTCAAACCTCGTTGATGGTTATGTCAGCTGCTCATAATCCTGATGAGGTCCCCACACTGAGTCAAATTTGGATTTTCTCGCAAAATTCTTTTCTTTGTATTGTTTCAATGGATGTGAACTCATTCTTGAAAATTTTTCACCATTTCCAAGTTAATTTTCCTAACTTTCAAGATCTAGTTTATGATCAGATAGAGGGTTTATCTTTGGTTGATTCATCATCATGTAAATATATCATATCAAATCTAGGATTGGAATGTATACCTTTCATGGATGAAAAAAACTATGAGGCTAACTAGTTTAATTATCATAATAAAGATTATCATTGATAGAAAGCTACATATCTATCAAATACGTATGTGAATGATCAACTCCTAGTGTTTCTTGTGAATGTGATGCTAATAATTTTCATTCTTGCACAAGGTATCATCTTGAATGTTGGTGAATTCTTGAGTTATTTGGTGAATAAAATTCCTCATTTTGGAATATTAATTTCCCAAGTTGATACAAAGGTTGGATATGATTCAACACCCGTTGATCCATATAAGATAGTGATTTTTTGTATTCAACATGTGAGAAAATTGATTCTATTATTCAAAGAATTTGTGAAACTACTCAAATTGATCAATCTCTATTTTCAAATTACATAAAATATTATGCCTTAACCAACCCATATGATCATAACACTAGCCTTCACACGTATTTTCCAATTATTCATTTTCTCATTGGTGTGTCTAATGATAATTGTTTTATATTTGTTGATATGATCAAGGACATAAGTCCTTATGATTCACCATTTCACTGTTTAGATACTTGGAAAATAGTTGAGATACTTCAACCTTTGCTGCTGGCTATGTAAGGTTCTCATGATTTTGTCAATTAATCTAATTGGGTTACTGGAAATTTCATTTTATCAAGGATCTCACGGTTTTCAAGAGGATTGGTTTGGGTACCATGATATTCAAACCTATGATTGGTTGGAAACATCTTACTTAGAAATCTCCATTGCTAATAATAACTTGCAATCTTACTTGATATTTTCTAAGGTTCAAAACATAGATGAAGGCACATTCACAAGAAGCTATCAAGGAATGTATGATTGGTTTTCTAGTTGAAAAGGTATGGATACCGACTAGTTAAGGTTAGTTGTTATGACAAATCTTTCTTCCTTTACGAAATACCTTCTATCTATTATGAAAATTATTCACGATCATATTTTTATTTTTTGCATATTGTTTTATATTGTTTTTTATTGCTCGTATATTTCTACTTATAGGTCAGGAGAAGCTTTAGTGGCTACCCTGGAAATTTCACTTCACTTTTTCCCAAACTTCTAACCTGTTAGATTAAGATAGGACTAGTTGAATTTTAGTTTTATTTTAAATTACATTGAACTTGCATTTTTCTCATCACCCGGGTTTGAATTTGTTTTAGTTTTCTTGCTTTTGATTTCTTGTGATTTCATTTGTTCTCTTTTCCTACTTATGCTTTTGTTGCTCTGTCATGTATTTCCTTTCGTGTTCTATTGAATAAGACCGTGCATGAGAAATTCTTTTTTTTGGCTCAAGAGAACAATGTGGAATTTTTTTCGAAAAGGAAGTTATGATAACGAGCAACTCTTGGATAATATGTTTTCCTCTTCTTTTTTTGGGAATACATATATTTTAAAGTCAATGATGTCCAGATGGAAAATATGACTCAGTCAAATGGAAAGATATAAGTAGAACCACGATGCTCGTATCGATTTTAAGATCTTCATTCCTTGACTCAGTATGGTAATTAAATGGTGTTTTCCTTGTCGATCTAATCGAGTAGAGAAGGGAAAGATGAAAAATAAGAGTGAGCACATTAATTTTAGAGGTATATAATAGTCTGTTAGGTCCCTATATTACTAGTATAGTCCCTTATTGTTGTTAGTGTAACCCCTTTATTGTTATTATTGTACCCCTGTAACCCTCATATTGTTATTATTGTGCCCTTAAATTATTATTTTTAGGTCGGCTAGGATTACATTGTGGCCCCACTAGGATTACATTGTGGCCCCATGGACTCCTATATATAGTAAGGAGGTTTTGTAATTTGAATAATCCAATAATTGTTCTTTCATGTAATGTATTGGAGGTTGCCAACTCTAAGTGGCTTATTTCTAAGGCGTTGATATCTCTTTTCTTCTATTTTTGGAGCTGGTTTCACAACATTTGGTATCAGAGCTTTGGATTCTAGGGTTTCGCTACTCCAAACAGGTCATCGTGGAATTTTCCCTATAAATTTTTTTCTACGAAGGTTTAGAAGCCAAAATTTTTAGGGTGCGAAGCTAATATCCTGAAGAACATTGTCGCAAAATTTAATAGCTTCGTTCGCAATATTTTAAGACATATTATCTGTGTAAGGTACAGATTTTTGCAGGATCCTGAATTTCACTTAAACAGGTCATCGCGGAATTTTCACAATAACGTTTTTTCTATGAAGGTTTAGAAGCTGCAATTTTTAGAGCGCGAAGCCGAGATCCGGAGGAGAATCGTCGCGAAATTTCAGAGCTTGGTTCGCAAAATTTTCGAAGATATTATTTGTGGAATTTAGGTCTTTTTCAGGCTCCCAAATTTCATCTCATAGCGGTGATCGTGGGAAAATATTCAAAATTCTCTCTCTGAGCATCGGATTGGAATTCTGTAAAATTTCGCTGGAAGTACACGGACTGTAGTTTCTTGTCATTAAATTTCAGAACCAAATGAGCAAATAGTGACACGTGGCAAGTCGTACAAGTTCACTCTACTGAACTAGTCCATAATTAGGTCATTGTGGGACATTGGACATAACTTTGTCTTGAAGAATCCAAATCAAGTCAGACCTGTGGCATTTGAAAGAATATTCAGAGAAATAATATAGGGCCAAATTTCAGATATTTAGGATCTTCAATTATAGAGATAATTCAATTTCAATATAGAGCTGCAAAAGCAAGTAAAAGGTGTGAATTTTTTTTCCGAATTGCATAAGTCTTGTTTGAAGAATAAAGTTGAATTGATTCCAGGGGCATATTGTACAATAAATATCAGTATTGGTTTTTAAAATGGCCCCTAAAAAGAATTCAACACCCATTAAGCCTTTAGAAGGCTCTACTATGACTCATGAAGACGAAGAATGGCAACATGACATATCAAAATTACAAGAGCAAGTGCAACAAATTTCATTCTCGCAAAGAGCAACAAAAAATGACATGGAAGTTTTGAAGAACAAGGAAATCCAAGATGGATGGTTTGAAGAAAGGCGTGGAATCTAAGATAGATGGTATGGAATCTGAAAGATGGATGACATGGAAGCCAAGATCGATGAAAAAATGGAAAACATGAAGAATGATCTAAAACCAGACATCGAAGGTTTGACAAAGTTGATACAAGAAATGTTTCCTAATGGTGAAAAGATAGTAGAAGAACCTCATGATGAGAACAAAATCAATGTTAATCGTGATTTCATAAACTCTAATGTTGGCGGGAAGAACCACCATATTCCAAAATTGGATATGAGGAAGTTTGATGGAAAGGATCCTGTAACATGGATACTACAGATGGAGCAATATTTTGATCTCCATAATGTGCAAAACACACAAAAGGTACACATTGCAACTTTACGTTTAGAACAAAATACATTTGTATGGTATCGATGGCTTTGCTCCCGTAAAAAAATTGTCACTTGGTCAATTTTTACGGAGGAAATGATAGCACATTATGAGGATACAAAGAGCAACACCTTCTTTAGCCAATTGATAAATCTCAAACAAAAGGGTTTAGTGGGGCAGCACACTGAGGACTTCCAAAAATTGAATATAAGGGTAACTGATATTCCAGAGGAACACAGGATTGATCTCTTCATAGGCACTCTAAAGGATAACATCCAACATGAAGTTCGTGTTTTGGAACCTGATTCATTGGAGAAGGCATTCAGGTTGGCAAGAAAATTGAATGTAAAATTATGGCGACAAGGAAGCCTACCACTCACTTCTATAAAGAAGGAAGTGTTGCTACGCCTAGATTTCCACAACCTACAAGGTTGACACCACAAAAATTGGAAGAAAAAAGAGCAAAAGGGATTTGCTACAGTTTTTATAGAAAATACACTAAAGGTCATAAGTATGCTGAGAAGAAATTATTTTACATAGATTGTGAAGAGGAAGAAAATGAACAAGAAGAGGATATACACCAGGAACCAACCCTAGAAGAGAAAGAAATAAGTCTGACCATATCGTGTAATGCATTGGTAGGAATTACCACTCCTCAAAATCTCAAGATAGAAGGACATATCAAGAAGAAAAAGGTAATAGTGTTGATTGATTCATGTAGTACCCATAATTTTATTCATTGTAAGGTAGCCAAGGAATTGAATTGTTTCCTATACCCAGCACCAAAATGTCAAGTGATGGTTGCAAATGGAGGAACTATAAATTGCTCTGGAAAATGCCATAATATCAAGCTAACCATGGGGGAATATGTATTGAATAGTAAAATTCTTTCCATTCCTAAGGGAGGTGCTGATGTTGTACTAGGAGTACAATGGTTACAATATTTGGGGACGGTAGCTTTTAATTTTCAAGAAATTTTCTTGAATTTTTTTTCAGAAGGAAAGGAAGTAGAATTACGGGGTATTGCAGGGAAGCCAGGAAAGATAATAAGCTCTAATGTTATGACAAAGCTTCTAAAGAAATAACAACGAGGCATAATTGCACAATTATGCTCACTAGAAGTTCCAACATCAAAATCATCTATTTCTGCAAATCTCCAAAAAGTCTTGGACAATCATTCCAAGGTGTTTGAAACTCCCAAAGGACTCCCACCTATTCGTGATCATGATCATGCTATTCATTTGATTCCAGGAAGTGCTCCTCCAAACATCAGGCCTTATAGATATCCTTACGTCCAAAAGAGCGAAATTGAACGTATGATTGCAGAAATGTTAGAGGCGGGTATAATTCAACCTAGTCAAAGTTCTTTCTCTGCTCCTGTAGTATTGGTACAAAAGAAGGATGGATCATGGAAAATGTGTCCGGATTATAGGGAGCTCAATAAGCTCACCATTAAAGATAGATTTCCCATTCCTATGATTGATGAATTATTGGATGAATTACATGGAGCAATTTATTTTACCAAGTTGGATCTTCGTTCAGGATATCATCAAATTAGAATGAAGACTAAAGATATTCCAAAAACAACATTTCGAACTCATGAGGGTCATTATGAACTTTTGGTCATGCCTTTTGGCCTTACCAATGCACCTTCTACATTTCAAGGGTTGATGAATTCCATTTTCAAACCCTTCCTTAGAAAATTTGTGCTGGTATTTTTTGATGATATACTAATCTATAGCAGGTCTTGGAAGGATCATGTTGAACATGTTGATAGGGTGCCCAAACTATTGCAGGAGAAACAATTATATGAAAAAATATCCAAATGTTTCTTTGGAGTACAAGAGGTGGAATATCTGGGTCATATTGTATCTCACGAGGGTGTTAAAGTAGACCCTAACAAAATTAAAGCCATTAAGGAATGGAAAGTCCTCACAACCATAAAGCAGTTGCGAGGATTTCTCGGGTTAACAGGGTATTATCGCAAGTTTGTTAAGAATTATGGGAGAATAGCAGCACCTCTAACAACATTATTGAAAAAAGATGCATTTTCATGGACTCCTGAAGAAACTATGGCCTTTGAACATCTTAAAGAGGCAATGTGCCTAGCACCGGTCTTAGCTATGCCAGACTTCACAAAAACCTTTATTGTGGAATGTGATGCCTCAGGAAATGGAATTGGTGTTGTTTTAATGCAAGAAGGAAGACCCATTGCTTTTTAAAGTTGTCTAATTAAAGGAAAGTATTTATAGAAACCTATTTATGAGAAGGAAATGTTAGAAATACTGCATGCACTAAAGAAATGGTGAACTTACCTAATGGGAAGACACTTCAAGGTAAAAATTGATCATGATAGTCTCAAACACTCTTTGGAACAAAGACTATCTTCAGAAGAGCAACAAAAATGGGTCACAAAGATGTTGGGTTATGACTTTGAAATAATCTACAAAAAAGGGAAGCTAAATGTTATTGCAGATGCATTCTCAATAAAGAATGAAGAGGTGGAAGCATTGCTTTGTTCCATTTCTATTATCCAACTAGATTGGATAACCGAAGCAAGAGATGAATGGAAGAAGGACGAAGAAGTGTGGACACTCATTCAAAAGTTGCTGCAACATCCTCGTACATCTGATACATTTAGTTGGAAAAATGATTCCTTATGGTACAAAGATCGCTTATATATTTGTAAGAATTCCCAACTAAAACAAAAGATTCTTTTGGAATTGCACACTTCTCCTTTAGGAGGACACTCAGGATTTTTCAAAACTTACCACAGGGTGAAGAAAGAATTTTTTTGGGATGGATTTAAATATGATATTCAAAAGTTTGTGGCAGAATGTTTAGTTTGCCAGCAGAATAAAGTTAAGACAATTAAGACCCCGGGTCTTCTACAACCTTTATCCATTCCAAGTCAACGTTGGGAGGAGATTTCAATGGATTTTATCACAGGTTTACCTAAGTCCGAAGTAAAGAGTGTCATCATGATGGTAGTTGATAGACTTACCAAGTATGCACACTTTTGTGCATTATCTCATCCATTTAGAGCAATTATAGTTGCTACTACATATATGGACACAATTCAAAATCTACATGGAAACCCAAGGGTTATTGTGAGCGACAGAGATCCCATTTTTACTAGAAATTTTTGGACGAAGTTATTTTCTTGTTTGGGTACTCAATTAGCTCATAGCTCATATTATCATCCTCAATCTGATGGTCAAACTGATATAGTAAATAAATTTTTGGAAGGATATCTTCGTTGTTTTGTATCTGATAAAAAAAACAATGGGTCAAGTTGTTGCCTCTTGCAGAATGGTGGTATAACACTTCCTTCCATACTGCAGCAAAAATGACCCCATTTATGGCACTTTATGGATATCATCCACCATCCATCACATCATTTTTAAGAGAAAATTCGAAGGTTCAAGCAGTGGAAGATCACATCGAGCATCAACAAGAAGTTCTCCAACTCTTAAAGGATAACTTGAATTTGGCACAAAATCAAATGAAACAACAGGCATATCAACATCGCAGCAAAAGAAGTTTTGATGTAGGAGATTGGGTATTTTTACAGCTACAACCATACAAACAAATGTCCCTCAAGCAAGCTAAGAAGGATAATAAATTATCGCCAAAGTACTATGGTCCTTACAAGGTGTTGCAAAAGATTGGTACTATGGCATACAAATTGGAGCTTCCTGCTTCTTCGCGAGTACATCAAGTTTTCCATGTTTCGTGCTTAAAGAAGGTTATAGGTGAAAATCTTCCAGTTCAAACAATATTGCCAGAACTTGATGAGGAAGGAAAAATCATATTGGAACCTGAAGCGGTCATGGAAACAAGAACTCGACAACTACGTAATCGATCAATTTCAGAGTATCTCATCAAGTGGAAGAACTTACCCACTGAAGATTCTACATGGGAGGATGAGAATTTTATACAGAAGCACCCAGAGCTACTCAAGCGTTGAGGAAAACACTTTTTTGAAGGAGAGGGGCATGTTAGGTCCCTATATTACTAATATAGTCCCTTATTTTTGTTAGTGTAACCCCCTTATTGTTATTATTGTACCCCTGTAACCCCCATATTGTTATTATTGTGCCCTTAAATTATTATTGTTAGGTCGGCTAGGATTAAATTGTTGCCCCATGGACTCCCATATATAGAAAGGAGGTTTTGTAATTTGAATCATCCAAGAATTTTTCATTCATTTAATGTATTGGAGGTTTCCCCCTCGAAGTGGCTTATTTCTAAGGTGTTGATATCTCTTTTCTTCTATTTTTGGAGCTGGTTTCACAGCATAGTATGTAAAGGAATAAACTCTCTTTATCTCAATAATTTGGGATCCCTCTTCCACCCTGGCGATATAAATGCTGATAAAATTCCAATGACCATACTAAAAATAAAATAAAGGGGGAAATAAGAGAAAGGATTCATGTGAAAATAGGTGAAGCAAGCAACTTCATCAGGAAACTAAATAGGATTGTTGATAACGAATTAATGCTTGTGTTCCTATAGTGACTCCCCTAGGGTACTGAATAGGCCCGTTGGAAACGAAGCATTTCCGAAGATGGAGCTAAAACTTTAATCATCTTAAAAACATCAATATATACACAATCCTTCTCCCAAATCAAAACATTTTGGATATGCTAATATTTGTAAGTGTGTTTAGATAAGAAAGGGAATACGAGAGACCACATCTATAACTAGGATAAATGGGAAAGGTGAAGAAATCAACACAATGAATCAATAATTCCTGAAAGGATAGACCATGTGAATTAAGTTAGACTTGAACAAAGACATTGGAGTTCTTCTAATGTGTCGCCAAGTGTTGTCGCTGCAACACCACCCTTTCAAAAAAAAAATTACACTTTTAATTTTTGAGCCTCCTTGGGATCTCACGACATGTAGTTCCAAGTTAATCATAGTCACTTCGTGATTGGTTGGTGATTCTATGAGTCTTAAGTTTTTATTGTGATATTCTAACTATTGAAACCACTTGCTTACACATGATTAGAATTCATAATTTCTAGCAAGCCTAGTCGTCAATGTGCACCATATAAATTCAAGCACTACACAATCCTTGATGATATTCATTGCTAAAATACTGATGAAAGTGATTGCGCAGTGACTAAGGACAGTGACTATGCAATCCATTACGGATGATGACCACATAGTCCTATAAGACTTCTTGTGCAATCTCTAGTGATAGTGATTACCTAGTCCTTAGAGAAAGAGACTAAGCAATCCCTATGGAAAGTCAGTGCACAATTCTAGTTGACAGTCTCTCCCACTCTTAGTTGCAAGTGTACCATCATCCTAGTGAGTTTTCTCAATTGTCCATTTTGCATGCTTTTGATTTCAAAGTTTCATTTCCACTCTTTAAATTGTTGTTTTTGCTTGCTTTAGATTTCAAAAGTGTCACTTTTTTTTTCTTTGCTTTAGCATGTGTCACTTTCACTTTCTTTAGCTTTTTCAAGCGTCGTTTTCACTTTTTTCTCACTGTCGCAAGTGTCACTTTTAATTGTTGGTACTCCTACATGTGTTTCATTTTAGCACACCACTAGAGGCCGTTAAAATGCACTCTTATACATTAAAATGATCATATATATCATAATAATATGCACTATAAACTCTCCCACAAATTATTTCACCTTCTGGTTGGAGTCGACAATTGTGTCGTAACTTGTATTCTAAGTGTCAAAAAACTACGTTTCAACAATTGCACTTAGAAATAAGTGTCGCTTTACTATCGTTTCAAGATATGCATCTATATTTTGAGTACAATGCATTACATTAGGTTGTGTTTGATGGTATACATGTGCATGATTAAATTTTGGAACTTGTTTATATCATGTTTGCTACCTTATTCAATTGATCCAACACTTAACCAATTTTGGACTTCATCCATATCCTCACATCTTGCACAAATCACGAGCATACTTAATCTCCCAGGTAAGTGATGAGTTATTTTCACACTCCTAAGTCTTAGTGATGAAATCCTTACCTCCCAAACTAGTGCACTCTGTTCATCTTAAGGAAAGCCTCCTCCATCTGCACACTAAACAACCTTGAAGTCTAAAACATTACTCTGGTTGCTTAGCATTGTCAACTATGTAGTTCATGATTCCTTCTGCCATGGATTGTGCATTGCATAGTTATAGTGGATAGTGGAGCATCCCTATGTCACTAACTTTCCCAACTGCGTAGTCTCCTAAGCCTCCTCTTCATCCATTGCGCATTGCACAATTACAATGTGCAACCTTGTCTCCCTGTCACCCTAACTTTCCCAAATGCACAAATCCCTTCATCTGGTGGAGCTCCTACTATGAATTGTGTAATTATAGTGAGAAGTAGGAGACCCATAGATCAATCAGACCCTCAAATACACAATTCACTAAGCCTATCCCTTAATAACTGTGCATTACGTAGTTACAATGGCCAATCTTGCCACTCTTTCTTACTGAAACCGCTTACTGTTCAATCCATTGCTTTGTCTTGCCTCCTAATTCACATTTCCAAGTTCTAACAGACATTGAGGTGACTCCTCAGGCCTTGTAATTCCAAACCACATAATCCTCAACCTCCTCCTTTCAAAACCATTGTTTGTTTCCTCATCATAGTCAACATCTTCCATGAGCAAGTAAAGGCATAATAGGTGATTTTCAGACTAATGTTGGCTTGTCATGAGTGGACTTATTATACAAGTGTTATCAATTCAAAATGGCCGAAGGTGATCCTCAAGGTAGGACATCAAGAAGAGGCTACAAGAGAGCGATTTTGGAGAATAAGCACCGAAATAATCATCATAAAGACATGAAGTAATCCTGGACCATGATAGAATGGTGGCATCTCATGCTAACTTGGAAGGTTCTGACACTCACCTAGACCGTTCAGAGGGTTAATATGAAAAAAAAATAAAGATCCATCATGAAGAAGTCATATTCATAGCAACAAGGAGAGATAATTTCATTAGCACTCTGCAATTAAGTCCATGTCATCATTTCCAAGTCATGGCTTGTCCAAGTGTCATTAAAAAATTAATATGAGTGAATATATTTTTCCACATAACATGTGGAATGTAATTATGTAATTTCCAAAAACAAGAGAATGAAAAATATCTGTAAATTCGATAGTAAGTTCTAAAGTCATGTAGAAATTCAAAGGCCGCTTAGGAATTCAAAAAGTGATAGTAGGAGCTCAAGAGTCATGAGGAAGGTCAAGATTCACATAGGAGGTGGAGAGTCACCTCATTTGTTATATATACCCTCATAAATCATAGGTGAGGGGACATTGGACTTTTCACCTTCGCTTCTCTAGTTTGGCATAGGAGAGAAGATATTTATTTGGAGGAGCAAGTGGTGACTCAATGTTCCACTATTGGGGCTAGTGTGGCAACATTGTAATTGTGTATCTTGTGACTTTCACTTAATATATGAAGCTCTTTGAGTTGGTGCACTTTCATGCATATGTCATAAATGATTGTGAGACTAATATTTCATTTTTTGCGGTTTATTTTTATGCTAACACATACTAAGTAAAATGAATTGTTTCATTGGATTTGGTATGCATCTTATTGAATGTGCATTGTTACTTGCTTTTATGATCATTTTTATCTTTTGAACCACTTTTCATGTTAACTAATGATTCCTTCCATCCCATTGTGTGTCTCTTTTAGGATACTACTATTAATTTTGTTCTAGAGGTGCACTCCCTCTTTTCCATGCCATGAAAGTACCTCATATACATTGAGATTGTATGCATCACAATGTGAACTTATTTGCTTGTTTCAAATATTGCTTTCATAATCTCTTATGTTGATACTTGCAGCTAGTGAAAATTCCTAAGGATAATTACAACCAACCTTATTTCCTGGTTGGGGCTCCTACTCCAAATAGTGAGAGGTATAATCGAGACTTCATACCAGGGAAACCCCTTTGGTTGACAAATTTTCCGAACCATCAATAAGTTGGCACTACAAGGAGGGCCAAATTTCATGAAAAGTCTCAAAGATAAGTTTTTCTTCTTTTTTCGTAATCCAAAATCCAAATATCGATCTATTTACAATTGTTTCCAAGCCTATAGTAAGTTTTCCAACATCCATTTATATATATTTTTCGATGTTATAATTTCAATTGAGCTTATGATGAATCTCAATTCCTAGATATTTGTATAAAGGAACTTCCTCCAAGGAGTTCAATGTCATAAATGAAAATATCATTGGTGATATTTTTTTATTTAATTATCATAAATTCCCATCTTGGAGTAGAAATATTGGAGGATTATGAGTTGCTTGCCAAGATTGTAATGTATCCTTTCGAAAAGAAAAATATTTTCAACATAAAGGAGTAGAGTTAGGATGATTCCAATGAGCTTGGGGCCAACACAACCTACATCTTCCAAACACTCTTCTAGCTTATCAATGTATATGCCAAACATGGTAGGGGATAAGGGACACCCTTGCTTGACTCCAATATTACATTTATTTATTATCACCAACCATTAGCTAAGTCCGGGAATAACATTATTATATAGATTTGTCACAACAACCCTCAACTTGAGAGGAAATATTATCTCTTCTATCCTCTACCATAGCTTTGTTTTAAGAACAATGTCAAAAGTTTTTTAAAGTCAACAAAATAATAGAAGAGATCAATTTTATTATTGTGACATTCCTATAAACTTATCATAATAGTAACAAGATGGTACATGGTTGAATGATGTCTCTTAAACCCATCTTGGCCTTTAATTGCTTTAGCATGGCTTTCAAGCCAAAGGTTAATGGGTGAAAATGTGAAGTTGGGTTACACTTTCGTGAGAATCGGGGCCATAATTTTTTTTTCGACAATAGTTCGATCGAACTTTTGATAAATTTCAGCCGAACTATTGGATAGTTCAGCCGAAATTTATGAGAAATTTCGACTGAACTCGTTCTTCCGTTTAGATTGATGGCACATTGATGGCGTGGGCAAACAGAGTTTTTTCCGGAGAAGGGAAAACTGGCAACAAAAGTTCGATCGAACTTTTACTCTTAAAATAGTTTGGCCGAACTATTTATTATAAATATATCGCCTGCGAAGTTTATTTTTTTCTCGCGTCTGTGTTTATTTGCTCTGTTTATTTGTGTTTTTTTGTCTTTCTGCTCTGTTCGTTGAATTGTTGCGGCGTTGCTACTGGTTTGGGGCTGCTTCCGCTCTGTTGGTGATTATTTGCGGCGATGTCAAGCATTAGAAGAATTTTGAGGTCTAAAATGGGCCTCCTAAGGAAAATGTACAATCAAAATTCACTTTATGAGAACCAATCACATTTTAGGGGATGACATCATCCCTAATGGTTGAGGTGGCATTGCTTGAGTTAAAGGTAGTTACTTGTCACATTCTCAATGGTGGATAAAAACTCATGGTTAACCATGGTAGTGCTCTAAGTACTTTTAAAGTCATAAAGTACAGTACTCATAATAAATGTTATTTCACACTTTTTGAATAAAATATTATTATTGTCATTTCATATTTTTTGAAAGAAACAATGCATATCCCTACACAATATTCATGTATTTACACACTTTTCAATAAATATTATATTTGTATATTTTCAAATATTTATTTATAACTAAAAACAATTCAATATGTAATATAAAATTCATACATCAAACATTATATTATATTATATTATATTTATATAATATATTAATTACATGTTATTATATAATTTAAATAATATAAATTTAAATTAATAGTATATTCTATAATTAAGAATTTATGAATTTATATTTATATTTATATTTTAAGTTATTTAAGTAGAAAGGACAAATGCATTAGTTGTGCAATTATAATGACTTTTTCTTGAAAATATCATTCTTGTTTATAGTCACATCAATACAATTTTTTATTAATTTTATTTTGGTACAACTTTTGGATTGAATTTAACCATGCTTACATGTATTTTGATGCAAAAAGTGAATTGCAAATTCATAAATATTATTTTATTAGTTTAGCTGTTATTTTATTATTTCCTTAGGAGGCCATTTTAGACCTCAAAATTCCCCTAATGCGAACCACCAGGTAAGCAGCTCTTTCTGTTGCTGATTCTCCACCTATAAATGGAAGTTTATATCAAGTTGAAATGTAATTCTGGGTTTATTTGGATCTGGATGGCACAGTATATAAGCCATGTTTTTTTTCTCTCATGCAGCTTCTCTATTTTATGATTGTAGACTAAGTATAATTAAACGTTTTAGCATAGTATATAAGCCATATATATTTTCTCTCGTGCAGCTTCTCTGTTTTATGATTGCGTACTAAGTATAATTAAACGTTTTTAGCACAATATATAAGCCATGTTTTTTTCTCTCATGCAACTTCTCTGTTTTATGATTGCAGACTAAGTATAATTAAATGTTTTTAACACAGTATATAAGCCATGTTTTTTTTCTCTCATGCAACTTCTCTGTTTTATGATTGCAGACTAAGTATAATTAAACGTTTTTAGCTATGGAACGTTGTCTCAGTGTATAGCTGTTTTTGTGTTTTTTGATGGATAAGGAAGGCCCTGATCTCTGCTCGATTAATATAAGAATGGTCTTTCAGTAATGATCTGTTACAATGGTCTTTGCCTTGATTTGTGTGTTGGAAATACCGAGAGGGGGGGGGGGGGTGAATCAGTATTCCTTTCAATTAAAGCATTAGTTAATCTTAAATTATTATCAGTGTTTGTACAATGATAGCAGCAAACAAGAGGAACACAAATGCACACAGTTTTTAAGGTGGAAACCCACTCCGGGAAAAAAACCACCTAATGCTTTTCTAATAATTCTTTAATATTCAACTCCAATTGAAAATAAAGCTCCAACTTCCTAGAATCTAGAAAAGAATTCTTCTCCAGCTCCCACTAGATGGACGCTCCAACGCCCGAGATTCTTCAGTAGTCAACTGAATGGATGCCACAACACCCAATGAGCTACAACTCACCCTAGCACCACCCTACCACCCTATAGAAGAATAAAAGAAGAATTGACTCTCGTACCAGGGAAAATGGTCCACTTTACAATGATATAGAATGATGCAGAAGAAGAAGATATACTAGACCATAACCCAAACTTTGACAAAACTACCTAATGATGATCCTAGACCTCCCAACACTGCCTCTTCAACCCTTGGAAGATAGACACTAGTACAATTTGTACAATAATGTATTTACAATGACTAAGTACAATGATACATTTACAATGATTGTATGCAGTGCTGCCCACTTGAAGACTTCATATGATGAAATTCTTGTTGCTGTTATGCACCTTCGTTGCTGCTCTTTTCATGCTACCCTCTTCTGCACCTTGCTTTACTTTGCTGCCATAGAAAGTATGGTCCTTTGCAACCCTTGACAACACATGATCTAGCTTTTTCTTTCCTTCTAGGAGCCCGATATTAAATCTGGTGTATCTATGTTATTTCAGATCCTAAATATCTAATTTTTAGTCCTGTAGTAGTTCTCTGAGTCATCTTTCCAATGCCACAGGTCTGACCCAATTTGGATTCTTCAAGAGAGAGTTATACCCAATCTCTCACAATGCCCTAATTATGGACTGTTTTAGCAGAGCGCACTTTTACGGCGTGAAGCATGTCACTTTTTCTTCATTTGGCTCTGAAATTGATAGAGAGAAAATTAGATATTGTGCACTATCTGCCACTTTTTACGGAATTCCAATCCGATACTCAGAGAGAGAGTTATGACGAATTTACCAAGGTCACTTCTTTGAGATGAATTTCAGGAGCCTGGAAAAACCCTAACTTCCACAGATCATATCTCCAAAAATATTGCGCAACTTGATCTAAAATTTTTACAGAAGCTTCCTCAGGATTTCGGCTTTGCCTCATAAAAATTTCAGCTTCTGAACCTTCGTAGAAAAAAATTTAGAGCGCAAATTCCACGATGACCTGTTTCAGATGGAGAAATCCTTTTCCTAAGGGGGAAATGAAGATCACAATTTATATAAATGTTTAGGTTGAGAGAGGCTTCAAAAAGTGAATGTGGGAGGGATTTTAGGAGCTTAAAAAATATTAATTATGACTTTTCAATGAACCATGCCCCAACTCCATGGGGTTTTAGCCCACTAACTGGGGGTACAAACTTCAAACATGAATATCTCTCAAACCGTGAAAAATTACATGGCGTGCCATATATCAACGGAAACATCTTGACAAGTAGAAACCATCAAAATAATTATTGACCTAGAATATATTAATTTTGTAGGTAAAAAATCCCATGCAATATTGGATTAGCCCCTGGTGCTGCTTGGGTTGACATCAATGACAACCGCTGATCAACAATCTCCCCCTTTGGCATTTATGGAAACATAATTACTCCCCCTGCGATCATGAAACCTCTTCCTACAACATTATCTCCCCCTTTGACATCAATGGCAAAGAGTAACTCCCCCTGAAACACAACCATCTTGCGGACCTGTACACACTTCCACTCCCCCTGACACACAACTATCTTGCAGACTTGTAATCTACTTCCACTCCCCCTTTATATTCTGAAAAAGGAAAATCTAATGAGAACTTGGGAGAATCCCTAGCTTCTGGAGAAGATATTCCAATGTTGGGGAATATTTAATATGTAATTCTTTTGGTGCTTCTTGGAATCTTGCTACTTGTCCAACTTCTTGCATAACATTTGGTCGGGAGGATGTTACATATAGAAGACTACTAATCATAGATCTGTACAACCTTTGATCCACATCCTTAGATGAGTCGTCTATGCTCAATTTGCAACCTGTTACCATTGGAGTAAGGATGGGTTTGCAAACTTCCATTTTAAATTTCTTGAGCATTTCCTTGATGTACTTGGCTTGACATATAAATATTCCTTTCTCTTGCTAAGATATTTGAAGCCCTAAGAAGTATGTCAGCTCACCAAGTAAAGACATCCTAAATCATCTTTGGCAACTGCAGCAAACTTCTGCCTAGTCAATCATCATTACCAATTATCATATTCTTTAGCTATTAGATATTCTTTAGTCGCTTCATCCAACATATATGTTGTCTGAGCTTGACTTGCTGTAGCCACAATTTCACCATACACGCCTTTTCTCATTTCAGCGCCTCAGTGGAGTTGAATAGAATTTGTGGTGTCCCTTTGATCACATACTTCATCCAACACTCTGAGCTCAACCTTATTCACGTTTTCAACCAATAGAAAATTCTTTGCTGAAGCATCTTTGCTTCTGAGTGTGACAGTAATTGATCCTATAACATTTTTAGATCCATCATTTCCAAAGGACATGGTTCCATCCTTCTTCTCTTTCAGAGATACAAATTTATTTCTATCTCCAATCATATGCATTGAGAAACCGCTATCGACATACCACACATCTTTTTTCTTTTGAGCCTTGAAAGCAAGAGCAAAATTATCAGTCTTCTTCTTCTTCCATGTTCATTTGTTCAGTGGCTTTGAAGATTCTTCTGGAGGATTTTCAAGTCTGCAGTCTTTGGCTATGTGTGCAAAGTTTCGACATTTGTAACATTCAATATTATTTCTTAAATGCTAAAATCTATTGATGTTTCTCTGAGCCCTAGGAGGTTCATATTTGATAGATATCCTAGAATTGTATTCATTCCTAGGGTACGTGCGACATTCTACAACTTTATGACAAAATTTTCCACATGAATAACAATAGCCATAAAAAATTATGTTGGTACCTGGATGGAAATTTTCGTCGAGGAATTGTCTTCCAAGGCTGTTCTTGCAAATCTTGTCCAATGAAATCTACATGGATGTCATATCTCATAGGTTCATTGTATTTTGTTGTAGAAGGTCCTACTTCTTCTTCTTTGTAACCGATTTCAGTTGTGTCGTTGTAAGATCGTTGATTTTTGATGAGTTCTTCCAATTCCCTTGAGTTGTTGGCATAGTTTTGGATAGTTTTTCCTTTCTTCACTTCACGTAAATAGGACCACTTTGGCCATCTTTCCTTCTGGTTGAGTTCAACTCTTTCACATCAACTTTCTACTTGCAGGTTCTTCAACTTCAATTTTGAGACCTTGAACTGTTCTTCAAGAGTATTGGAACAAATATTCTCTCCCTTGAGCTCTTTTATAAGATTGATTGCTTCCTTAGAAAATTTTTCTATGGTCAATCCTTCTTCTTCGTTGTTTTGATACCTCTGTTTATTGTGCTTGGCCATAAACAATACTCTCTCATTGGCTTCTTCTTCACTATCATTGTCTTCATCGGATGATGAGTTGTCTTCTTTAGAGAGAAAGTTCCTTTTGGATCCTTGCTTGTTGAATTTCTTAAAGCCTTTCTTTCTTTTTGAGTTGCCATTACTTTTGTTTGGACATTTTGCTGCAAAATGCCCAACCTCATTACAGCTGAAACATATCAATGGAAGTTTACCTTTGAATTGTCCCTTACCAATTTTTAGTTTTCTCATGAAGTAAGCATATTCTTCATTTGAAAGACCTTCTTCATCATCTCCCTTTTCTTCACACTTGCAGGTGCATGTCTTTTCAATTGAAGGTTGTTTATCCTTATTGGTTTTCTTAGATGCAATGAACGCAATTTCTAGATGCGAAGTACCCTCTTCTTCATCAAGTCTCATTTCATATGCTATGAGAACTCCATGTAATTCCTCTTTGCTGAGTTTGTCCAGATTTGCACTGTATTCTAAGACCGATACCTTTGGGTTGAATCTCCCTGGTAACGTTCTAAGAATCTTTCGTATAATAGTCTTCTCGTCAACTGGCTCTCCCAATCCTTCTAGAGTATTGGTTATTTCATCAACATATTGGAGGTATGCAACAATGTTGCAATCTTCTTTCATTCTGAGTTTCTCAAATTTTTCTCTATAGATTTTAATCTTTGCTTCTTTGACATTTGAGTCACATGCATATATATTCTCAAGCTTGTCCCATACATTTTTGGCAGTTTTACAACCCAACACCTTATGATAAGCAGATTCAATAATTCCACTGATAATAATATTATTTGCTTTTGCATCATTTACCAAATTATTCTTACCTTATTCATCCGTATTTGATGTAAATCCATTTTGAACAGTGTCCCATACTTCGTAACCTTGCGCCAAGAGATAGACCTCCATTCTTCCTTTCTAGAGTGCATAATTATTTTCATTGAATAGAGGTACACCATTCTTGGTATGCTCCATGACTTCCTTCCAGCTGTTAAACTTCTATTGAAGGAACCAATCTCTAATACCAATTGTTGGAAATTCTGAGGGGGGGGGGAGTGAATCAATATTCCTTTCAATTAGAGCATTAGTTAATCTTAAATTATTATTAGTGTTTGTACAATGATAGCAGCAAACAAGAGGAACACAAATGCACACAGTTTTTAAGGTGGAAACCCACTCCAGGACAAAAACCACCTAATTCTTTTTTAAAAATTCTTTAATATTCAACTCCAATTGAAAATAAAGCTCCAACTTCCTAGAATCTAGAAAAGCATTTTTCTCCATCTCCCACTGGATGGACGCTCCAACGCCCGAGATTCTTCATTAGTCAACTGAATGGATGCCCCAACACCCAATGAGGTACAACTCACCCTAGCACCACCCTACTACCCTATAGAAGAATAAAAGAAGAATGGACTTCCATACCAGGGAAAATGATCCACTTTACAATGATATATAATGATGCAGAAGAAGAAGATATACTAGACCATAACCCCAACTTTGACACAACAACCTAATGATGATCCTAGACCTCCCAACACTACCTCTTCAACCCTTGGCAGATATACACTAGTACAATTTGTACAATAATGTATTTACAATTACTAAGTACAATGATACCTTTACAATGATTGTATGCAGTGCTACCCACTTGAAGACTTCATATGATGAACTTCTTGCTGTTGTTATGCACCTTGGTTGTTGCTCTTATCATGCTACCCTCTGCTACACCTTTCTTTGCTTTTCTGTCGTAGAAATTCTGGTCCTTTGCAACCCTTGACAACACATGATCTAGCTTTTTCTTTCCTTCTAGGATCTCGATATTGAATCTGGTGTATCTCTATTATTTCAGATCCTCAATATCTGATTTTCAATCCTGTAGTAGTCCTCTGAGTCATCTTTCCAATGCCATAGGTCTGACCCAATTTGGATTCTTTAAGAGAGATTTATACCCAATCTCTCACAATGCCCTAATTATGGACTGTTTCAGTAGAGCGCACTTGTACAACGTGCCACATGTCAATTTTATTCATTCGGCTCTAAAATTGATAGAACAAAAATTATAGACTGTGCATTATCTGCCACTTTTTATGGAATTCTAATATGATACTTAGAGAGAGAGTTATGACGAATTTACCAAGGTCACTTCTTTGAGATGAATTTCAGGAGCCTGCAAAAACCCTAACTTCCACAGATCATATCTCCAAAAATATTGCGCACCTTGATCTAAAATTTTTACAGCAACTTCCTTAGGCTTTCCGATTTTCCTCATAAAAATTTTAGCTTCTAAACCTTCGTAGAAAAAAAGTTAGAGGGAAAATGCCATGATGACCTGTTTCAGATGGCGAAATCCCTTTCCTAAGGAGGAAATGAAGATCACAATTTATATAAATGCTTAGGTTGAGAGGGGCTTCAACAAGTGAATGTGGGAGGGATTTTAGGAGCTTAAAAAATATTAATTATGACTTTTCAATGACCCATGCCACAACCCCATGGGGTTTTAGCCCACTAACTGGGGGTACAAACTTCAAACATGAATATCTCTCAAACCAAGAAGAATTACATGGTGTGCCATGTATCAAAGAAAACATCTCAACAATTAGAAATCATCAAAAGCATTATTGACCCAGAATATATTAATTTGGTAGGTCAAAAATCCCATGCAATATTGGGTTAGCCCCTGGTGCTCCTTGGGTTGACATCAATGACAACCGCTGATCAACACTGTGCCACCAGCTGGTCATCAATAGGTAGCTTGAGATCATCCTTGGTCTGCCTAGATTCAGTCAACAAGCTAACAAAACCATCCCCAGAAATTTCGATTAGCTGATAATCACTGTGAAAAAATTCTTATTGTTCCTGTGGATCCATCGATTTCATCCGCTCTAGCTGATTCTCCACCCGTGCATGGAATTTTACCACCCTTGTTAACCTTATGCCGTTACTGAGCCTTCTCTCGATTCCTCAACGTTGGAATGTGCAACCTTTAGTATTTTTTGTAATCACTCATGGTGTGGATAGACTGTAGCTAAACGAACATAATTATGCTTTAAATTTCATTACCTTTTGCTGTAAGGTGTATGTTGAATTTCTGGTAATATGATATGCATTCAGTTGCTGCAGTTATTACTGTTCCTGTGGATCCATCAATTTCATCCGCTCTAGCTGATTCTCCACCTGTGCATGGAAGTTTACCACCACTGTTAAGCTTATGCCGTTACTGAGCCTTCTCTCGATTCCTCAACACTGGAATGTGCAACCTTTACTATTTTTTGTGATCGCCCATGGTGTGGATAGACTGTAGCTAAACGGCCATAATTAGGCATATGAGGGTGAAGGGAACTTTGTTTTACAAGAAGAATGATTGAACTAGAATGATATACTGCTGTAATGTGACTACATATTGTCTTTTTCAGATGTATTTCTGTATGAGGCAGAATTTGATATTTTATACTTGATAACCTGTTATGGGTATATCAAGAGGATTTTGTATATGAACTATTATCAATATATGAAACATGGTTTTTTCTCCTTTGAAAAAAGAGTTGAAATCATTCTAAATTCACATATGTTCAGTGGTGTCACTGTTTCACTTCCGATATTATGTTGCTTACCTTGATGAACAGGTGGAACTCTGCTGGGAGGCCTCTCTGTTTTTTGACTCTTTTCTCATACTGTCAAAGGCCGTTATATGTTATATGGGCTATACTGTATAGTTATTAGACTACATATCTTCATATATAACTTGCAAATAGTATGATGGAAACCAAACATAATAATGTATTAGGACATCACAACTTGCTAATTAGTTATTAGACTACATATCTTCATATAGAACTTGCAAATAACATGATGGAAATGTGAACTTGCAAATAGTATGATGGAAATGTGGATCTCATGACTCTTCATGATTAATGCTTCTAGAAACCAAACATAATAATGTATTAGGACATGCTCCTTTAACTTGCAAATAGTATGGTCGAAATGTGGATCTCATGACTCTTCATGATTAATGCTTCTAGAAACCAAACATAATTTAATGTAGTAGGACATAATTCAATGTATTAGGACATGCTCCTTTAGGCTTGGTGGAATTACCTTTGCTTTTTATTTCTCTCTTACACACATATATATATGAAGAGATGATCCCATTTTCTTTTTTATTCATAGATCAAATGTCATTTAAATACAAGATTTATCATAATGTACAATGATTCATTCCATATTATTCATAAATTTTTTCATTAAACAATGAACCCTTTAAATGATGAACCTAGTTAATGCTTCGTCTTCATGAAGAAGACTACTTGATCTTTCAATTTGAATTTGATGATGGTCCTTTGTTATCTTTCTTGACTACTTCAAATTATTGACACAATAATATGCTTCTTGTTACTCTTTTTATTCCTTCCTTATATTGTATTCTCCCCCTTAGATATTGTGTACTCTCCCACATAGATATTGCACTCAATTTTGATGGTCCTTTGTTATCTTTCTTGACTACTTCAAATTATCAAATTATTGACACAATCATATAGATATTGCACACAATTTTGATGGTCCTTTGTTGTCTTTCTTTACTTCAAATTATTGACACTTGATCATATAGATATCATATAGATATTGCACTAAATTTTGATGGTCCTTTCTTATCTTTCTTGACTACTTCAAATTATTGACACTTGATCATATAGATATTGCACTCAATTTTGATGGTCCTTTGTTATCTTTCTTGACTACTTCAAATTATTGACACAATCATATGCTTTTTGTTACTCTTTTTATTCCTTCCTTATATCTATTCTCCCCTTTAGATATTGTGTACTCTCCCACATAGATATTGCACTCAATTTCATAGGCTCTTCTTTTGAAGTCAAATATATTGTATTCTCCCCCTTAGATATTGTGTACTCTCCCACATAGATATTGCACTCAATTTCATAGGCTCTTCTTTTGAAGTCAAATAAGAGACAATAATTTACAAGAACTATCCCTAATTTGTTTTTCATATGTTCAAATGGTTCTCTAACAATATAATTTACAAGAACTATTCCTAATTTGTTTCTCACATATTCAAATGCTTCTCTAACAAGAGGCTTTGTGGGTATGTATTCCATCTTCACTATTTTCTCAAAGACTTGTTGTGTGAGGAAGTGGTACTTTATGATGATATGTAAATAGTGATTGAAGGAAGTATGATATTTTATTTTTGAAATTATTATTACACTTCTATTGAAACACTTAATAGATATATAGATTTACCAAGTAATATCTTGTAGAGCCCATTTCATCCAAAACACTCAAAAAGAAGTAACTACTATGTATTCCACTTCTACTCACTCAAAAAGAAATTTACCTTAATATCTTGTAGAGCCCATTTCATCCAAAACACTCAAAAATAAGTAACTACTATGTATTCCACTTCTACTCTAGATAGAGAAAGTAGCGACTCTTTCTTGCTTAACCATTAAACCGAAGACTCTTCTAAGTAGAATTATACATTGTCCACTTGTACTTTTCACAAGCCTATTTGAATCTCTATATGTTGTTAATGTAAATTTCTCACAAGTAAATTTGTCAATATAAATTTCTTAACTTCTAAAAGTTCTATAGGAAGAGTCTGTAAAGGGCCAGGTAGCCTCTAGATCTCATCTTTTATGAAAGGTGACATATCTAGTAAATGCCCCTACAGTCAATCTCTGGAATAGATCTAAATGCCCATACAGTAAATGCCCCTATAATCAACATGTATATAGTATTTAGAAACAAAAAGTAATTTGATACAAAACATAGGTTTAACCAAGTATATAGTTTTTCATTTTCATATCCATGGTCTCAAACAATGAGAAAGAAAAAACCTTTCATATTCAACATGTAAAACACAAATTAGCCATAAAAGTGAAACCAAAAGTGATATGATACAAAACATAGGTTTTAACCTAATCTATTAAATGCCCCTACATTCAATCCTTAGAATGGATCTAATTAGAAGTTTTTCATTTTCATATCCATGGTAGTTCTATAGGCAGAGTCTGTAAAGGTCTAGGTAGCCTCTGCATCTCATATTTTATGAAAGGTGACATATCTAGTAAATTCCCCTACACTCAATCTCTGGAATAGATCTAAATTCCCCTATAGTATATGCCCCTACAATCAACATGTCTATGTGACATGTTTGTTATTTGATATTACTTTTTTATTTTTTACGCCAAAGGAACCTAATAGTCCGCTTGACAAGTAGCTACCAGTAAACCTTTGGGGGTCTACAACTTGTCCTCCTCTCCATAAACTGAGTCACAACTAGGGGGATTTTAACCTTGGATCTCTTAATTTTCTCAAGACTCATGTTACTTCGATCACCAATTGAGCTTCCCCTCCCCCAGACTTGTCATTTGTAATTACATACTCATATATATTATAAACTTTGCTTGGGGAATGTAACAAAGTTTTATGTTTTTTAATGATATTTTAAAATCAATTTAGATCTGTTTTAACGCTGGATCTACCAAGTTCCTAGAGGGATTATTGATCCCTCTCAACGCTTGGTAGATACATAGTTAAGATGAATCTAGGATAGTTTAATTCCCCCCTTTAATTAATATATATTCCACATTAATACCATGTGTTCCCATAAAATTGGAGCTAAAAAACCATCATTAACTTGACCAAGTCAAGTTTACCTTAACTACCCAAAAAAAATTAATAAAAATAATAAGAATAACATACAATTTAACATAAAGTTATTTTTGTTTTTATGTTTATTTTGACCTAGTCAAAATGATTATAGGACAATACATTATAACATCCATATCATACTAAGCTCTAGAGCACCTCTCAACATAATAAACAGTGAATATACATTTATCATATATAATGAAATTAAAAACTACATATTCATATACATCAAATATTTTTAAAATTAATAAAAATAAATAAATATTGTGATTTATTTTTTACATTTAATTATTATTTTGCTTAGTTATATATCATAAATTTCTTTCTGTTATAATTTTACATTAACTTATACTTAAAAAAAAATTTGTTATTATTAAAAGTTAAAAAAATAATATTGTAAATTAGATATATGCTCTCCCATAAAATTGAAATTCCGTTATCCATTTAGTCTATTAAATATTAAAAATTCGTTGTTTCTTTCATGTATTATATATTATATTTGTAATCATATTTTATTAATTTAATATTATTTAAATTATTATTATTATTATTATTTTTAAGTTATTAATGATTGAATTAAAGTATCAGGAGGTTCCAGATTAGTTATCAAAAGTATGGTCTCATATGGCTTTAAGATCCATCCTCTGTCATTCCATATCTCCATTGAAATTTTGAAGCAATAGAATGGTTTCATATTCTCCATGAGCATAATAAAATGGTCGATGAAAAGGCTAACAATGTCTCTAAAGTGGAATGTGCAGGTTCTTTATATCAAATCTAATTGATGTGTTGATCAAGGTGGCTCTAGAGAGACTCAAAATCAAAGTTTTCATATTTCATTGAAACTAGGACAAGACTGAAGAGCTCATCATCTTGATTCCAACGACAGAGATGACACTCAAATATGACTTCATATGTGCAAGTTATTTGAGTGAAATTTCAAGTCAATGAAGCAAGATTTTTATCGCCAAATAAATTTGGAGGCTTACTAAATTTTGGAAGCTTGACTAAATCTAACGAAACCCCCTAAATTTGGAAGAAACTAACCGAGCGAAAAATTAGCATTTAACGACATCCGAAACTGGTCAAAATGTTTCCTAGTTAATTTTTTCGATGACCCCTCGAAATCTGGCGATGGTTAGTTTTTTATTAAACATATATATAAAAAAAAAAGGGTTGGCGGGTGCAGCGGACTCGCCCAACCCCACGGTTCATATATATATAATAAAAAAATCATGGTACACATGGGACCCGCGGAATTTGAACTCGCGCAGGTCGGGCCGACCCGCCAACCAGCGGCCCCAAACCTTATAATGCCAAATGAGGTCGTTAAAATATGTGGCCAATGGTGATTTCATATAACGAAACAATAAGGAGTGGGAGGAGGCCCGCTAGTTTGACCCCGAGACCTCCTCCAACCAACTACCTTTTATGTTGTATGCCAACTAGTTCGCTGAGAGACCTGTTGAATTCCAACAAGAAATTGCAGCACATACACTAGTGTGGGACCAACAAGTCCTAGTGATACATTAGTGTGAAGGCCAATTTAATTAGTTAAATTGGTGCGGTGTCTAATTTAATTTTCCCTTAATTAAATTGGACAATAAAATGTAATCTTATCTCATGATCACTTGTAATAGTTAACTAAGTGTGATAAAATTATTTAGCTCATGTATTTTGAGTTGAGGGTGGTTGGTGAGGCATGCAAAGTAATTCTATTAGTTATGGAGTTCGAATTGTAGTTGGTGCATTAGTTTAATGCATGAGTAATCAGTTAACTTAGTTAGGTGAGTTAGAGTCAGTTGAACTAGTTGTAACTGTTTGTTGCACTAGTGAGAGATCAAGTGAATTAAATATTATTTAATTCACAATCAGTGATCTGCCATGAAATTGATGATTTACTATTAATATATGCATGCATGTCAGTTCCAGTGGAGACCCAATTGAGATAAAGGTTAAAGGAATGTTAACTATCAGTTGTGTGATTAGTAGGTTGCTCGCATGCAACCAGACATCCATTGGATTGCCCATGATCCTTGCGTAGTTTTGGAAGGTCAAAATTCCTAAAGAATAGGGATTCCATTCATCAAGAATTTTGCAAGGCAAGCATGTTGTTTAGACACTGAGAATTTACTAGGTTTTGGTCGATTTTGTCTGGGACAGTGTGAGACAGTTGTGAGAGTGTAGGAGACTCTTGTGAAAAGAGTGCATTGTAATTGTTTCATGTTTCCATGGTGAATATACATAGAAGATAGAGTCATTTTGAGAAGCAAGCTTTCCTTCGGAAATTATCTGTGTTGTGGTTTGATTTGATTATTTCTTTGCTTAATGTGATTAGCGATTGTTTTTAATTTCCGCAATTGATTTGTAGAAGGATTCAGTATCTAGCTTTAGTAAATTGTTAGATCAGATTGAATCCATTGATATACATATGTTTGTATAATTTATACATGGTATCAAAGCACAGGAAATCACTATAGTGGAGGAGAAGCTGAGTTTGTGACTGAATAGAATTTGAATTTGCAAAAGTATTCTTGGTGCGACAGGTGATTCAGGATCAAAATGGCTTTAAATGGCTTGAGATTGGAGTATGCACTCGAGGGTAGCTCTAACTATATTGTGTGGAAATACAGGATGGAGGTAGTACTGGAGGACAATGTGTTGAAAGAATTCTTTGATAATGATCTTCCCAAACCCGCTATAGCAGATGTTGCAAATCTTGATGATTGGCAAAAGAAGGTTGCAAAGGTGAGGAGGATAATATAGGGAGTACGAGACCACATTGTCTCAAGTCTCCATGGAAAAGAGACACCATATGTAATGTGGAATGATTTGAAAGATCTATTTCAGAGCAACAGTGATCATAGAAAATTGGCACTGAAGGACAAGCTCAGGAAAATCAAAATGGAGAAAGGCGACACTATACCGAAATATTTAAAAAAATTTATCCAATGTTGGGAGGAACTTGGAAGTGATGACATTACTATTGCAGATGATGACTTGGTAATCCTAGCTCTTCTAGGACTTCCCAAGAGTTGGCATAGTTATCAGGACTTTTTCAATGGAAGGGAAAAGGTGCCATATTGGGAATGACTTTGGTCGGATTTGGTGCAAGAAGAATTCAGGCGAAATACCAGTGATGGATCTTCATCCAAGAATGATGATGAAGAATATTGTGCTTTGGATTCCAAGGCGAAGAAGGGGAAAAGAAATAAATTTCATTCCAAATCTGAGTCTGACAAAGATGGCAAGAAGTGCGACATGTCCAGAGTGAACTGTTTTCACTGTCACGAGCATGGACATTATGCCACTAATTGTCCACAAAAGAAGAAGAACAAGAATGCTTCAGGATTTGGAGCTGGTGAGGCTTTGGCCTCACAATTTGAGCTTTACTTGTCACTCATTGCATGCATGGTGTCAAGTGTAATGGGATCAATGTGGTACTTGGATAGTGGTGCATCCTTTCACATGAAGGGAGACAAAGAAATTTTTAGTAGCTTGGAGGAGAAGGACCTCCAGATGCATATCGAAATGGGTGATGACTGGCGGTATAGTGCTACTAGGATTGGTACAGTTACCTTCCAGAGACAGTCAGGTAAAACCTTTCAATTAAAAGGTGTAATGCATGTACCAAGCTTGGAGAAAAATTTGGTCTCAGTTGTAATGTTGGAGGATAGAGGCTATGATGTTGTTTTCAGTGAAGGAAAATATTTCATGCGACACAGAACAATAGGAAAAGCCAAGAATATTGGGATTCGTGTGAAGAATCTCCATAAACTTGATGTAGATGGCTACGCAGCATTGATGGGTATGGCAGACAAAGTGGTGAGCCGAGATGAGGGTGAGTTATGGCACAAGAGATTGGGCAATCTACACCATGGAGCCTTGAAGGTCATGTAACAGATTTCTACGGGTTTTCCCAAGGGTAATATTGCACAAGCAGACACATGCAAGGGATGTACTATGGGGAAGTATGCAAAGGAAAATTTTCACGAGAAGGAGAACCGAGCCTCGGAAATCCTTGAGAGAGTTCACTCAGACGTGTGTGGACCATTCTCTACTGCTTCGACAACAAAGCATAAGTACTATGTGATATTTGTTGATGAATTCTCTAGAAACTGTTGGATCTACTTCATGCAGAAGAAATATCAGATGTTCTCAAAATTTCTTGAGTTCAAATCACTGGTGGATAAAGACACGAGGAAGCATGTGAAGGTCTTAGGAGCGAAAATGGTGGTGAGTACATCTCAAATGAATTCAAGAACTTCTGCAACAAAGAAAGAATTCAGAGAGAGTTGATTATGCCTCATAACACACAGTAGAATGGGGTCGCAGAAAGAAATAACAGAACAATTGTGGGTGCAGCATGAGCGATGTTGCATGATCAGGGCCTACCGTTGCATCTCTGGGCGGAGGCATGCAACACAACGGTATTTGTGAAAAACCATTGTCCTCATCGGATACTTGGCATGAGTACACCAGAGGATGCTTTTACTAGTAAGAAACCTGATGTTTCATATTTTAATATTTTTGGCTCATATGTTTATGTGCGTGTGAGCAAAGACGCCAGGAAGAAGTTCGCACCAACAACTGAGATTGGGATATTTGTGGGGTACACTGATACTCCCCACAAATATCAGGTGTATTTTCCAAACAATAGGATGACTGTTGTGAGACGGGATATAAAACTTAATGAGGAGAAACCCATGTGATTGTCCCTTGAGAGGGAGCTGAATTTGCATGCAAAGGAGGAACTCATGGTTCCAAAGAATGAACCTCAAGATGTGGAGCAGCCACTTGTGGAGGATCATGGAGTGGAAAAGAAAACTCATGCAGAGCCATCCACCAGAAATGGTAGAAGGTGCACCACAGAAGCTGATAGATTGATATTTGATGCGACAGAGAATGTAGGAGCCCCTATTTCACTGTGCAGACAGAGACAATCTTCAGACAGGTTTACTGGATACATGGCTCTTATGAGCAAGTGTATTGTGACATAACCATATTCCTTTGAGGAAGCAGTGCAACAACCAATTTGGGTTGATGGTATGGTAGAGGAGTATGACTCCATTGTCAAGAACAGTGCATGGGAAGTTGTCCCAAGACCGGTCAGAAAATCAGTGGTTGGATCTAGATGGATCTATAAGGTGAAGCAAGCAGTGGATGGGAGTGTGGAGAAGTACAAGGCCAAATTTGTGGCCTGGGGATTCTCACAAGTTGAGGGGATCGACTATGAAGAGAATTTTGCACAAGTCGCGAGGTACTCTTCCATTAGTTCTATCCTTTCACTCTCAGCACAGATGGCATGGCACATTCATCAGATGGATGTGAAAACTACTTTTCTCAATGGAGTTATTGAGGAAGAAGTGTACATAGAGCAACCAAAAGGTTTCGAGACATTTGATAGTGAGTCTCATGTGTGTCAACTCAAGAGAGAACTATATGGGCTAAAGCAAGCACCTCATGCTTGGTACACTCAGATTGACAAATATTTCACCGGGTTGGGCTTCATCAAAAGTGAAGCAGATGCAAACCTGTACTAGATTGTGGTTGATGGTAAGGTCTTCATTATTGTAATTTATGTTGATGATCTAGTTTTGACAGGTGATGAGCAGCTGATAACTTCTTGCAAGGAGGATCTTGCAAGGGAGTTTGAAATGAAGGACACGGGACTCCTTAACTATTTCCTTGGTTTGGAAATATGGCAGCGGGATGGTGAAATTTTTGTTTCTCAAGGCAAGTATGCCAAAGAGATACTGGGTAAGTTTCACATGGAGAGCTGTAAACCCATGGACACTCCTCTTCCAGGGAATTGGAGGAAAGAGGATGCTACTTCAGGAGAAGTAGTGGATGCTACTATCTATAGGCAGCTAGTGGGTTCACTGATGTACTTGGTGAACACGAGACCAGACATTTGCTACGCAGTTAACCAGCTGAGTCAAACTATGGTTAAGCCGAACAAGCTCTTTTGGAAGGTGGGGAAACATGTCTTGAGATATATCAAGGGCACTACAGAGTATGGATTATGGTACAGATGGACAGAGGGATTGAAGCTTCAAGGATTCACAGATACAGATTGGGTAGGCATTCCATCAAACAGAAAGAGCACATCAAGAGGGATCTCCATCATAGGATCGACAATAGTTTCTTGGTATAGTAGGAAGAAGCGATTTGTGACACTCAGTTTATTCGAGGCAGAGTACATGGTAGAAAGTCAAGCTAAATGTGAGGCCATATGGATGAGAAAGATCTTGGTTGGTTTGTTTGGTTCTTAGATGGATCCGACGGGGATACATAATGATGACCAGAGTTGAATTAAACTCTCGGTTAATCCAGTATTCCATGATAGGTCCAAGCACATAGAAATTCGATACCACCATCTCAGAGCTTGTGTTCAGAGGCACATTATGTTACTTCAGAAGAATTGATATACATATGTTTGTATAATTTCTACAAGACTTCATTGGGAAATCTTCCTAGCATAATTTTATTTAATCCCAAACTCATTTGCACGGAGGGAGAACGAAGGAGCAAAAAACCACAAACATTGGAACAATGCACAAGGGTAGAACAAGGCCTCCAAAACCTGGCACAGACGTGATTTTCAAGAAGGTATATCCTTAGAAAATTCCAGGGAATATTTTTAGGGAATATTCCCAAAATATTTCAACAGGAGGATCATGAGGAATCTAAAAGATTCCCTAGGGGTCAGATTTTGACAGTGTCAGAAATGTGATAATTTTATACTCATATAAACTGATTTTTTGCAAGGATCGCAATGACATAGTCTATTTATTCATTTGAGTAGCCAATTTTCAGTCCATCCTTGGAAGAGAATCTATGAGGAATATAAAATCTTCCATGGGAGCTTAAATTTGTTTGTGACAAAAAGGGGTTGTGTTTATACTCAAATTTCATGATTTTTCACTAGAAATCTGATGGTGCAGTCCATTTTCTAATTCAAGCAACCCATTTTTCAGGACATCCCCAGATTTGGAGGTATACGATGTATTTTTTCCATGTATTCATTTGAATTTTCTGAGATGAATGAAGAGGCCTCCCCACTTTAAGCAGGGCCCAAAGATTTAGTCTGTATTGGACGAACTCCATTATGAAGATATTGTGTGTTCCTTATCTCTATGGCTACCTTTGATTTTCATCTTCTTTAAAATGTATGCACATGTGGTCTTTCATGCTCTTTTTACATGCAACTTTGAATACATCAAAGAAGTAAAGATCTAAGATAAAGTTTGCTATCAGATCAATCTTCTTGCTCATGTGAATTATAAGTGTTTATGATAACCAGGGAAAAACTAAAATAGTGAAAAGGTAGACTTAAGTCCTTTGATCCAGAAGCAGGGTGTGCAACACGATGAAGGAAAATGGTAGATCATGATGATCATGAGGAGGAAGAGAAATATTTTCAATTTTTTTTTACACCATGGTAAAAAAATGGATAAATTGTTTGCAAAATATGAGAAGACAATGGTAAAGAAAGAGAAGAAGAAATAACCAACAAAATATCATGCTTCAGTAAATCAAGGAGAAGGAGGAGAGCCTCCTGAACCCCCATCTCCATCTTCCAGTTGTTAGTTTATGTAGCATTGGATGTGTTATAACCACAAAATTTGGTGGAGAGGCTAGAATACATGAGATCTACACCTAAATAATTTTTGGAAATTCCACCTAGAAATGACTTAATTAGATTATTACCTAGTTTTTAAATGTTTCCTAAGTCTAAACTTAGGGAATATGGTTAATTAATCAGAATTAATTAAGGTGAAAATAATCTAGAAAATCACAAGGATCGACTTCAAGATTATCTAACCATTGATTAAGTTTTAATATTGGTCGTTGGTGCTCCAACAATGGATTTAAGAGGAGATCGATGTGCACTTGGAGAAGACACACTAGAGACACTTGGAGAATTGGTTTTTCCAGAGTAGCAATAGTTAGTCGCTAGAGAGTCGAGCTTCAGTGAGGAAGTAGAGAAAGTGAGGGGAAAGGACAGTAAGGATGGAGTAAGTCTTCCATATCCAATGAGTGAATTTACAAAGAGGCAAAAGAATCACAGAGAGGCTGACACAGGGCCTGCGCAGAAGCCTCTAGAGGGCAGTTCAATTTTGCTAAAGAGAATCCGAATTTCAGTTACAGTGGTCGAGAAATTGTTCCAGAAGGACGGGGAGATAGTTTCTCTTCCAATGGAAGACAATAAGACTAAAAGAGTAGCTGATTCAGGTTGAGCATGGCAGATACTATGCTAGGGTGACGCAGGCCAATGCAGAGGAAGTTTGGACAACTAACTTGGAGCTGCAATCAAAGCCTGAGTTTGTTGCGGGGTGAGGAAAATTCCTCACTAGATTTTTTCCATTATTTCTCTCTATAGGATTTCCATATTTTGGCATCAAATTGTACTCATATTCTCTCACTACTACATAATAATAAAACCCACATTTGCTACACCAGTTTTTCCGCATTGGGTTTTTCTAGGGACATTTATCCAAAAATAACAGTGTAAATTTTATGTGTGTGTGTGCTAGTATTTTCTTAGTTTCCAGCACCATTATTATCCACAACTTTATTTGTGAAGGTTTCAGTGTGATTAATTTTATATTTTCCGTAGCAAATAAATTGTTAAATTAATTAACAATTAGAAGAATTAATTCCAGTTGTTGCAATAGGATTTCGGTCTTGAAATTTTTAGCAACAAAAAATGAGAGGGATTTTTAGTGTAGATGTAGTGTTAGTAGCAGTATGACATGGTCAACAACAACACAAATGAAACATCAAAGTTTCACAATAGTTGGTGGGCAGTGGCAGACAGTCACAATGGCCAGACATCAACAGCGTGTTTGGAGGTGATACATAGAGAGGGTGTTGTGTCATAATGTGTAGCATTACAGAGAACACAATCCTCGCTAATAAGGAGTGTTAGTTTATATATTATTGAATGTGTTCTAGCCACAAAATACGATGGAGAGGCTAAAATACATGATATCTCCAAAACCCAGAAATCGTTTATGGAAATTCCACCTAGAAATGGATTAATTAGATTATTAACTAGTTTTTTGATATTTCATATAAACTTAGGGAATATGGTTAATTAATTAGAATTAATAAATTCAAGGTGAAAATCATATAGAAAATCACCCATATCAACTTCAAGATGATCCTAGCCATTGATTAATTTTTAATATTGGTCGTTGGTGCTCCAACAAGGGATTATAAGAGTAGTTCAATGTGAAATTGGAGAAGACAAAATAGAGCCACTTGGAGAATTCGATTTTCCAGAGTAGCAACACTCAGTTGCAAGAGAGTTGAGCTTTAGTGAGGAAGCAGATACAGTGAGGGGCATGGACATTGAGGCTATAAGAAGTCTTTCAAATCCATTGAGTGCATTTTCAAAGAGGCAAAAGAACCATAGTGAGGCTAGGAGAAGCCTCTAGAGGGCAGTTCTATTTTAGTTGAGAGAAGTCGAGTTTAAGTTCCAGAGGTCGGGAAAGAGTTCCAGAAGGCCAAAGAGATAGTTTCTCAACCAGTAGCATACATGATGACTACATGAGAATTTGATTCAAGCTGAGCGTGGAAAACACTGCGATAGGGTGACACAGGCCAACGCAGAGGCAACTTGGACGACTCACTTGGAGCTATAGTCAAAGCCCAAATTTTCCTGTGGGGTGAGGAAAATCCTCACTAGAATTTTTCCAATATTTCTCTTTGTAGGATTTCCAGATTTTGGCATCGAGTTGTACTCATATTTTCTCATTGATACATAATAATAAAACCTTCATTGGATTTATAGAAATTATACAACAAGCATGTATATCTTGGATTCACCAGATCTAACAATGTTATAAAGTTAAATATTGAATCACTTCTACAAATATTTTGCGGAATTAAAAACACAATCGCCAATCACATGAACATGAAGAAATATCAATAACACACAACACAGATAATTTCCCGGGGAAAGATTACAGCTAAAAACCCCACTATCTTCTATTGTATATTCACAACATGAATCATGAAACAATTACATACAAAAATATTCTCACAAGATCCATCCAGTACTCAGCTAATTGTCTCACATTTTCATATGAAAAAATGACCAACACAAATCCAATTTCCAGCCTCCAGACAGCCTGCCTTGCTTGCACAGCCCCTGATGGTAAAGATCCTTGAATGATGGATGATCTTTCCTGCCTTGACTACGCAAGTATCATGGGAACTCCAATGGGTGTTTGCCTACATGTGTGCAAGAAGATAATCCTACAATTGGTATTCAACCTTCCCTTTCAGTTATAACTCAACTAGGTCTCCACTAGATCTGTCATGCATGCAGCTAATAATAGTAAAACATCAGTTGCATGTGAATTAAATAACATTTAATTCACTTGATATATCACTAGTGTATCTGTAGTTACAAATAGTACAACTGACTTTAACTCACTTAACTGAGTTAAACTGATTTACAACTTGCATTAACTAATGCACCACTGCACTTCAAACTCTGTTACAACTAGAATTACTTTGCATGTCCCATCAACTACCTCTAACTCGAAATCCACTAGATAACTAAATTTACCACTTTCAGTTAACTTATTCAAGTCCACATTGAGAATAGATTACAGTTTAATTTCCATCTTAACTAAGGGAGAAACAAAATAGATATGCACCAAAAATTTCACACGAAAGAGGACGGACTGTAGTTTGTTGGATATCATTTTCAGGATTGAAGGTTGAAACAGTGACACATGTCACTTCATACAATTTCACTCTACTGAACCAATCTATAATTAGGTCATCATAGGAGATTGGGCATAATTATTTATTGAATAATCCAATATTGATCAGACCTGCGGTGTTGGAAAGAGGACTCAAAGGGCTACCACAAGGTGCAATTTCAGACCTTGGAGATCCAAAATTACATAGATACAATAGATTCAATATAGAGCTTCTAGAAGGCAAGAAAAAATATGTATTCAAGGATCACTACAGTAAGGACAACACATAAACAGTCGGGGGTAATTATGCTACAACAAGGTATGTATGATTAGTGTTTGAATTTTAATTTTAATATCATCTTTGACATGTGTTTTTGCAGGAAAATGTAAGTATTTTATATGTATGTTTGATTGGATTTTTTTCATAAATGTTGAACATATTTACATTTGAATTTTGAATATTTCTCTGACTATGTTTTTCAGAACAATGTAAGTATTTTTTTGTATATTGGTTTGGGTCTTGTTCATTAATGCATGTGTAGGAAGGAGGACACAATAGGACAAATCAAACACATACTAGAAGGAAAATGCAATGCCAAAGTAAAATTACTTGAAGCAAGCACAATAATACCTCAGTAGCTGCTAGCGTTCAAAGAAGCAATTCCAAGTCAAGTATCAGGTCGTGTCAAAAGTCAGTATTGTAAAAATCATCATTGTAGAATTGTAAAAGAGTCAATCTTCCCATAGGTGGAGAGGCATTGTTGGGAGGTATAAGTGTCATTGATGGATAATGTTATGGTTAGGGTGCGATCATACCAGCAATAATGCCACGATGACATGTTTTAAGTGGAGAAATCCTTGCATCAGGAGGATATGAGGGTCATAATTTATATAAATGCTTAGGTTGAGAGGGTCTTCAACAAGTGAACATTGGAGGGAATTTAGGGGTTTAAAAAATTATTAATTATTGACTATTCAATGAGCACAACCAATGATTAGTGCCATGCCACAATCCCATGGGGTTTTAGCCCACTAACTGGGGTTACTAACTTCAAACATGAAAATATCTCAAACCGTGAAGAATTACATGGCGTGCCATTTATCAACGGAAACATCTTGATAAGTAGAAACCATCCAAAATATCCTTGACTCGGAATATAGTAATTTTTCAAGTCAAAATTCCCATGCAAGATCAGGGTATCCCTGGTGTTGCGTGGGTTGATATAAATGACGATCACTGATCAACAATATCCCCCTTTGGCATTGATGGCAACACAAGTACTCCCCCTGCAATCATGACACCTCTTCCTACAACATTCTCTCTCCCTTTGTCATCAATGGAAAAGGGTAACTCACCCTGACAAACGTCATCCTACGGACCTGTACACACCTCAACTCCCCTTTTTTTACTTAGTTATATAAGAGAAAGAGTCTGATGAGAACTTGGGATAATCCCAAGATTTAGGCGAAGATACTCAAATGCTTCACGAGGTAATGTCCTTGATCAAACATTTTTCCAACACTGAGCAGATTGTGATTCATATTTTCAATGAACAACACATCTTTCGCTAATTCATTCTTGCTTCAAAGTGTGACTATACCTACTCCTATGAAATTTTAAGACCCGTCATTTCCAAAAGACACTGTTCCATCCTTATTTTCCTTCAAGGATATGAACTTATTCCTATCTCTAGTCATATGATTTGAGCAACCACTATCAACATACCAAATGTTTCTGTTGCTTTGAACCTTGAGAGTGCTAACATATTTTTCAATATTCTTTTTCCATATTTGTTTATTCCAATTTTGTGAGAATTCCTTTGAAGAAATTTGAAGTCTGCAATCTTTAGCTAGGTGTCCAAAATTGTTACATTTGTAACATTCGACATCATCTCTCAAATGATCAAATATGTTAATACTCCGTTGAGTTACGGAATATCCATTTCTAAAAGATCTCCCCAAATTGTATTTATTCCAAACATACGTGCGACATTCTATAGCTCTATGTACAAACCTTCCACATGAATAACAATGACCATACAAGATAGGTCGATACCTGGAAGGAAATCTTCTTCGAGGAATTTTATTCCATGGGTATTCCTACGAATCCTGATCTCTTGAGTTGGCTGGGAGGTCCACCTGCTTGTTATATTTTGCATATCCATCTTCTTCTTTTTTCATAGAAGGACTTGGCTCCTTTTCAGATTATTCTTTGTAACCAGGACCAATCTTGTCACTGCTTGATCACTAATTTTTGATGATTTCTTCCTATGCCTTAGATATGTTGGTGTAATTTTGAAGAGTTTTTCCATTTTTTACTTTCTTTTGTAGAGAAAATTTTTCAGCTTCCAATTCTTCTCTTTCCCTTTTGCTTTACTTTAATTGTTCCCTGAGCGATTCTTCAAATAATTTATATTCTTCAACCTTGATTTAAAGATTTAGGACCTGTTCCATTTCTATCTTTAATTCGTCTTCAAGAGTGTTGACAAGGATTATTCTCAACCTTGAGCTCTTTGATAACCCGAATCACTTCGTTTTGAAATTCATCCTCAGTCATCTCCTCTTCTTTGTCTCCTTCTTCATCTCCTTATTCTTGCTTATTATGCTTGGCCATAAAAAATAATCTTCTGTTGATTTATTCTTCATTATCATTGTCTTCATCAGATGAGGAGCTATCTTCTTTGGAGAAGAAACTCTTCTTAAACCATTTCTTCTTGCCTTGCTTGTTGAACTTCCTCAAACCTTTCTCTCCTTTCGTAACAACCTCATTTTTGTGAGGACACTTGGCTGCAAAATGCCCAACCTCACCACAATCGAAACATATTAATGGAAGTTTAACTTTGAATTTCCCCATACCTATTCTCATTTTTCATGCGAAGTAGGAAAATTATTTATCTAAAAATTCGTCTTCATCTTCTTCCTTTTCTTCTTCCTTACGACTACAAGTTTTCGCTTTTGGAGTATGATTTTCCTTACTATTATTCTTGGATGCGGCGAATGATTTTTCTAGGTGAGATGTGTCGTCCTCTTCTTCAATCATCATTTCATATGCCGTAAGAACTCCATGGTATTCATCTTTGCTAATATTTTTTAGATTCTAACTATATTCCAAGACATATACCTTTGGGTTGAATCTTGTCGACAAGGTTCTAAGGATCTTTCGGACAACAATTTTAGTGTCGACATGTTCTCCCAAACCTTCCAATGCATTTGTTATTTCATCAACACACTGTAAGTATGCATCAATATTTTAATCTTCCTTCATTTTGAGTTGCTCAAATTTTGCCCTGTAAATTTGAAGTTTTGCTTCTTTCACATTTGAGTCAACTGCATATATATTCTCAAGCTTTCCCCAAACTTCTTTAGCAGTTTTGCAACTCAATACCTTAAGATAGAAATATTTAATAAGACCACTGAGAATGATATCTTTAGCCTATGCATCATTGTTACACTAAAAAATATCACCTTGACATTATGCTGACTGTATGAGTTCATTAATACTCATACATGCCTCCTCTGCAAGTCTTACAACCTTTACTCCTCATGTCAAGCCTTAAAACAGGAGGAAAAACCCTAAAAATCTCTAAAACTTTGGGTACACAGGTAACATGAGGCCTCCCTGCGTTCCTAGCTTGGGTACGCAGGTAATACACTGCTTACCTGCGTTTCAGAACGCAGTTTTCCTTTTCAATGCCTGCATACCCTCCTCAAAGTCAAAAAAGCGAGAAATTAAAGTCAAAAAACTGATTTGAGGTCAATTCTAGAAGGTTCTAGATGAGAATTTTTGGGGATGAGTACGCTTTGATAAGGTGCACGTATCCCTCACCTTAAGGAACTAACCCCTTGATGTGAGGAGCCTATCCCTTTGAAGGAGGATTCTATCCCTTCAAAGGTGGAATCCTTACCTCCTCATCTACTCTATAAAAAGAGGCATTGGGTAGCCTCAAAGGGATTTGAAGCTTTATGTGTGATTGAGTTGAAGTCCTATTGAGATTTAGACTTCTTTCTGCTGAGCTTTTGAGAGGAAAGATCACATACCTCTATGTGCTCCTGAAGGAAGAGTGCAAGATTTATCAAAGTAGAGGAGACTCCTGCTTCGGACCCCGGGAAGGCCTTTCAAACATCAAGGCTAAGATTGTAAGGTTCTTCTGTTATTTTAATATTAATACAATCAAGTTTTGTTTCTCAATAAATTGTCGTTCGATTGTTTATTTCAATAAGTTGTCGTTTGATCGTTTATTTCATAGATTCCTTGATCACTATGATAGGTATGTTTTATGATTATTTGTTATACAGGTGCTATTTAATATTTTCTTGTTTGTGATTGCAGGTCGACAAAAGACGACACTTTGTTGCGACGAAAGACAATACTTTCTTGTGACGAAATAACTCTTGTTGCGACGGAAGGATTATTGTTGCGATGGAAGCACTACGACCGCAAATAAGCATTTGGATCTAAGGTAGGATCGACACCTTCATAACATTTATTTGTAAAACAAATATACTTAGAGAAAGACAAACTTAGTTGTTCGTTTGTTGCTAGATTGTCTTATGACACTAGGGAGATCGATCTTGTCCGCAAGATCGATTTATATAGCCAACAAATTGACGAATCCACTAGGGATCAAACCCAGAATCTCTGGTCCATATCGGTAAACCTATTGTAAATCCAGGTAATGAAAATGTAGCCATATAAGGAGGACCAGCATTTCCAAAGCAAGGAAAAGTACTAGGATTCTCATTAAGAGGGGTTCCTTGGTTGGTAAATTCCGGAACAGTTGCCATTATATTCAACTTCAGTGAATTTTATTAACAATTTAAAACTAAAATTAACAATTCATAATTCACACCTAACAATTAAAATTCACAATTCACACCTATGGTCTCTAAAAGTAAAAAAAAAAAAATTAACACGCGTTATCAAATCTAGGAGTCAAACCACACACAAACAATAACTTCTCGTACTAAAAACACTAGTTGGTGATGAAATCCAACATGCATTGTAAACCCAAATACCCTTGCAGGCTTTGTAAGGGTGACCACTTCCTTATCAATTGTCCTGGTATTCCAAAGGTCTTGGAAGTATGGTCAGAAAAATCTCATCAACTTTCCATTGATCCATCAACTAGTGATAGTCAGATTCCTGGGAAAAAGGGTAAAGTTAGGTTTCCTTGTAAGTTATGCAAAGGGAGTCATCAAACTCACATTTTCCCTCACATGGATGAAGCCTCAAAACTATTGGAAAACGTTACTGTTCCACAACAAGAACTTCCAACTGGTTACCGTCAAAGTTCTCCCAACTTACCGTCAACTGACAGAGTGATTGATCTAATTTCAAGTACAGTTGATCCCACTCTTCCATTAGAGAGTGAAACTCATATCACTCAGGTTGATGATCCATTATTTGATCAAGTGGTCGATTCGATTTCACATTCGGTCGATTCCATTCTCCCTGTAGAGAGTGAACTTCATACCACTCAGGTTCTTTTTGTTACATCAAATTCTTCTACGCTAGGGGGCATTTCACCTGCTTCTACAGAACCCCCTCCAAGTACTGAGGTCTTTTCCTTTGATTGGAATAGACTGACAGAACCTCATCTTCCTTCCTCCATCCCTTTCCAAATCATTTTGAAGGCTGGTCGTAGGGATATATGCCGCACACATGTGGATGAAGGTGCTTCTGTTAGTATTTTATCCTCAACTGCTTGGAAAGCTTTGGGTTCTCCTCAGCTTGTGCCTATTACGCAGAATCTGAAAGCTTTTAACAGAACCATTAGTGAACCTTTAGGGATCCTTCCTAAGTTTTCTATTACTTTGGAAGTTAAAACTATCTGTATTTATCTTATGGTAGTTCGAGGTCCCTTGGATTTCAATTTACTCCTTGGGCGATACTATGTTTATGCAATGAAAGTTGTCGTATCGACACTCTTTCGTGTGATGTCTTTCCCTCACAATGGCAATATTGTGACTATAGACCAGCTTTCGTTCCCTAGTCTTGTTTCGACTACCAATAATATGACACCCATAAATGTTCCTAATTCTAAAGTGGTATCTACCCCGCCACGGGTTAATTATGTGGCAGCTAGTCCCATGTTTTCAATTACCAATGTAAGTGAGCCTCTCACTGTTTGCTCGTCTTCCTATGACTTAGATCCAGTAATTGACATGGAAAACTCTATGGGATTATTTGAACGCAATGTTCTTATCCCTTTTGAGTCCCTTGACATGTGTTCCTTCCAGATAACTATTCTTCCATCTGATGAAGACCTCTTGGAAGCCATGATCGAGGTGTGTCCATTGACATGTGTTTCTTCCAGTTGGAAGCCATGATCAAGAGCCGAGGATAGTTCATTTTACTGTGTCAACCTTGTTAAAAAATGAATCAGTGACCCGAGGATAGTTCCTTTTATTGTGTCAACCTCGTTAAAAAATGAATCAGTGAGTCCGAGGATAGTTCCTTTTACTGTGTCAACCTTGTTAAAAAATGAATCAGTGAGTACGAGGATAGTTCCTGTTACTGAATCAACCTCGTTAAAAAATAAATCAGGTATGAGGACAGTTCTTATCCTGTGTCAACCTCATTAAAAAATGAATCAGTAGGTAGATTGTAGCGAGTAGATTAATAGATTAGAAATAAGTAGTTTTTGAGGATGGTTCCTGTTACTGAGTCAACCTCGTAAAAAATGAATCAATGTATCATGAGGAAAGTTTCTTTTACTGTGTCAACCTCATTAAAAAATGAAACACGTTGCCATGAGCATAGTTCTTTTCCTATGTCAAGCTCGTTAAAAAATGAAACAAATCCTTCCCTAATTGATTCGAGTCGTTGACTAGATCTCGTAAATGTTAAGTCATATATTTAGGTTAGTTATTTCAGTTTTTGCATAATTTTCTTACAGTTTTAGGTCGGGTCTTTCATATGATCTCATAAATGAACCTTCATTCCATCCAGCTATTAATTACCAACAGTGTACTTATTTGAATGAAATGAAGCTGGGGGGGCATGCGCTCTAGCAGTTACGCTTAGGGGGCATCAAGCACAGTTTTCTCTCTGTTTCAAGCTTGTGTAAAAATGAAACCACTCTTAAGCATAGTTTTTCTCTGTTTCAAGCTTGTGTAAAAATGAAACCTATCTTGAGTTGATTTCGATTATTATTTTCAAGACTCGTTAAAGTCATGAAAATCCCGAGATTATTTTGCTATCTTTCATTCTCGTAAAACACATGAAAATGTTGAGTTCTTTCCATCTTTTCCTGCTCATAAATTAAATTGAAAGTCGGCCACAGGAGTATATTTTTATCCCTTTTGCGAACTCGTTAAAACTTACGAAAAAGTGAAAATGAAGAGCATACTTTTATCACTTTTTTGGACTCTTTCAAAAATTTACGAAAAAGCGAAACCCTGAAGTTCTCTTTTAAGCCCTTTTTAGACTCTCTAAAAATGAAAAGATTGTCGAGCACTTGATTATTCGAACTCATTAAAATAAATGAACGGTCGTCCCTTCAGTATAAGTTTACGCCTTTTGCGAACTGAAATTGACTATTTATGAAAAAGGTATACATTGACTAATTACGGTCAATAGAGTTCTCTCCCGTATTATTTTATCCTTTTTCGGGCTCGAGAAACTAAATTTACGAAAAAGTACACCCATGGAGTTTTCTTAAGTTTTTTCTTCTGACTCCCTAAAATTGAAAAACATCGAGTTTCTCCTATACTGGACTCGTTAAAATTTAACAGTAAAGGACCTGTTCAACTTTTAAACAAGAACGAACCACTCCTTCTTAGGGTTCGAATCTTAAACTAAGTTGGACTCATCCAAAGGATGAGCTTATAAACAAGCAAATGTTATCCTCCTCAAGCTTGTCAAAAATAAAGAGGTACTTGCCAGAAATGGTGGGGGCAAAGAGAGAAAAACGAACCTGTTTGTTACATTTTGATTATTCGGAAAACCGTTAACCACTCTTGAACACGACACTTTTGTTCACCTGGGTTGGGAAATCCTTTACCTAACAGTTAATAAAACCACATTGAAAGTTTTCAGTCGGTTTCTGGGTATTAGCTTTGGGTCAATTTTCACCAAGCCTTCTGCAGCGTCGTTATGTGTTCAAGAGGACAGTTCAAATAAACCATTAATCTGCAAAATATCTGTCATTCATTTTGACCATCCCTGAGTCAGTCCTTGCCAATATATTTTCAAAGCTTGATCTATGATTTCGTGTTGTGGGCTTGCCTACGACGGATCACTTTCTATCGATGACAACTCATTATCTAGGAAGTTGATCTAGAAATCGTCAGTACCTTGAAATTTGCATGCCTTAATGGCAGGTTTCTCGCCTTCGACGACAGGTTACATCATTGACCTTCGATCGAACGATTCCATGATGTGTTCGACTGCAACTCAGTCATTCACATTTCATGGATTGTACTGAGTACTTTGAGAGCCATTGACATTACTGGTGGTTACTCTCACACTTGTTAACAATTTACATTATTGACTAGTAATCAAGTGGTTTCTACCATGTTCGACTTCGACACATTCATTCACATGGATAGAATCATACTGGTTCGAGAAGCGTAAATCAAGACCTTAGATCTAGTTTCCACCATCCAGGCTGCGAGGAATTTTTGTTATTAATTTATACAGTGGAATATTCATAAACAGATGGCTGCGTCGTTGTTGTGTCTACATATGTCTATATTGTTGATGTATTGAAAATCATTCCTGTATCAGAACAGTTTAAATCAGTTTTCTAGTTAGTTTTGATCTGAGTATGGGAATTCCTACCTCAGCGATGATATGTTTACATATATATATTTTTCATTGAATGTTTTTATAGGTTTCGACTGGGGTGTCCATAGGATGATCCTTGAAATGATAAAGTACTTCACTCTTCATATATGACAGACTTCATTTTCATCTATTCCAGACCTCGCACTTTAGGGGGAAATCTGTTACACTAAAAACTGTCACCTTGACATTTTGCTGACTGTATGAGCTCATTAATACTCATGCATGCCTCCTCTACAAGTCTTACAACCTTTACTCCTCATGTCAAGCCTTAAAACAGGAGGAAAAACCCTAAAAATATCTGAAACTTTGGGTACGCAGGTAACATGAGGCCTGCCTGCGTTCCTAGCATGGGTACGCAGGTAATACACTGCTTACCTACGTTTCAGAACAAAGTTTTCCTTTGCAATGCCTGCGTACCCTCCTAAAAGTCAAAAAAGCGATAAATTAAAGTCAAAAAACTGATTTGAGGTCAGTTCTAGAAGGTTCTAGATGAGAATTTTTGGGGATGAGTACGCTTTGATAAGGTGCATGTATCCCTCACCTTAAGGAACTAGTCCCTTGATGTGAGGAGCCTATCCCTTTGAAGGAGGATTCTATCCCTTCATAGGTGGAATCCTTACCTCCTCATCTGCTCTATAAAAAGAGGGTTTGGGTAGCCTCAAAGGGCGTTGAAGCTTTATGTGTGATTGAGTTGAAGTGCTGTTGAGATTTAGACTTTTTTCTGCTGAGCTTTTGAGAGGAAAGATCACATACCTCTATGTGCTCCTGAAGGAAGAGTGCAAGACTTATCAAAGTAGAGGAGACTCCTGCTTCGGACCTCGGGAAGGCCTTTCAAACATCAAGGCTAAGGTTGTAAGGTTCCTCTGTTATTTTAAGATTAATACAATCAAGTTTTGTTTTTCTCAATAAATTGTCATTTGATTGTTTATTTAAATAAGCTTTTGTTTGATCGTTTATTTAATAGATTCCTTGATCACTATGATAGGTATGTTTTATGGTTATTTTTTATACAGGTGCTATTTAATATTTTCTTGTTTGTGATTGCAGGTCGACAAAAGACGACATTTTGTTGCGACGAAAGACGATACTTTCTTGTGACGAAAGAACTCTTGTTGCGACGGAAGCACTACGACCGCAAATAATCATTTGGATCTAAGGTAGGATTGACACCTTTATAACATTTATTTGTAAAACGAATATACTTAGAGAAAGACAAACTTAGTTGTTCGTTTGTTGCTAGATTGTCTTCTGACACTAGGGAGATCGATCTTGTCCGCAAGATCGATTTATCCGACCAACAATCATATACCATATTTTTCTTACCTTGTTCATCCTGGTTCACTGTAAAGCCTTTTTCAACAATTTCCCATACTTCGTATCCATACGCCAGCAAATGAACCTACATTCTTACACTTCAAAGTGCATAGTTATTTCCATTGAACATAGGAACTCTATTCTTTGTATACTCCATGATCTCCTTCCAGTTTTTAGATTGCTATTGAAGGAACCACACTCTGATACCAATTTTTGGAAATACTGAGAGGGGGGGGGGGGGGGATCAATATTTCCAACAATTGGATCATAAAAATTGAACAATATGAGGGCAAGATCCAATTACATTTCTTCGATTTGGAGGCACTACTCTCATATGGTGGGAAAGAAAACTTCAGAAAGGCAGTAAGAATGTGGGTAAACTCCTTTCTTCCTGTTTTAATTTTGTTTATGCTCTAAAAGGAAAATTTTATCCATTAGAATATCGACAGAAATCCACGATAGAATGGAAACATTTGAAATAAGTCAAAGGTTAAGATTTTTAAAGCTTCACAGAAGAATTCAAAAAACAAGTTTTAACATTGGGAATTCCTTTAGATTCATCTAATACTTTGATGAAGTATATTGGTTCTTTACATGATTATATTCGACATTTATTTTTTTTATTTAACCCACTACTCTTGATTCAGCAAGTGTGAAAGGTGTTCACCTTGAAATCAGGGGAAAGTATGAATGGGGTAACTATGCAAAGAAGGAAACGATAAAAAGGAAAAAGGAAGACAAAACATCTTACACTCCCTGTCAGAAAGAAGGGATTGATGAGGAGAATTACTGGAAACAACATCCAAAATTGAAGCCAAATATGGATGGAAAAAAAGGGAAGAAAAATAAGGTCGCTACCATGCAACAAGCCCATGAATCTGATTCATAGGATGAGGTGAAGGTCACAACTGCCAAATTTTAAAGTCTTGGATCAATTGACTCGGGTTATGATTCAAGTGATGAGATGAAGATAAAAAAAAACTTTGGATTTTAAGTGATGGACAAATGGAATTAGGTTGGGATTCAGGCGATGAGACAAATATTACAATAGATGTTGTGCCAATGATGAGAAGAACACCAAAGATTGCATGGCTGCAAGAACTTAAGGAGGTCAACCAAATCATTCAAGTAGAGAATGTTGAGCTGAGGATACTTCTACATTAACCATAGGAGGAGAAAAAAAGTTTGAAACATCACTTACAAGCCGTAGAAGAGGCCTTGGAAAAGTTGCAATGTGGCAAACCATCCTCACCCACTTCAGATTTGACACTTGAGGTAAAAAGTGATTTTTTAGTTTCATGTTATGATGATGATTTCATTGCTTTTGAGAAACACACTACGATAATTGGTTCAAAATTCATGAATAAAATGGGGTATCAAGGAAAATTCCTCGACATTAATGGCCATGGCATGGTGAATCCTATCAAAGTGGATGGATTAACTTGTTATGCAGGGATTGGTTATGTTAGAAAAGAGGTTGTAGGAAGTTCCAAGATAACCAGTGACAAATCGATGATGTATATTGAGATAACATAAAAACATTTATGTGATAATGAGAATTCTAAAGGAAGAGCTAAGGCAAGCTATCCTCGTCAGAGTTGCACTAGAGACAACCATTCAAAAAAAATGTCAAGAAATTCTGGAGGAAGAAGAACCATTGCAACCATTACAACTAGAGAGGGCATCAGAGAGCTATATGTTGGAAGCTCCATACAAAGCTACGTTCGAGGGAAGAAAAGAAGCTCATGACAATATCCGTGAATGAATCAATCAGTGAATCAATTCAACAAGAAATCCAAATATAGGAAGAGATCCCATTAACCTAGTTGGGTAAGAAATGGGTAGCATTTTAAAGTAGTTGAGCATGACCACATTTGTAAATCACATGTAGTGAAAATGTGTTTAAAATTGGTGAAGTTTTTTCCATCACTTATGAATGAAACTTGGTGATATTTTTTCCTTTTAGTTGGATAAAAAAGGGTTTGGATTCTATTGTAAACTCGACCATTAATGTGTTATAAACTCCAGAAAAGTATGGGGTTTTCTTGGGTCTTGTAATTTAAACATGTATTAGTAGCTATGGGTTTGCCTATGGGTACATGTGTCAGTTTCATCATTCCAAGTTCCGAAGTACAGAGGTGAAGGAAAAGGGAAGGTTGGTTGTTAGAGGCATTTGTTATGTAGATCGATATTGAAGTCATGTTTATGTTTTTGGATGACCAAAATATCCTCAATGGGGAGGAATGATTTAGATGGATTTGGAGAGGCTTAGAATAAAAGTATTCAGATTTCATCGAAACTAGAACCAAATAGAAGAGCTCGTCATCCTGATTACAACAACGCAAACAACACTCAAATCCAACTTTGTATGCAAAAGTTATTGTCAATCAAAGTTCAAGTCAAAGAAGTAAAATTTTTGTTGTTGGATAAATTTGGAGGCTCACTAATTTTGGTAGTCCAACTAAATTTGGAGGAATCCACTCAATTTGGTGTCAACTAACTAAGCGCAAAATTAGCACTTAACGACAAATGGAACTGGTCAAAATTTCACCTATTTAATTTTACGAGTGACCCCTTGAAATCTTGTAGTGGTTAGTTTTTTTATTAAACTTAAAAATAAAAAATATATAAAATGGGTTGGCGGGCCCAATAGACCTACCCAACCACATGGTTATTATATATATATATATATATATATATATATATATATATATATAAACGATCATGGTACACGGGGGAGCCACGAGATTTGAACCCGCATTTGTCGGGCCGACCTGGCAACCATTGGCCCAATTTGTATAACACCAAACGGGGTTGTTAAAATATGTGACCGATAGTGATTTCATATAAAAAAATGACAAGGAGTGGGGGGAGGCCTGCGATTTTGACCCCTGGACCTCCTCCAACCAACTACCTTTTACGCCATCTGCCAACTAGTTTTTTCCAACGAATTCCTTTGGAAATCTGTCCAACGAAATTTTATTTAAACTCGAACTCATTTGCAAGAAGAGATAAAAAATGAGCATGAAATTATGGACAATGGAACAATGCGCATGGTCGGAACCAGGCATGTGGAACCTGGCGCAGGAAAATTTTTCGAGGAGGTATTCTCAGAATATTCTACGAAATATTCTTAGGGAATACTACTAAAATATTTTATAACAGGATCTCGAGGAATCTAAAAGATTTCCTAGGGGCCAAATTTTGATAATGTCAGAAATGTAGCAATTTTATACTCATATGAAATGATCTTTTCCTAGGATCGTAATGGTGCAATATATTTCATTTGAGTAGCCAATTTTTTGTCTATCCTTAGAAGAGAATCTATTTGGAATCTAAAAGATTCCATTGGAGCCCAAATTTGACTGTGACAAAAGGGGTCATGCTTATACTCAAATTTCACAAATTTTCACTAGGAATCTAAGAAATTCATCTGGTTTAAGAGAAAATTAATTAATTAATATTTTTAATTAAGGACCTTAAGTATAACTTAGGAAAATTAAAATATTAAAGGTAATTAATGTAAATGACTCAAGTCACACGGATCAAGCTTTATTTTAATCTTAGTCGTCGAATCAAGATTTTATCACGACCGCTGGTTTCCCAACGAGAAAAGTATAAAGGAAAGGCTTGGGGTCAGTGGGAGAACACACACGGAGGCAGAGCACTGAGACTGAGCTAGAATTCTAGGGCATGGTTTTCTAAGAATTTCCAGAGGTGTTTCAACTGCAGTGAGGGGTAGTATTGGCTAAGGGGATGATCTGATCGCAGAGCCAAGAGTCAACAAGAGGTAGAGAAGCAGCAGTCAGAGCACCGCAAAGGGAGAAGCAGCTACGCAGCAGATGTGCAGTGCAAAGGGCTTCAATGCTACGCAGGTGCTATGCAGGCCTAGAAAGGGCAGTGTAGAGGCAGTAGGAGGCCATCAGGGCTTACACAGGCCCAATTAGGGTAGCGCAGGGACTGCGTCACCCAGTCTGGGGTTACGTAGGCCTCTCCGGAGAAACGCAGGGGAACCAACAAGATAACACAAAGGGATTTAGAGCAATGTTAGGGTTTCTGATGATAGAAAGAGGTTGAGTTCTATAAATCCTGTCTGAGGGTGTGAATCAGTCCTGTTTTCCATCTCCGGAACTAAGGTATTTTTGCAGATATTATTTTTCTCTATCAGGTTAACCGGTAAGGTGCTAAGATTTTTTGTACTTATAATCTACTTAATAATACAAACCCTCCAACAACCAGAAGACCGGATTTCCTGCATTGGGTTTTTCCAGGGACAATTTTCTAGAAAATCTTGTGTGTCACTTTGTCTATGTGCATGTATTCATTTTTAGACCTGTATCTGTGAAGAATTCTTAATGTGTTTACTTCGATGTTAATTCTAAAATTTCATATTAATAACTTGATTAAGTAGAAGAAGTATAACTAGATTTAACAGTAGGGTTTCTGTATAAGTAATATTCATAATTTTTCACATGGTATCAGAGCGATTGTAGATCTAGCTGGATCACCGACAAGAAGACTGAAGAATCCTTGCTACAGCAAGTAAAAAATAAAGCAACATTAGTCACAGAAAGCTGGACCAGAGAGGACAACATAGTAGCAGAAGGGAGCAGAGCCACACAGAGGCTAGAGTGATGTAGTCTCCATGAAATCTCCACGCAGGCCCACGTACTTACTGCGCAAAGGTAGCACAAAGACAACGCTGGCACTGTCTACTCATGCATAGGCCAGCCAGGGTGATGCAGTCCTGAAGCTGTTGTTGATTCAGAGTGCTGGAAGTAGTGTTGCAGAGCTTCAGTAGTTGTTGGTGGGGTTAAATTTCCGAAGGTGCAGAAATTAACCTAAGCACTATTTGACAAAGAGCGGGAGGATAACAACTTCGGAGAGGATTTCCAACCAAAAAAATCTACAGTTTGATCAAAGGATTGAAGAGAGTTGATTCGTTGTGATTTGGCAGAATTCCAAGAAGGGAAGTTAATTGTCAGAGGGAGAATCCTTTCTCGCCAAGGCCCCTAGATCCGAGTCTCTAGCATAGAGAGAAGTATTATTTCTGACATATTTATTGAGTAGATGGCACCTCAAGGACTACATGATGAGGATAGGTTGGATGACCTATCAAACTTTTCATTTTGGAAGGCCAGAATCCTCGTAGTCATGGAGGCATACGGCTTGAGGGACAATGAAGAGAAAGTCTTGGCCACGCTAACTGATGTGAAGCTCCTGGTTAAGTATGAAGAATCCGTGGCACATGCCAAGCGATTCATCATGGACGGTTTCAAAGATCATGTAGTGCCTCACATAGTTGAAAAGACAATGACTCATGATTTGTGGGTGGCCTTGACCTCACTATATGAGGGAAGACCTTTCCAAAGGAGAATGCTTCTGGAGAATCAAATTTGGTTATTCATGATGGCAAAGAAAGAAGAAAAAGAACCCTTCCTTTTCATATTACAGGTAATAAGGGATCAGTTGACTACCATGGGAGTGAACGTGGAGGATGATGTGATGGTGAGGACTACACTCAATGCGGTCACAGAGGACTGGGAAACTTTTTTCCAAAGTATATTGGGCAGAGATTATGTGGGCGATCCTTTATCAAGAAGAACTCCATTGGTTCACCAAGAGAAATTACAACACCAGATCAATTAAATTGAAGAAGTAAGAGGAAGAATATGCAACCTTGGCATCAAAGAGGCAACAAGGGAGGAAGAAGCGTGATCTATCAAAGATCAAGGGTTTGCAGTGTGAAGAACTAAGACATTTCGCCAACGATTGTACTCAGAATAAAAAGTACAAGGAAGATTCTACCTCCAAGGCTGATGTGGCGGACGATGGCTTCAAAGATGACGTAGCCATGAGAACTAATACACCACGAAAGTGGGGAGACATGGATATGTAGAGAAACTATAGAGTGGTGGCGGGATCCTTGAGTAGCCCAACTCTTGGATCACATCCTTGCTATGGGAGCCTTAAGATAGTAGTGGGACAAGTGGAGTAGTGGGTGTAGAGAGTCATAAATGGAGAAGAGGCAGAGCTGGATGTTAAGAGGGTGTAACGCAATGAAGATGCAACAACAACGCATTTCATAGGGGCTGATGTGACTTCAGCAGCGCAGTGCAGGCTGGCTTACGCAGAGCAGAGCTGCAACAACGCAGTGGATTTTGGAGGACATCACAAAGCAGCAGCCTATGGAGCTTCATTGTTCGGGATGCAGCCCAACTTACTTGTCTGTCAAATATCAGGCAGGATTTTTCAGTTGTTTCTCTCAGGAACTGAGTTGCAGTGCAACAGTTGGCAGCACGATGCAACAGATTGAGAGGGAGCTGCAGTACATATGTGGTAGTGGTGGTGGAAGCATCATGGGAAGTAGTATGGGAGAGCAGTAGTAGTGCAATGATTAAGGGAAGTAGGCCAAGAATCAACACAGAGACCCACACCAGAGATCAGTGCAGAGATTCGAGGTGAAGTAGTGTTGTGCTAGAGCACTTTCCTCGCTAAGAGGGAGTGCTGAAATTTGTGGAGTGTTGGGGTAGCTTCAGATGTGCTCTAGCTCCCAAAATTTGTGGAGGGACTAGAGTACACGAGATCTCCAACACCCAGAAAGGGATTTGAGAAATTCCATTCGGTTTAAGAGAAAATTAATTAATTAATTAATATTTTTAATGAAGGACCCAAAGTCTAACTTAGGAAAAATAAAATATTAAAGGTAATTAATTTAAACATGTGATGGAAATGACTTAAGTCACATGGATCAAGCTTTCTTTTAGTCTTAGCTGTCGAATCAATATTAGATCATGACCGTTGGTTTCCCAGCAAGAAAAGTGTAAAGGAAAGGCTTGGGGTTAGTTGGAGAACACACACAGAGGCAGAGCACTGAGACTAAGCTGGAATTCTAGGGCATGGTTTTCTAAGAATTTCCAGAAGTGTTTAAGCTACAACAAGGGGTATTATTAGCTAAGGGGATGATCTAATCCCAGAGCTAAGAGTCAACAAGACGAAGAGAAGCTGCAGTCAAAGCAGCGTAGAGGGAGAAGCAACTACGCAGTAGTTGCGCAACACAAGGTGCTTCAGTGCTATGACAGTGCTACGTAGGCCTGGAAAGGACAGCACAGAGGCAATAGGAGGTCATCAGGGCTTATGCATGCCCAACAAGGGAATCATAGGGACTACATCACCCAGTTATGGGCTACACAGGCCTCTCCTGAGTAGGGCAGGGGCACCAGAAGTCTAGCAAAGCTAACGCAGAAGGCTTCAGAGAAACGATGGGGTTTCTGAAGACAAAAATGGGCTGAGTTCTGTAAATCCCATTTGAAGGTGTGAATCAATCCAGTTTTCCGTCTCCGAAACTGAGGTATTTTTGCAGATCTTGTTTTTCTCTGTCGGGTTAACTAGTAAGGTGCCCAAATTTGTTGTACTTAGAATCTACTTAATAATACAAAATCTCCAGCAACCAGAAGACTGGTTTTCCCGCATTGGGTTTTTGCGGGGACAGTTATCGAGAAAACCTTGTGTGTCACTTTGTCTATGTGCATGTATTCAATTTTAGATATGTATCTATGAAGAAATTTTAATGTGTTTAGTTCAATGTAAATGCTTAAATTGTAGATTAATAACTTGATTAAGTAGGAGACGTATAACCAGATTTAACGGTAGGGTTTCTGCATAAGTAATATTCAAAAAATTTCACATTCTGGCACCTCTAACCCCATTTTCTCCTAGTATTAGTTGTTTCATGGCTAGTTTTGAACCCCCCTGCCCCCCAAATTCAATAGTAATTTTTAACACACCCCCTTATCTAGCCCGATAAGCAGAGGTGAATACTATGCTAACTCGATTCTCAAAGTGTGGTTATGAGAATGGGCAGACAATTATTATTATTATTTTTCAAACTTATCTAAGTGAGAAACAAGATATATCATTCAATCGTCTCATTGAAACAATTTCGATAATATAAAACTTTACCCTATTTGGGTTTCAGGGTCAAAAGTTATGCTGGTTTAAAATTTTTCCATTTTTTACTCACATTGGTACTAGTCCATGCTATGTGGCACCTACGTAGACCTCACATGTTGCCCATGTAGACTACTACTCTAGTTCCACTCCACCATTGTGGCACCTTTGGCGACATCCTGGAATGCTTGTGTGGCATACCACTTTTGCAATGATCCAAAAATATGGTCATACATATTTCCCATGTACCTATGATTGAGGTTAAGCTTATATGTATGTATACCCATATATATATGGGTACACACACACACACACACACACACACATATATATATATATATATATATATATATGTATGTATATGTATATGTATATGTATATGTATATGTATATGTATGCATGTATATGTATATCTACATATACATGCATACATATACATATACATATAAATATACATATACATATACATACATATCTCCACAATAAAGTACAAGTACAAGATGTGGGTATTAGTGTGGCAACTTATATCATAAGGTCCATCACACCCTATTTAAGTCTATGTAATTATAAACCGCACATAGTTGGAATACAAAACCCTCCTTATAGATACAAATCATGATGTATGTCAAACTGTGTTGTCGGCGTAGAATAGAATTATATAATTGTGTGCAAGTGTATTTTAACCATGATTATATGTGTGGATCGTTATAATTATCCAATGATCGGAGAAGGTTATGCATTTTGATAGTGAAAATTGAGTGCAGACCCATCTCTCCCTATGAAGTCACCAGTGGGGGGGGGGTCCACATTCACTGTTCCACTCTTACTTCCACTAGTTTAATCTAATGGTTGGAGCCCACTCCTGGCAGATCGAATACATGTGAGAGGCCTGAATTGTCCTGGTATGGAGAAGGAGGGGAGATCCCACAATTATGATTCTGCCACAAGGTTATGTTATCCAAACCTATGGTCAATATGAGACCCTTATACATCAATAGTTTGTGAGAGTCCCAACCTCTTTAAGTATGATGAAGAAGAAAGGGTGTCACATTGGATCCTCATTGTTCACTTGCGATGTATCTCGATCATTGGATTTATGTATGCATGCCCAATGTGATGCATCCCCCAAGTCATGTGTGCCATGAAACCTTTCCTCTCGATGAGTGATACCATAAGGGGTAATCCCCTCTTATTGAAGGTCTATCATTAATTCCTTGCACTAGACCGTGATGACTAGTTTACCCGAAAATCTTGGTGTTAGCCCCTATCCTTATCCCTTCTAGTCACATGACTCATCATGTGACCAAGGGATACAAGAAAGAGGGATAAATTCTTACATGAATACACATGGTTTATACAATGCTCATTGAGGTATACTCTCAGCCTACAATGCATTCTGGGATTCAGTCTCCTAGGTTTAGCACCCTAGGATTACATCCAACCTAAGTTGTATCATCATGGATGTGAATTCAAAGTTGAATGGAAAGAATATGAGGCTGTTATATTATTTCAATCATATCTCTTGATTATATCTTGATGACCATGCCTTCATCTACGATGTTGGGGAAACTCACAAACAAAGTATGTAAGGAATTTTAAATTGCATGAGAGAAAATCTCATGCTCAATTTTCTGTATATTTATACCACAACAATCCTCACACCACATTTATGTTAAAATGCATAAACTATTATACTCATCGCTTATATGCAACTGTAAGAATATATATATATAAATGTTTTTATCCTCAAAATTATATGAGGAATCTTACCCTCCTGGAATTGCATCTTTAACCAAAAGACCATGGTTGTGGTCATTAATGACATACACATTATAATCTTGTAACCAATTGAATGTCTAACAATTGCATAATGTTTTGAACCCTTTTTTTTTCAACATTAAGTATTGTGTTCAGTATTGATCATACTACTTAATGTAAAAGTAGTAATGGCCATTGTTGATGCAAGCTTGTGAACATTGTGCATAATGAGATAAGCATGCACACCTGAAAAAATTTCGTAAAGGATGCCTATAAGAATTAATTCCATATTTTCCTTAAATAAGTTCTTCATCTATGTAATACAATCAAAATATACTCAGAATTATGCATTTTTCTGCCTTTGCAATTCCAAGAATTTAAGACATTGCAATTGCACATATTTAAAGACATGGAGAATTCAACGAGTCCCTCAAGGACTGTAATGCACCTCTGTCGTACACATTTAGTTACAACCAACTAGTAATTAAGAGTACCATCCTCTAGTGGTGTAGATTCCAACAAGTAAGAGTTTCATGAAATATAATCATTGCTCGGTGGTGTGCATTTTGAACTAGAGCATTTTCTCCTATCACCCAAAGACAAGTAATGAAACCAATTCAATTGTAGTTGGTGCCATAGTTAATTCAAGTCAACAATATAGTCACACGAGGTTTCTAGTTAATTATTAGGCTCATATTACATGATTTCCTTGTGCAGGAGCATATATGTGTGTGTGTGTGTGTGTGTGTGTGTGTGTGTGTGTGTGTATTTATATGCATAACAATCAGTTCAAATGAGTTGAAACTATGCCAACATTTTATATTGTAGTTCGATGAGTTATGGTGGTGTTTTACTTATAGGACCAAGTCCAGTTTTGAGGCCAGTCCTTTTAGTATTATTTAGATTACATAATTCATTACACAAAACATTATATAGGAATCATTGAAGCATAAAAACACACAACCAAGTTTCCAAAAATGTGAACAACCACATTAGATATTATGCTTCATATGATAGTGGTACCAAATGAATTCAGTATCACAAGCACAAAATCCATTATATAAACCACACATAAGAAACACTTACCTCAGATGAAGTTGGGAAATTGAGTTCAGGACTGCAACTCTCCACCTAATTTTAGACAAGCTACAAATAGGTTGCTCTTGTAGTTGTCACCCCCGAGCCATATTCTAGAGTTTTACGAGGTCGCTCAAAGGATAAAACCAAATCTATTAGCTAAAACTGTGACTCTAAAGGCCCAATAAACTCCACCCTTCAAGCACACCATGTCATCCATATAGTATGGTTCAGGGAATCCAAATATTTTTATTCTTCCCTAGATGAAATTCCACCAATGTAACCCTCAATAATATGGGATATGACAATTGAGTAATATTGGAGTACGTTGTTCAATCATATGCACATCCCAACATTTTCTTGCGCCTAACGTATCTTCAGGGAATAAATCCATTATACTACTGTGTTGTTGCTCATGTCTATGTTTTTCTCCCATTTTTCTTCCTTATTCACAAGTTCTTCCCCTATTTTTCCTAGCTAACCCAAAATTCAGAACCATGTTCTCTCTTGTCTACCCGACTGTTCAAATGGTATTTTCCTTTGTCCTTTATGTATTAATTCATACAATTTATTTTTTCTGCCAAAATCCTATCATCATCTCTAATTATGCGTCCTACTTGTATGTCCCAAAAAATTGTTTGTTGATGGCTAGTGTATTGTAGTGTTTGGCTAGTACACCTTACGAGTTGGGAATTTTCCCATTTTCACCTTTTAATTCTTGTCTTTTCTTCCTTGCATATTCTTCCAAGGAAAGCATGGTACCTTGTCCTTCTTCTTCAGCTCAATTATTTTAGAGATCCAGTCCATTTAAGGCACTCAATCCAACCTTAATTGACTATAATAAAATATGTCAAACCTCTTTTAAATCCCAAGAAATTAACCCCCTTAGCTCTGGAATTTGTGTCCCTTGACTCAACCAATTAATCAATTTATAATTTATTTGTAATGAAGGAATATTAACCAAGGGATTTCTGAGTCTCGTACCCCTTAGAGGGAACATTTACCTTGGTGTTCATTAACCATATACAACAAAAAATAGAATTTAGACCAAGAAGTGTTGATTATAGAGCTTTATATAGACAACCTGTTTCAAATTTACAACACATTTTATGTGCACAATGACTTTCCAAACCACCTTGAAAACATTTATTTATAAATTTAGCCATGTTACAATGGCCATATCTACACTCTTTTAATGATTTAGATGTGTTCAATCCAACTTTTATTTGTTCTTTGTCCTTGGAGTGTTGCCTTCTTCCAATTTCCAAAGTTGTGATCTTACACTCCTTGTTCCTTCAGTGAAAATTTTTTGGCTCATTTTTTTCCAGGCACTCCCTGATGTGATTCTCATTTCCAACCATCTATTCTAATGGAAAAAAAAAATATTTCCCGCCCTTCCCTTCTCTGATTACCAGTCCCTTGGGCAATCCAATTACCCCCTTCTGTGTAGTAACTCACCTTCCAAGTTCAAACATCCCCTTCTCTACTTCTTAGTTGCTTAGAAAATCCATCCCTTGGCAAGGCTTCCTTGCATTGGAAGGATTTCATAACCAAGGCAAGTTTGTGCCTCAACACTTTCATAATGGTCATAACATGCTTCATGGTAATCAATGGACACTATTGGGTACCAATGTCCCATAATTGTCTTGTTCCTAAACTATTTTTCCAACTTACTGTTGCATGCTTTCATTATTTTATTACTACTAATATTAATATTACAACTAGTTACAACCACCAAAACTGGGAAATTCCATGCTTTAATTCTTTTATTCCTACTCCTATCAATCCTACAGCTAACTCCAACCATCCAAACCAGTAAATTCCATGATTTCCAACATCATAACACATAAATTCCCATTAAAATAATAATGAGGAATTGTAATAGATTTAGATCATGTTAGGTCCCTATAATACTAGTGTATCCCCCTTATTTTTATTGTTAGTATAGCCCCCTTATTGTTTTTTTTAACACAAAAGAGTACTTTTATTATTTAAATCCATGCCCGGATCGCAGCTAAAACCGAGATATTACATTTCCAAGTTGTGCTAGGTTTGGGAAGACTAATTTTAGCCAATGTTGAGCTGGCCCATATACTTTTCAAAATTACAAAAAACAATGAAAATATTTCTGTTGATATATTATATCCTATAGTACATGCCGAGCATAAAAGCACATATGTATTTACTCATAAAAAAATATAAAGGACAATTAATCATTTGGGTTGGTTGGACTGTTAAGGTCAATGCCACTCAACTTCTCCTCCAAGGTGACTTTTTTTCTGCCAACTGAACCTTTAAGTCTTCAATTTGGCTCTGGAGTGCAAAGATTTCATCCTCTAGATGGAGGATCTTCCTATTCTTCTTGGCCTCTTTCTCGCTTCGTTCCCATGCATCTTCTCGCTGCATATAAAATTTCTTTCTCAACTCCTCCAAGCCTTCCAATAGTTCCAGGTGCTCATGCTCACAGGGAGGAAAAAAATGAGGGGAAACTCTTGTCAGAGGAAGAATCCTTTCAATTTTATTTTCTCTTATCCCTGAGTGTTTGCATCGTTAGCCCCAGTTCTCCAGCTCCATTTCCACACTGTAGTATGTTTCAATTTTCTTATTTTTACCCTTTGTTTTCCTTGAGTTCCCCTCATTTTCTAAGCTTACATCCCAATTGTCTCTCTCAACCACTTCCCCAGGTGTTAACTCCTATCTACAATCTCCGCAGAACCCATCCCAGCCCTCAGTCCTAGAATAACACAAAGTTCCTAGAGGCACCATCACAAGCTGACCATAATTCTCCTGGTTAGAGACACTAACCTAATAATAGGGTTGCCCCCTAATTTTATTCATAAATAATCTCTCACCACCCTTAGTCCCCCAACACAGTAACTCAATCCGAGCACCCATGCATTGAGAATTCATTGCTCTCCTGCTATCCCTCTTCCAATTACCATATCTTCCCTCATAATTCCACAGATTTAGACAGCAACAGGCTAAGAGACCCTTTCCCTCTTCTGTAATCTTGGCAACCCACAGAACCATAATTCGCCACACTTGCTCAGACCTCCAATTCTCCAAAACCCACCACGAGTTTCTCACCGAGCTATGCAACCTACCACCCAATTGTAGAGCCTCAACTTTTCCACATTCATAAAAGTGCCTGTTACTTCTCAATTTATAGAGAAAATTGACACAGATGGACATAGTCTTACCTCCAGACTCCCCGCAATTGCCCATGATTTCTTCTCTCCTTGAATCTATTGCAGACTGATACAAATTAATGACCGCTCGCTTGAACCATATGCTCCATTTCACCAACATTAAATGCATTTTGAACTCAGAGGGATTAAGAATTTTTGTAATGCAATGGATTGTGTGATGAACATGGAGATTTGGTTGAAACTAGTTGCTTCCCATGATGCTCACCTTCGTAGTGCCATCTGTCGTCTGCTTCTCGTCATTATTGTCGTGATCAACATTAACGATTTCACACGACATTCACCATCCATCTGAGATGTCAGTACCCAACCACCTGCTCCTTTCACGACGAGCCATCATTCGAGAGTATGAGGAGGAAGGAGAAATCATGAGGGTGGTAGGGAGAAGGAAGTGAAGGGGGCTATAAAGGGTTGAGGGAAATATAGGGAAGGTAGAAGAAGGGAGAAGGGTAAGAGAGCGGAAGAGATTTAGAAAACAAGAGAGGAAAAGGAAATAGAGGGGGAGGAGAACCAAAAAACAATTATGTATCCAGAACCTAAGATCACCTAAGTCCATATTATCCATTTTGTTCATTTTGTATGAGCTTTTTTCTTTGAAATTTGTTTGGGTCTTTTCCATATGCTCCTTCCTTTCAAACATAGCTACTAAGGTATGAGATGGTTTCCTTTAATTCCATTTACAAGACTCCTATTTTCTTCAATTTGAGAAGCTATGTTCACTTGAATTTCAGCATCTCCATTCAACTTTCTTAGGATGTGATAAAAGTTTACTTTTTCAAAGTGATTGCAGAGACCTTTGTTTCTTTTCATGACTTGGTTCAACATAGGGTTCTTGGCTGCACTGTTGTTTACCGTATTTTTAATTATAAGGAGGGAGTCCCTGAGAATTTTCAAGACCCTGATCCATTTTTGTTGTGCCACCATGGGGCTGAAGAGAAGGTCATATGCCTCTACTTGATTATTTTTTTTCTTGCCTAGACCCCAAGCATACCAATATAATATTTTTCCATCAAGGTTTATAAGAACCCCTCCCCCTTCTGCCACCCAAGGATTGCCTTTGGAAGCTCCATCAAAATTTAGAGTGCAAATATGTTCTTTGTTGTTCCACTTTTCCAGATCTTCTCGAGACAGACGAAGGAGCCAAGATGGATTGGGGTTCCAGTTATTTTTTGATGAAGAAGGGCCCTTAGGAAAGGCCCATGAGAAAATCTAGGAATATTTCAAAGGGTTCCAAGAGTGCTCCATAAAGGGTTTATGGAATTCAAAACAGGAAGAAAGGGATTTCATAGAAGTATTCTGAGGAGAAGGGCGATTCATTTTGAAAATATATTTGTTTCTTGCTAGCCAAATATGCCAACATATGTTTTTGGGAAGTTCTGTCCAGATGAATTTGAGTGAAGCTTTGGCCTGAAGGGAACCCTCATAGAACTTTCCCATGAGTCAAAAAATATCAAAAGGTCAGAAGGCCATCTAGCCCTCCGGAAGAGAGGCCCAAGGGCCACCGACCATACCAACTTGGAAAAATTGCAGTGGATGAATGTATGGGGAATTATTTCTTATGAGGCTTTGCACATAGGGCACCTAGACAACCCAATGTACCCGCACCTTTGGAGATTATCTGTAGTTAAAATGAGTTTTTGAGCCAACAACCAGGAGAAAATTTTAACTTTAGGAATTGCATTGGGGTTCCATATCTTATTCCAAATAGCATATTTTGGGGGGATTTTATCCTCAAATAAGAGCTTCTCATACCCCGCACCTCGCTTTAACTATGAAGGTGGCATTATTACACCCCCACAAATCCTTTTTTGATTGCGCTACCAGAGCACAAACTTTGAGTTTTTCCATACATATTTCTTTTTCATGAGTCATATTATTTAGTATATTATCCATCTTCCAACCACCTATTTTCCAAGTGCATCCCACACTGATATTTGGGATAAAAATTCCATTTTGGACCAAGAAATTACAAAAAAAAGAAATAGCAGGGTCCTCCCCAAGAGGTGTGTTATCCAGAATATGATCCTTCCATATATTTACCGTGCCTCTATTTCCCGGTATTTTTTCTAAATGATCCTTGATAAGCCGGGAGGATGCCTTCAAGATATTCCATATAGAGGAGCCTTGAGAAGCTGCTTTAGGGTCATCCCTGTCATCCCGTCTGTCTATATATTTTTCTCTGATAACTTGAGCCCACCATTTGTCCCTACTCATTTCCATTATCCACCATAGTTTAGATCCCATTGCCAAATTGGCCAGTGTCGGATCCCGAATTCCCAGACCCCCATGAAGCTTGGGTGTTCTAATTGTTTTCCAATTTACAAGATGGAATTTTCTATTATTTCTTTCCTCCATCCCATAGGAATTTTCTGATATATATCCCAATCTACTGCAGTACAAATTTGGGCACCTGAAGTGCCGAGAACTGATAAAGTAAGAGATAAGACAACACAAAATTTACCAAAATTTTTCTCCCAACTATATTTAGCTAGATCCCCCCCCCCTAGTTTGTAATTTTTGTTTTATTTTGTCAAGGATATTCTCCCATGCACTTGAAATTTATCTTATAAGGAAAATGGGGATCCCCAAGCAGTTAAAGACTTTCCATTCGCTTACCACTTTTAAAGCACATGATCTCTTCTATCCTTTTCACTTTTTGGGGAAAGATGTTCCAAGTATAAACTTGACTCTTTTTATTATTCGTGGCACCTCCATAGGCTTGTTGAAATTTATATAAATTTATTTTTAAGTGCTTGGCTATTACCTAGGAGGCCCACCCTAGGAAAACTGTGTCGTCTGCAAATTGACGATGGTTAATGCTTCTTAATTCTTCATTGAATCTAATCCCTAGAAGATGTAGCAAGAGACAATCCATTTCCAAATGATAAATCAAAGCTTCCCCTATTATAATATATAGGAAAGGGGAGAGGGGGAACCCTTGAGGCAGCCCCCTAGAGGCCATGAAAAACACCGTTGCTCTATCGTTTATCAAAGGAGAGATCCAAGGGGAGGATATAAATAGATCAATCCATCTTATAAATTTCTGATCAAATCCCATTTTCCCCATAACTTTATGAAGGAAGCCATGGCAAACTCTATTAAAAGTGTTTGCCATATATAACTTGATTATCATGCCCTGGTATCCTCTTCTCAAGCTTAAAATCTATTACTTCTTGGATTGGGATAATATTGTTAAATATTTGATGGCCCGACACAAAACCCCCTTAATTAATTGAGATCAGATTAGGAAGGAGGAATTTAAGTCTAGTGGCCAAAATTTTTGAGATGGCCTTGTAGGACACATTGCATAGAGATATTTTTCTGTAGCGAGGAAAAGAGGAAGGAATTGACTCTTTGGGAATAAGGGCCAGAAAGGAAGAGTTAATGCTACCCCCTATAATGAAGTTTTTCAAGGAATAACCAATCATTCTACAAAAATCTTGATGGATAACCTCCCAAAAGGATTTGTATAAACTTGCCTAAAATCCATCCTGGTTAGGGGACTTATCAGGGGAAAGGGATAAAATTGTCATCCTAATCTCCTTAGAAGACGGGGGGGGGAGGTAAGGGTCTTGTTCATATCTGGAGTGATAGACTCCGAAATAGTATTAAGAAAAAAATCCTCACTGTCCTAGTCACACACTATGTCCTCTTGATACAGTCCTTTAAAGTGATCCACACTTGCACTTTTCATTCCATCAAAGTTTGATATCATCTTTCCCTCGTGAAGAATTTGCGCTATATTTTTTTTACTTTCCATGTATTTCGCCTACTTATGAAAAAACTTAGTATTTTTATCTCCCTCATTTAACTAGTTGTTTCTGGACTTAAGGCACCAATAATCTTCCTCTCTTCTCAAATGGTTGTGAAGGGATTTAAAAGTTTTGGCCTCTTTTAGTAAATTCGAAGGACATATCTGGGCTGACTAAATTTGGCCTTGGATGGAAGCCAACTAGTTTTATGTTTCAATGATATCCCTTTGTCTTTCAGTCTTGTTCTCTTTTAACCAAGATTTCATGTCTATTTTTAGCCTTTTAATTTTAGCTTCCCAAATAGTTGTAGGGATGCCATCAATCCACCCAGCTGAAGAATTCAATACCAAAGGAGAAAATTCAACAGAGTCAAGAAAATTAGGGGATAATTTAAAAGGAATAGGACTAGGGTTAATGGAAGAGTAAGCCACAAGGAAAATGGGGCAGTGATCAAAGCCGCACCATGGGATAATGGAGGATTTAATACATAGATTTTGCAAGAGTAATTGTTAGGTCCCTATATTACAAGTGTAGTCCCTTATTGTTGTTACTATAAACCCCTTATTTTTATTTTTGTACCCCTGTAACCCCCATATTGTTATTATTGTGCCCTTACATTATTATTGTTAGGTCGGCTAGGATTATATTGTGACCCCATGGACTCCTATATATAGAAGGAGGTTTTTTCATTTGTATCATCCAAGAATTGTTCATTTATGTAATGTAAATTAGGTTGCCTCATATAAGTGGCTTATTTCTAAGGCATTGATCTCTCTTTTATTTTTTGGAGCTATTTTCATAACATTTGGTATCAGAGCTTTAGATTCTAGGGTTTTGCTACTCCAAATAGGTCATCGTGGCATTTTCGCTATAACGTTCTTCCTACGAAGTTTCAGAATCTAAAATTTGTATCACGTGAAGTCGAAATCTTGAGGAATTTTGTGTAAAAATTTCAGATATTGGTTTGCAATATTTTCAGAGATACGATCTGTGGAAGTTAGGGTTTTTGCAGGCTCTCGAATTTCATCTAAAATAGGTGACCTTGGGAAAATCTCCATAACTATCTCTCTGAGCATCGGATTGGAATTATCTAAAAAGTGACCAAAAGTACACGAACTGTAGTTTCCTATGCATCAATTTTAGAGCCGAAGGAAGAAATAATGACACGTGGTACGCCGTACAAGTTCGCTCTACTGAACCAGTCCATAATTAAGCCATTGTGGGAGATTGGGCATAACTTGGTCTTGAAGCATCCAAATCAGGTCAAACCTGTGGCATTAGAAAAAAATTTAGAGGGATACAAGAAGACCGAATTTTAGATATTGAAGATCTGAAATCACAGATATAATTCAGTTTCAATATCGAGCTCCTCAAAAGAAAGAAAAAGGTGTGTATTTTTTTCAAATTGCATAAGTCTTGTTTGAAAAATCAGTTTGAAGTGATTCCAAGGGCATATTGAAGCATAGATATCAGTATTGGGTTCTAAAATACCCCCTAAAAATAATTCAACACCCATTAAGCCCTCAGAATACTCTACTATGACTCATGAAGATGAAGAAGTGCAACATGATATATCAAAATTACAAGAGAAAGTGCACCAAATTTCGCTCTTGCAAAGAGCAACAAAAAATGAAATGGAAGTTTTGAAGAAAGGCGTGGAAGAAAAGATGGATGGTTTGAAGAAAGGCTTGGAATCTAATATGGAGGGTTTGAATAAAGGTGTGGAAGCTAATATTTATGGTTGTAAGAATGGAATGGAAGACATGGAAGAAAAAATGGAAGGTTTGAAGGATGGTTTGTCAAAGTTGATACAAGAAATGATTCCTAATGGCGAAAAGATAGTAGAGGAAACTCATGATGAGAAAAAAATAAATGTTAATCATGATTTCATAAACTCGAATTTTGGATGCAAGCCCCACCATATTCCAAAGATCAATATGAGGAATTTTGATGGCAAGGATCCCGTAACATGGATACTACAGATGGAGCAATATTTTGATCTTAAAAATGTGAAAACACACACAAAAGGTACGCATTGCAAATTTATATTTAGAACAAAATACATTTGTATGGTATCGATGGCTTTTCTCCCATAAAAAAATTGTCACTTTGTCAATTTTTACGGAGGAAATGATAGCACATTATGAGGATACAAAGAGCAACACCTTCTTTAGCCAATTGATAAATCTCAAACAAAAGGGTTCAGTGGTGGAGCACATTGAGGACTTCCAAAAATTGAATATAAGGGTAAATAATATTCCAAAGGAACTCATGATTGATGTCTTCATAGGGAATTTAAAGAATAACATCCAACATGTGGTTCGCCTTAGGGAACTTGATTCGTTGGAGAAGGCATTCAGGTTGGCAAGAAAAATTGAATGTAAAATTATGGCGACAAGGAAGCCTACCACTCACATCTATAAAGATGGAAGTGTTGATACTTCTAGAATTCCACAACCTACAAGGTTGACACCACAACAATTGGAAGAAAAAAGAGAAAAATGGATTTGCTATAGTTGTGATAACAAATACACTAAAGGTCATAAGTGTGCGAAGAAGAAATTATTTTACATAGATTGTGAAGAGGAGGAAGAAAATGAACAAGAAACTTTAAAATAAGAGGATATACACCAGGAACGAATCCTAGAAGAAGAAGAAATGAGTCTGACCATACCATGTAATGCATTGGTAGGAATGACCACTCCTCAAACTCTTAAGATATAAGGACATATAAGGAAGAAAAATATAATAGTGTTGATTGATTCGGGTAGTACCCATAATTTTATTCATTATAAGGTAGCCAAGGAATTGAATTGTTTCAATATACCCAACACCAAAATGTCAAGTGATGGTTGCAAATGGAGGAATTATAAATTGCTCTGGAAAATGCCATAATATCAAGCTAACGATGGGGGAATATGTATTGAATAGTCCAATTCTTTCCATTCCAATGGGAGGTGTTGATGTTGTACTATAAGTACAATGGTTATAATCTTTGGGGATGGTAGCTTTTAATTTTTAAGAACTTTTCTTGAATTTTTTTCAGAAGGAAAGGAATTCAAATTACGGGGTATTGCAGGGAAGCTAGAAAATATAATAAGCTCTAATGTCATGACAAAGCTTCTAAATAAATAACAACGAGGCGTAATTGCACAATTATGCTCACTAGAAGTTCCAACATCAAAATCATATATTTCTCCAGATATCCAAAAATTCTTGGACAATCATTCCAAGGTGTTTGAAACTCCCAAAAGAATACCACCTATTCATGATCATGATCATGCTATTGATTTGATTCCAGGAAGTGTTCCTCCAAACATCAGGCCTTACAGATATCCTTATGTCCAAAAGAGAGAAATTGAAAGTATGATTGCATAAATGTTAGAGGCTGGTATAATGCAACCTAGTCAAATTTCTTTCTCTACTCCAATAGTATTGGTGCACAAGAAGGATGGATCATGGCACATGTGTTCGGATTATAGGGAGATCAATAAGCTCACTATTAAAGATAAATTTCCCATTCATGTGACTGATGAATTATTGGATGAATTACATGGAGCAATTTATTTTACCAAGTTGGATCTTCATTCAAGATATCATCAAATTAGAATGAAGACTGAAGATATTCTAAAAACAACATTTCGAACTCATGAGGGTCATTATGAATTTTTGGTCATGCCTTTTGGCCTTACCAATGCACCTTCTACATTTAAATAATTGATGAATTCCATTTTCAAACCCTTCCTTAGAAAATTTGTGTTAGTATTTTTTGATGATATACTAATCTACAACAGGTCTTGGAAGGATCATGTTCAACATATTGACATTGTGCTCAAACTATTAGAGGAGAAACAATTATATGCAAAAACCTCCAAATGTTTCTTTGGAGTACAAGAGGTGGAATATCTAGGTCATATTTTATCTCACGAGGGTGTTAAGGTAGACCCTAACAAAATTAAAGCCATTAAGGAAAGGAAAGTCCCCACAACCATAAAGCAGTTGTGAGGATTTCTCGGGTTAACAGGGTATTATCACAAGTTTTTTAAGAATTATGGGAGAATAGCAGCACCTCTAACAACCTTATTTAAGAAATATGAATTTTCATGGACTCCTGAAGCAACTAAGGCCTTTGAACATCTTAAAGAGGCAATGTTCCTAGCACCGATCTTAGGTATGCTAGACTTCACAAAAACATTTATTGTGGAATGTTATGTCTCAGGAAATGGAATTGGTGTTGTTTTCATGCAAGAAGGAAGACCCATTGCTTTTGAAAGTCATCCAATCAAAGGAAAGTATTTAGAGAAAGCTATTTATGAGAATGAAATGTTGGCAATACTACATGCACTAAAGAAATGGCGGCCTTACCTAATGAGAAGACACTTCAAGGTAAAAACTTATCATGATATTTTTAAACACTTTTTGGAACAAAGACTATCTTTAGAAGAGCAAAAAAATGGGTCACAAAGATGTTGGGTTATGACTTTGAAATCATCTACAAAAAAGGGAAGCTAAATGTTGTTGTAGATGCACTCTCAAGAATGGATGAAGAGGTGGAAGCATTTATTTGTGACATTTCTATTATCCAACTAGATTGGATAACCGAAGCAAGGGATGAATGAAAGAAGGACGAAGAAGTGTGAACACTCATTCAAAAGTTGCAACAAGATCATAGTACATCTGATACATTTAGTTGGAAAAATGATTCCTTATGGTACAAGATAGCTTATATATTTGTAAGAATTCCCAACTAAAACAAAATATTCTTTTGGAATTGCACACTTCTCCTTGAGGAGGACACTCAGAATTTTTAAAAACTTACCACAGGACGAAGAAATATTTTTTTTTGGATAGCCTTAAATCTGATATTCAAATTTTTTTGGCGGAATGTTTGATTTTCCAGCAAAATAAAATTGAGACAATTAAGACCCCAGGTCTTCTACAACCTTTATCCATTCCAAGTCAACGTTGGGAGTAGATTTCAATGGATTTTATCACATGTTTACCTAATTCCAAAGGAAAGAGAGTCATCATGGTGGTAGTTTATAGACTTACCAAGTATGCACACTTTTGTGCATTATCTCATCCATTTAAAGCAAGTACATTTGCTATGCATTTATGGAAACAATTCAAAAGCTACATGGAAACCCAAAGATTATTGTAAGTGACAAAGATCCCATTTTTACCAAAAATTTTTGGATGGAATTATTTTCTTGTTTGGGTACTCAAATAGCTCATAGATCATCTTATCATCCTCAATCTGATGGTCAAACTGAGATAATCAAAAAATGTTTGGAAGGATATCTTCATTGTTTTGTATTTGATAAACAAACACCATAGGTCCAGTGGTTACCTCTGGTTGAATGGTGGTATAACACTTCCTTCCATACTGCAGAAAAAATGACCCCATTTATGGAAATTTAGGATATCATCCACCTTCCATCTCATCATATTTAAGAGAAAATTATAAGGTGCAAGCAGTGGAAGATCACATCAAGCATCGACAACAAGCTCTCCAACTCTTAAAGGATAACCTAAATTTGGTACAAAATCGAATGAAACAATAGGCATATCAACATTGCAGCGAGAGAAGTTTTGATGTAGGTGACTGGGTATTTTTATGGCCACAACCATAAAACAAATGTCCCTTGAGCAAGCTAAGAAGGATAATAAATTATCGCCAAAGTACTATGGTCCTTACAAGGTGTTGCAAAAGATTGGTACTATGGCATACAAATTGGAGCTTCCTGCTTCTTCGCAAGTGCATCCAATTTTCCATGTTTCATGCTTAAAGAAGCTTATAGGTGACAAACTTCCAGTTCAAACAATATTTCTAGAACTTGACGAGGAAGGAAAAATCATATTGGAACCTCAATTGGTTACAGAAACAAGAACTTGACACCTACGAAATCGATCATTTTCAGAGTATCTCATCAAGTGGAAGAACTTACCCACTGAAGAATCTACATGGAAGGATGAGAATTTTATACAGAAGCATCCAGAGCTAATCAAGCATTGAGGACAACACTTTTTTGAAGGAGAGGGGCATGTTAGGTCCCTATATTACTAGTTTAGTCCCTTATTGTTGTTAGTTTAACCCCCATTATTGTTATTGTTGTACCCCTCTAACCCCCATATTGTTATTATTGTGCCCTTACATTATTATTGTTAGGTTGGATAGGATTATATTTTGACCCCATGGACTCCTATATATAGAAGGAGGTTTTGTCATTTGTATCATCCAAGAATTGTTCATTTAAGTAATGTAAAGGAGGTTGCCCCCTCGAAGTGGCCTATTTGTAAGGCGTTGATCTCTCTTTTCTTGTATTTTTTGGAGCTGGTTTCATAACAGCAATCCATCTGAGGCTAGAAACATATCAAGCCTTGCAATAATATGGTCAGGGCCAATGCGCTTATTGTTCTAGTTATAGAGGAATTTCTAAGGTTTTACATCGAAGAGGCAGAGATTTAGGATTAGGTCTTCCATGTCTTCTTAAGAGGAATCTCTTACTATGGAGCATCCTCTTTTCTCATTTTTCCCAAGAGTGGTATTTAAGTCTCCCAAAAAGATGCAGTGGACCCCATATTCTATTTATTTTAACTCCAGAAGATATTTCCAGCAATCTTAATTTTCTTTGTTGTGTGTTGGCATATATATATTTATAATTGCAACATTTTGATTTAATTATAGACTCTTGAAAATGGTTGCATTCCAATGAGTGTTTTTAAAATTACTTACCCATTGAAGTTTTGTAGGATTCCACATTGTTCATAGGCCTCGAGAAGCTCCTCGTGAACTTGTTACTTCCATTTTACTGAACCCCCAAAGAGAAGAGTCAATAGAAGATATGTTTTTCTCCCTTAATTTAGTCTCTTGGAGCATAACAATGTCTGGTTTCTCCTTTTGAATCAATGACTTCACTTCCATTGTTGTATTTCTAGAACCAATACCCCTACAATTCCAACATATGACCTTCATTATTTACCTTTGGAAGTTGCTGCCCCTTTTTATGGACCAATTATGTTCCATTTCTTTCCTCCTTTGATCCCCAGGTCAACCTACTGTCTTGGGATTGTCTACTAGAAGCCAAGTTCTTTTTCCTTTTCTATCTTTTCCTTTCTTATTTATTTCTTATTTTTTCTCCCTGATCATCTTGTATTTCCTTCTTTATTCCTTTCTCTTGCTCCGTCTGATTTTTCTTCTATCAAGGTGGTTGGCAGTGAGATTGCTGTTGTTTCTTTTGAGGAAATGAATCCTTCTTCAATGTCCTCGTCTTCAGAGGATACCTCATTATATCTAGAGGACTTGGGACTCACAAGTAGGGAAGAGGCATGAAGCTGCGTTGTGGTAGGATGGGAGGCCTCCACCCCGATCAATTGCTCACTAGAACCCTGCATTGAGGAGAGGGCAACAAACTGATTCTGGTTTATTCCAAAAAATAATCCTTGGGAGTCAGATCCCAGGGGAGGAGGAGGAGGAGGAATTTCACTTGTCTAACCATCCATCTTAGTATTTGGAGTGTTTGTAGCTGCAAATTTATTTGTTCCATTACTTGACTTATTGTTCCTTTTTTTTTCCTTTTTATAATTTTCCATTGTTCATTTGCTTCTCCATGCTGCTATGCAATTTATTTCTGTTTGGGACAACCTTTTGAAAAGTACCCATACTCATGGCACATTTTACATTTGAAGGGTAGTTGGCCATATTCCACCTCCTGAACATGCGATCAGTTATCCATACAAAGTTTAATCATCGCAGGGAGTCCCTTTTTGAGGTCAACCTCTACACAAATTCATGCACAGGAGAAAAGTACCTCTTCTGGTTATGCACAATTGATATATATCCCCAAGTAATTCCCTATTATCCAAAACGTATAATCATTCCAACAATGAAGCGGAAGGAAGGGGTGTTTGACAGAAATGAGAACATAGGTACGAACATCACAGTCTAGATTGAAACTAGGGCTTCATCAATCAAGATACAATCCTTGGGATCCCATAAAATAAGGGCCAATTCGAAACACTAGGTCTCTGTCCAGCCTATTTTCAAAAAAGAAAGTGTAGAATCATTTTCACCAAAATGTAGACATAACCTCACCTTGAATGAGAGGCTTCCAGTTCTTATCCAGCCAAGTGTGCAACGGGGTGAGGGCCATAGACCCATGAACTGCCCAATAAGGCCATGATCCATGAGTTGTAAATCTCTAGAGAAGGAATGTGGGGTGCTAATAGTGATATTTGGAATTAATTCTACTTTATTAACGAACCAAGAGGGTCCACTCCTTTGAAACCTTGGAGAAACTGGCACCAGAGAATTGAAAGCAACAATATCAGTGGTCAGGCCTTCATTTTGGGTTGACGCAACCATTGGGCTGTCTGGCTAAAGCACAGGAGGGGACTGAAGAAGGAAAAAAATAAATGAGGAGGGGAGAGGAGACTTAGGGGAGAGAAGGAAGGGGGAAAGCTTCAACAGACAACCGACCCGTGGGGGAGGCCTACAACGCAGAGCGCATATTCAACTAGGTCAAACATCGCTCTTCGAATTGGAGCAACATTATCTGGTGAATGCTAGTTGTAGTTTTGTAAAGACTTATTTTCTAAGTTCTCCCCCTTATTGTAATTGTTGTGCACTTACACTATTATTGTTATGTAGGCTCTAATTATATTATGACCCCTTATACTACTATATATACAAATGAGGTATTGCCATTTTTATCATACAATAATTGTTCATTTATTTAAGGTAAAGGAGGTTCCCCTATCGAAGATGATAATTTTTAAGTCATTGATCTATCTTTTCTTCTATTTTGTGAGTTATTTGTATAACATTTGGTATCAGATCTTTGGATTCTAGGGTTTCGCTTCTCCAAACAGGTCATCTTGGAATTTTAACTATAAATTTTTTCAATGAGGCTTTAGAACCTAAAATTTCGACCATGTGAAGCTAAATTCTTGTTGAACTTCATGTAAAAATTTCAGATCTTGGTTCACTATAGTTTCTGAGATATGATCCAAGGAAGTTATGGTTTTTGTAAGATCCAGAATTCAGTCTCAAACAAGTGACCTAGGTAAAATCATCATAAATTTCGTTTCAGGCATCAGAATTGAATTCTGTAAAAAGTGGCTGATATTTAATGGAATTTAGTTTTTCTTGTAACAATTTTAGATATGAAGGTTGAAACAGTGACACTTTTCATCCCATATGTAATATTCCTAAATTAGCACACAGTTAATTGGAATATTAATTTTTTATTTTTCTCTTAAATAGAGGAATAAGAGGGTATGGAGAACTATAAATCTCCTTAGTAGGAATAAAAGACACTCCTAGTGTGAATGGAGGTCATCTAAAATCTGGATTGAAGACCCTTAGGTGTGAAAAGTGGCTGGAGCATGAAGACTAGGTCAACTTTAACCAAATCAAACAACGCTATTATGGAGGAGTGGCATTCATGGTGGGACAATGCAGTTTTGGAGGGAGATTGAATGCATGGAGGGAGTGACCTAATTAAGTGGGGCCAAGGGTGAGGAATCTCATAAATTATATATGGTAGAGGATGGCAGCCATATGGGGCTATTTTTTGGATTATTATTTTGTATATGGTCTGTTTAGACTTGTTGCTCTCTTCAGATGTTTAGCTAAGATTGCAGTATTGTCTAGCACAAGCTGTTCCTGAGCAGGAATCCCACCTCTTTCCTTAAGAGGCCTCTTGGGAGAGTATTTCACTACATTTTCCACTATCCGACATCAGGCCAAGATACATATTTGTTGTACATCACAGTTTCTGTAGAGTATTGTGTTGTGCTGCAAGGTGCAGCAGTGGAGAGTTGATTTGGGTCACTTCCTTGCTTGATTTCAGTTGGAGGAAGATTTCCTTCCATTGGGAGACCAGCAAGGAGAACCCTTGAGCTTTATTTCATAATCTAGCATCAAGCTAAGGTGTTGTTGTTAGTTACAATGCAGTTTTCTGAAGGAACTGCATTATTTCTGGGTGCAGTTGCAGTGGAGGGTTTGGAGCCCTAGTTGGGGGAGATAGATCTTCAATGAGGGGATCAACCTCTCATTTGGAGAATCTATAGGAGGATTTTTCATACATTACTATATCAGATCAGCCACCTCCTATAATATATCCAGTTGCAGAGATTATTCAGCCCTAGGGCCATATTTTTATTTCTTCATTTTTGTATATTTTAGGAAACCCTTCCCAGGTTATCTTGGAAGTGTGCTTAGGAGCCTTGATCCCTATTCCCGACATTATCTGAGCTATATAAAAACATATCTATATTGATATATAATTTTTTTAGTATCTATGCCCTAAAAATGTGTTGTCATGGCTCATGGCACTTGTATGGTAGTATTTTCACATGCATTGACATATTTGCTTAAAGGAGGCTTGTTTTGTCTCATATCATGGTGTGTTAATTTATTCACTGTTATTTCCAGTTTTTTTTGCATATATTGTTGCTTTCCCATTTGGGAATATTACAGTGGTATCAGAGCATAATCTTGGCTCAGCCTGTGTATCTCAACCATTATGCTATCAGGAGATTAAGAAGAAGGAGAAAGATATCAGAATGATGGAAAGAATGAGTTTTATCTCATCCCTTTTCAAATCTAAGAGGGACCTTACCAAATAGGTCAAGCAAAGAAGAATTGGGAAAATCAATGAAACCACAATAGGGTTTCAAGATGAGGAAGGTCCATGTACTTCCTATCAGCAAAAGAAAGATCCGGTATTTCATATAGCTCCAAAGAAACATACTATGCCCTTTTCTTTTTAAGAAGAATACAAAAGGCATGGATATGGAGGACACTTAGATCATGATATTCTAAGTAAGTATCTTGCAGAATATAAATCTCAACCTAGATCTTTCAAAGAGAATCTAACTCTCCTATAGTTCTTTCAGCTCAAAGAAGAAAGAAGACCTTGCAATAATAGATTCATATTGCCTAAATTTGATGGGTCATCCACATGCACAACAAGAGCTAGGGAATGAAGTTAGATGCATTTTTCCTACTACATCCAGTAGTAGAGAGAGAATCCGTTGAGATTGTAGTGCTGCAGCTTGAGGGTGAAGCAAACATTTGGTGGTTTAGCCATTTGAGTCATGCAAGAGTGATTGCATATGAATATTTTACTCAAAGGTTGATAAAGAAGTTTGACAAGAAGAAATCATAGGAGAAGGAACCTTCACCACCACTTGTTGTGGGAGCACCTACATAAGGAGAAAGAACCCTTGCGCCTTTGGAAAGTGGTCTTAGTCTCTTGACATTTAGAGTCCCATGCAATATTCTGAAGATGCATGAGGAGGAGGAGACTTGTACCAGTGTTGATGCAGCCATAGAGGAGAAGCCATCATCATCAGTAGTTGGGAAAGCCATCACACCGAAGGTAGGAACCCTTGTAGCAGTACAAGATGTTCCCAAGCTTTACCAAGGTATGCACATAATTCCATTTCCTTTTATTTCATCACATCATATGGAGGATTTTGGGAACATGTTATCAGGGAAAATGCATGGCCTAGGGTCGAAGCCCATTGCTGATTTGGAGCAGCAGACTATCACTGCGCTGAGGACCCTTGATTTTTTCAAGTAGGAGATATACAATCATCTTAGTATATCATTGTTGAGCTGCACACAACTCTTGGGGTTGGAGTGTAGTATTTTGGAGGAGCGAATGAACATTGTCCTGAGCAGAGCAATGCATAAATATGTGTTCAGCATTGAGCATAATCTTGAGATAGCATATGCACCATCATGGAGATCAGCAACATTGTCATTGATCAGCAGTGATGAGTTGGGGGCCAAACCTTTATTGGGGCATTCCAATGACCATTCTACATGTGTAGTAGGGGATAGGCATATGGTTGATGAGAGACATCTTATCTTCCATTTTTATGATGCATCTTTCTTGATGAGAATTTCATTGCTCAATGAGAAGATTTTGCCTTCAGTATATTTGGATACTTATGGGATAAAATTGGTCATTGAGGAGTGATCTTCATTTGGAGATCTCCAGGAGATTACATTTCAACATCCCATGAAATGCAAAGATAGAAATCAAATTTGGGAGGATGGCATTTTTCATTGGAGGGATACCAATATTGGGCATAATGATAGACACTCACCATTGGTTGGATGGGTGATGTTGATGAGCAAGAGGTTGGAAAGCCACTTGCAGATCTATGACATAGGGCAGGAGGAGGCAAGGCCACGTTGGCTACTCTTGAAAGAGTTTGGTCATCATGTACCACATTCTATTTGAAAGAGTATGTTGGTGGTTGGGATTTTGCATGGCACTTGCATCATATGACAGCAGGGAGTTTGGGGTGCATTATGTTGATATGGAATTCTTCATGTCAATCATCATGTTTTCACCTCATGATTTGTATGATGGAGTTGTGAGGAGGCATCAAGATCTATTGTTGCTTGGCTACTCTTGGGAGAGTATGGCCTGCATCTCTCCCATACTTTGCAGGATGTTTCAGGAGAAAGGGATGGCACAATCAAAGTGAAAAGAGGCTACCTTTCAATGTTGGAGGATCAGGAGGTACTTCCACATAGGAAGAAGACTCCCACACATAGCAACATGATGGTGGATGACTTTGCATATGGCATGTCAGAGAATGGATTCATGGAGTGGCAAGAGCCTTTTCACTAAGGCCAATAGCGTTGTTACTTGGGAGTATGTATCTATTGATGGAGTGTTCCATGGGGAGTATGCATCCCTTCATTTTGCAGACCTTTATGAGGAGATTCTCATGGGAGGGCTCATCTATGGACCTCACTTTCAGCCTACTCACTATGCATGGTAAGAAATTCATTTCTATTACTTATTGATCATTTCATAAATTATTTTCATCTTCTCACCATCTGTGTACAGTGCGTTGCTCCCCAAGAGGGCAAGATTATATTTGGTTTCATGGTCATTCTAGGACAAACATTTGTGATGGAGATAACCCTTCTTTGCATGAATTTGGGAAAGTGTGGTGTTATTCTTATTATGCTCAGCTGATATATAATGGCATTTACTACCTCATAGTAGATTAGCAAACATGCACAGCTAGCAACTTGTTGGGAGATGACTTGCCACATGATGTTCTAAAACAACAGTTGGTAAAACTGTGATGTATCCACTGGAGAAACCATTGGTACCATCCAAATTTGCACATAACCTTCAGCATTTTTCTGATTTGGATACCACATGGTGATGATGTACCATTCACTTTGTATGGGATGGTTTGGGCTCATGAAACTATAAGAGGGGTCTTTGGAGATCCAATTGTCCTTTTGTATCTTGAGGGAAACATTATTGCAGCCCAATATCAGCAGCAGATCTACACTTTCCATAAGTGGAGAGAGAGACAACGTGGGGTAGGCCATTTGGTCTATCAAGTTCAACAATGCATCCCACCTTCTTTGCAGGATCCTAAGGTGGAGGAGTATTTCTATGATTTACCATTTTGGAGGGTGACTCATTTTGTATGGATGATAGCTTGGGGATGGGAGATTTACATGGGAATGATGGCTCCCAATATATTTTAGATTCCATGCCTCAAGAAGGCCTCTATACCACATATAGTTGCTTCCATGGATATCCCACTTGTTCGTGATGAGATCCATTTGGAATTTTCACCAAAGGCATACTTATACACTTGGGAGGAGCAGTTTGAGGACATATTGATGAGAGAGCATCTTTTTCATTGGAGGAACTTATCATATGAGGATGCTACAAGGGGAATATGAGAGGCTATTTAGTTCTATCCCTGCGGTTGCTTGAGGACAAGCAAAATTTGAGAGGGAAGGACTGTAATGTTCCTAAATTAGCACACAGCTAATTGGAATATTAATTTTTTATTTTTCTCTTAGATAGAGGAATAAGAGGGTATGGAGACCCATAAATATCCTTATTAGGAATAAAAGACACTCCTAGTGTGAATGGAGGTCATATAAAAGCTTGATTGAAGACCCTTAGGTGTGAAAATGGGCTGGAGCATGAAGGCTGGGTAAATTTTGACCAAATCAAACAGCGTTGTTATGGAGGAGTGGCATTCATGGTGGGACAATGCAGTTTTGCAGGGAGATTGAATGCATGGAGGGAGTGACCTAATTGAGTGGGGCCAAGGGTGACAAAGCTCATAACTTATATAAGGTAGAGGATGGTAGCCATATGGGATTATGTTTTGGATTATTATTTTATATATGGTTTGTTTCGACTTGTTGTTCTCTTCATCTGTTTAGCCAATATTGCAATGATGTTTAGCACAGGGTGTTCCCGAGTGGGAATCCCACCTCTTTCCTTGAGAGGCCCCTTGGGAGAGTATTTCACTACCTTGTCCACTATTCAGCATCAATCCAAGCTACATCTTTGTTGTACAACGCACTTTCTACTGATTATTGTGTTGTATTGCAAGGTGCAACAGTGGAGAGTTGATTTGGGTCACTTCCTTGCTTGATTTCAGTTGGAGGAAGGTTTCCTTCCATTGGGAGACTATCAAGGAGAAACACTGAGCTTTATTTCATCATTTAGCATCAGGCTAAGGTGCTGATATCAGTTACAGTGCATTTTTATGAAGTAACTATGTTATTTCTGGGTGCAGTTGCAGTGGAGGGTTAGAGCCATAGTTGGGGGAGATAGATCTTCAGTGAGGGGATCAGCCTCTAATTTAAAGAATCTATAGGAGGATTTTTCATACATTTCTATATTAGATCAACCACCTCATATAATCTGTCCAATTGCAGAGATTATTCAACCCTAGGGCCATATTTGTATTTCTGCATTTTTGTATATTTCAGGAAACCCTTCCCGAGTTATCTTGGAAGTGTGCTTGGGAGCCTTGATCTCTGTGCCCGGCATTATTTGAGCTATATAATAGTAGATATATATTGATATATCATTTCTATATCATTTATGCCCTAAAAATGTGTTTTCGTGGCTCAAGGCACTTGTATGGTAGTATTTTCACATGCATTGACATATTTTCTTAGAGGAGGCTTGTTTTGTATTGCTTGAGTTACTAGATCCTCAAGATCTTGTGCCTATTAATTGTTGATATGTTTAATAAGATGGTTGTACATTTTTCTCATATCATGGTGTGTTAATTTATTCAATGTTGTTTCCAGTTTTGTGTTCATATATTACTGCTTTCCCATTTGGGAATAATACAGTGGTATCAGAGCATAATCTTGGCTCAGCCTGTGGATCTCAACCATTATGCTATCAAGAGATTAGGAAGAAGGAGAAAGATGGAAAGAATGATGGAAAGAATGAGTTTTATCTCATCCCTTTTCAAATCTAAGAGGGACCTCACCAAAGAGGTCAAGAAAAGAAGAATGGGGAAAATCAATGAAAACACAATAGGGTTTCAAGATGAGGAAGGTCCATGTACTTCCTGTCAGCAAAAGAAAGATCCGGTATTTCATATAGCTCCAAAGAAACATACTATGCCCTTTTATTTTGAATAAGAAGACAAAAGGCATGGAGATGGAGGACACTTAGATCATGAGATTCTAAGTGACTATCTTGCAGAATATAAGTGTCAACTTAGAGCTTTCAAGGAGAATCTAACTCTCCCAGAGTTCATTCAGCTCAAAGAATAAAGAAGACCTTGCAGCAATAGATTCCTATTGCCTACATTTGATGGGTCATCCACATGCACAACTAGAGCTTGGGGAATGAAGTTGGATGCATTTTTCCTACTACATCCAGTAGTAGAGAGAGAATTTTTTGAGATTATAGTGCTGCACCTTGAGGGTGAAGCAAACATTTGGTGGTTCAGCCATTTGAGTCATGCAAGAGTATCTGCATATGAATATTTTACTCAAAGGTTGATAAAGAAGTTTGACAAGAAGAAATCAGAGGAGAAGGAACCTTCACCACCACTTTCTGCAGGAGAACTTGCATCGAGAGAAAGAACCCTTGCACCTTTGTGCTGTAGTATTGGTCTCTTGACATTTAGAGTCCCTTGCACTATTCTGGAGATGCATGAGGAGGAGGAGACTTGTACCAGCGTTGATGCAGCCATAGAGGAGTAGCCATCATCATCAGTAGTTGGGAAAGCCATCACACCGGAGGTAGGAACCCTTGTAGCAGTACAAGATGTTCCCAAGCTTTACCAAGGTATGCACATAATTACATTTCCTGTTATTTCAACACACATATGGTGGATTATGAGAACATGTTGTCAAGGAAAATGCATGGCCTAGGGTCAAAGCCCATTGCTGATTTGGAGCAGCAGACTATCGCTGCGCTGAGGACCCTTGATTTGTTCGAGGAGATATAAAGTCATCCTAGTATATCATTGTTAAGCTGCAAACAACTCTTGGGGTTGGAGTGTAGAATTTTGGAGGAGGGGATGAAAATTGTCCTGAGCAGAGAAATGTAGAACTATGTGTTCAACATTGAGCATAATCTTGAGACAGAATATGCACCTTCATGGAGATCAACAGCGTTGTCATTGAGCAACAGTGATGAGTTGGGGGCCCAAACTTTATTTGGTAATTCCAATGACCATTCTACATGTGTAGCAGGGGATAGGTAGATAGATGATGAGAGACATCTTATCTTCCATTTTTATGATGGATATTTCTTGATGAGCACTTCATCGCTTAATGAGAAGATTTTTCCTTCATTATATTTGGATCCTTATGGGATCAACTTGGTCATTAAGGAGTGGTTTTCATTTGGAGATCTCCAGGAGATTACATTTCAAAATCCCATAAAATGCAAAGATATAAATCTAATTTGGGAGGATGGTATTATTCATTGGAGGGATACCAAAATTGGGCATAATGATAGACACTCACCATTGGTTGGATGGGTGAGGTTGATGAGCAAGAGGTTGGAAAGACATTTGCAGATCTATGACACAGGGCAGCAGAAGGCAAGGCTGCGTTGGATACTCTTGAAAGAGTTTGGTCATCATGTACCACATTCTATTTGAAAGAGTAAGTTGGTGGTTGGGATTTGGCATGGAACTTGCATCATATGGAAGTAGGGAGTTTGGGTGCGTTATGTTGATATGGCATTCTTCATGTCAATCATCATGTTTTCACCTCATGATTTGTATGATGGAGTTGTGAGGAGGCATCAAGAGCTATTGTTGCTTTGGCTACTCTTGCGAGATATGGCCTGCATCTCTCCCATACTTTGCAGGATGTTTCAGGAGAAAGGGATGGCACAATCAAAGTTCAAGGAGGCTACCCTTCAACATTGGAGGATCAGGAGGTACTTCCACACATAGCAGTATGATGGTGGATGACTTTGGCATATGGCATTTCAGAGAATGGAGTCATGGAGTGGCAAGAGCCTTATCACTAAGGCCAAAAACGTTTTCACTTGGGAGTATGTATCTATTGATGGAGTGTTCCAAGGGGAGTATGCATCCCTTCATTTTGCAGACCTTTATGAGGAGATTCTCATGGGAGGGCTCATCTATGGACCTCGCTTTTAGCCTACTCACTATGCATGGTAAGAAATGTATTTATGTACTTATTAATCATTTCATAAAGTATTTTCATATTCTCACCATCTATGTACAGTGCATTGCTCCCTAAGAGGGCAAGATTATCTTTGGTTTCATGGTCATTCTTGTTGGGTTTGTGTTATATTCTTTCCACGACTAATCACGTGCGGGGGGGTAATTGGGGGGGCGATAGCCCCCCCTGTATGTTCGCTGGGCGCAACTTCGGGGGGGGGTGCGGTAGCCCCCCTGTCGGGGTCCAGGGCAGTGCCCCGGAAAAAAAATTTGGTCCTTATTTTTCGGTGGGAGGACTCGCCCATGGTTTTTTGCATGGGTTTGCACATGGTTTTGGGGCATGATGGTTTTCGACCCCTAGTATTTTGTAGATCCGGTCAAGGGAACTACGGTTATATTCTAATCCAGGGTTAATGGATTGGGGTTTACGTATGCTTTGGCATGTATATATATGTGTTGTAACACTAAAAGGAATATAATGAAAAATCAAGCTGGTCGTCCCGAATTGGGATCCAGGGGAAAATCTCTGTGTTTATCTATTTTATGTTTTATGATCTTGCTACTATTTATTTTCTGTCTTTAAGATTCGTTTACAGATAATTTTGTGTACAGGGTTAAAACCTACATTTGGTATCAAAGCAGTTTCGGCTTCAAGGGGACGCCTTTGCTGCTGAGGGGTTTTTTGCTCGGGCCTGAGGTAGACCCTGTTCAGTGGGAGATCTGCGAGATCAATTCTTGCGGTGAAAGAACATGGCGAACGGTGGGAAGATAAAGATCGAGAAATTTAATGGTCAGAGTTTTGAGATGTGGAAGCTCAAGATGGAGGATCTGCTGGTGGATAAAGATCAGTGGATCGCAATAGATCCGGGTACTAAAACAACGACAATGTTAGATGAAGACTGGAAGAAGATGGATCAAAAGGCAAAGATCACAATACGGTTGTGTGTCTCAGATTCAGTATTGTTGAATGTATTGGGAGAAGCTACGGCGAAGACTTTGTGGGACAAGCTAGGGACTTTGTACCAGTCTAAATCTCTGGTGAATAAATTGTTCTTGCGGAAAAAGTTGTATAACCTGAGGATGAAGGATGGAGACTCGGTGACAGAGCATATGAATGCCTTCAATACTGTGGTAATTCAACTGTCATATGTTGATATTAAAATCTCAGATGAAGATAAGTGCATCAGTTTGTTGTCTTCTCTACTAGAATCGTGGGACAGTCTGGTTATTGCAATAGGTAGCAATACAACTACCTTGAATTTTGATGACATTGTCTTAGCCTTGCTATCGGAGGAAATGAGACAGATAAATATGGATGGTCAAAGTGGAGATGCCTTATCCGTACAAGGAAGTTCCTAGAACATAAACAAGAATAAGGTTTTGAGTGGGAGATCTAAATCTAGAGGGATATCTAAATCTCCTGGAAAGTTTGTAAAGGTGTGCTGGAAATGCAGAAAGGAAGGGAATTACAAAAAGGACTGCAGATCTAAAGCTCCTGAGAAAGGAAAGGGATCTGATGATGCTCCTTCTACAGAGGCAAAAACCACCTCGGATAAAGGTGGAGATGTGTATTTGGCTTCTTCTTCAAATACACATGTAGATCATGAGTCATGGTTGATTGACTCTGGTGCATCTTTTCACTTCACTCCCCATATGGAGTGGTTCTGCGAGTATGAGAAATATGATGGCAGTGATGTCTTCTTAGGGGATGATAGGAAGGACAGAATCGTCAGACGTGGAAAATTCAAGCTGAAGCTACAAGGTGGAAGGATTAGAACACTTCCTAGTGTTCTGCACATTCCTGCATTGGCCAAAAATATGATTTGTGTAAGCAATATGGATGATGCAGGTGTAAAAAAAAATTTCGAGAAAGATACATGTAAGATGGTTCAGGGAGCACTAGTATTAATGTAGGGAGTTCGGATTGGAACTCTGTACAAACTTTAGGTTAGCACTATTATTGATGGGCGTAATAGTTATGTGGTTCCCAAAAGTGAAGCGGAAAGCCTAGCAGTCTCTGGAGAAAAGACCATTCTATGGCATCAAAGGCTTGGACATATTGGAGAGAAGGGCCTTCGGATACTGCATGGAAATGGTATGGTAGAGGGTATGTCTAATAAATCTCTGGATTTCTATTTCTGTGAACATTGTGTGTATGGGAAGCAGAATCGGGTGAGTTTTCCTTCTGGTGCTAAGAGGGCGAACAAGATATTAGAGCTTGTGCATAGTGATGTGTTTGGACCTATGTCAGTTCCATCACTGGGTAAGTCTGTGTACTATGTTTCATTCATAGATGACTTCTCAAGGAATACATGGATATATTTCTTGAGGAAGAAATCTGCAGTCTTTGATAGATTTAAAGAATTTAAGGCTTTGGTGGAAAACCAGAGAGAGAAGAAGATAAAGGTGTTGAGGATAGATAATGGTGGGGAGTTCTACAAGAAGGAATTTGAAGAGTTATGTAAGAAGTGTGGTATAGCACAGCATAATACTACTCCATACACACCTCAAAAAAATGGATTTGCAGAAAGAATGAACAGAACGCTGATGGAAAAGGAAAGAAGCATGCTCAATGGTACCGGGTTAGGACAAGAATTCTGGGCAAAGGAAGTGGAGACTGCATGTTACTTGGTTAACAGATCACCTTCATCAGCGTTGGAGGATAAGACTCCACATGAGGTATGGACTGGTAAGAAACCCTCTCTTTGACATCTAAGGGTATTTGGATGTGATGCATATGTACATGTTCCAAAGGAGAAAAGGACCAAGTTGGATAATAAATCTGAAAGGTGAATCTTTATTGGGTATAAGGATGGTTTAAAGGGTTACAAAATTTGGAACCCGGAAACAAGGAAGGCTATGTACAATTGAGATGTGGTGTTTAGAGAGGTGAAAGATATTGTTAAACATGAATTCCTACAAAAGGAACCTGAGAAGATAGAGTTTGAGCTAAAGGAGGATGAATCAGACTCTACAAATGAAGAAGACTCAGAAGAGGAAGAGCCACAAACTCCAGTTGTGAGAAGATTAGTTCGGGAAAGAAGACAACCAGAAAGGTATATTCCATCTACTTTCTGTTCAAATTTTGCTTTAACTATAACTGATGACAATCCCAGAACCATCAGGGAGGCAGTAGATTCATAGGATGGAAAACTCTGGAAGGATGCCATGTTGATGAAATGGAATCCTTGCATAAAAATGAGGCATGGGATCTGGTGGAGTTTCCGGCTGGAAGGAAGCCCATCGGGAGAAAATGGGTGTTTAAGAAGAAGATGAATGTAGAAGGCAAGGTGGAGAAATACAAAGCTCGGTTGGTAACAAAAGTTTATTCCCAGATGTCGGGAATTGATTTTGGTGATATTTTTTCTCCTGTTGCCAAAGTTACTTCTATTAGATTACTTTTATCTGTTACTACTGCATTTGATTTTGAGGTAGAACAGATGGATGTGAAGACAAAATTTCTTCACGGGGATCTGGAAGAGGAGATCTACATGAAACAACCTGAAGGCTTTATGGTGAAGGGGAAGAAAAAGCTGATATGCAGGTTAAAGAAATATTTGTATGGGTTAAAACAATCACCAAGGATGTGGTATCAGAAATTTGATACCTATATACGGGGACTTGGCTTCACTAGAAGTAAGGAGGATCACTATGTTTATTTTAAATTAATTGGTGACCGTGTTATTTATTTGGTCTTGTATGTGGATGATATGTTGTTGATTGGAAATGACAAAGAAATTATCCAAGATTTGAAGACCCAACTGTTCTCCAAATTCGACATGAAGGATCTTGGTGCTGCAAACTATATTTTGGGCATGGAAATTAAGAGAGATAGGGCAAAGAGGAAGCTCTAATTAAACCAAAGGAAGTATGTCGAGACTATATTGCGAAGGTTCAATATGCAGGATATTAAACCGGTAAATGTTCCAATTCCTATAGGTACAAAGCTATCTGCTAAACAGTGTCCCAAGACACAAGAAGAAGAGGAGGATATGTCCCATGTTCCATATGCAAGTGCAGTGGGTAGCCTGATGTATGCAATGGTTTTTACTAGACCAGAAATTGCACATGTAGTAGGATTATTGAGCAGGTTTATGTCAAACTCAGGGAAAGAGAATTGGACAGCAATGAAGCGGGTTTTCAGATATTTGCGTGGCACTAGTGATTATGGCTTGTGCTACCAGGGAAGACCAGGATTGGAAAGAGTGTTTGAAATTCGTGGTTTTTTTTATGCAGACTGGGCTGGAGATCTGGACCAAAGAAGATCTACAAGTGGGTATGTGTTTAGCCTATTTGGAGGTGCAATCAGTTGGATGAGTAAAAGACAGTCTGTAGTGGCTCTTTCAACTACAGAGGCAAAATACATGGCAGCCACTCATGCAAGCAAGGAAGCAGTTTGGTTGAAGAGATTGTGTTCAAGTATGTGGTTGGTGAAGCAAGCTATAAGGATAGACTGTGATAGCCAAAGTGCAATTTTCTTGGCTAAGAACCCTGCTTATCATTCAAAGACAAAGAACATTGATGTTCAATATCACTTTGTGAGATATATGGTTGAAGCTAAAAGGGTCTTGCTGGTAAAGATGGACACTTTGAAAAATGTTGCAGATGCATTGACAAAGTCTGAGCACTCAGAATTTCTCTTGGTGTAGAGAAACAATGGGTGTTGCAAACCTGGGCTAATGACTCAGCTCTCCTATGGCCCCCTACGGAAAGAAAACAACAAGTGGGAGAATGTTGGGTTTGTGTTATATTCTTTCCATGACTAATCACATGTGGGGGGGTAACAGCGGGGGCGATACTCCCCCCTGTACGTTGCGCTGGGCGCAACGTCGGGGGGGGTCACAGGGGGGGCGGTAGCCCCCCCTGTCGGGGTGCGAGGCAGTGCCCTGGAAAAAAAATTTGGTCCTTATTTTTTGGTCGGCGGACCCGCCCATGGTTTTGTGCATGGGTTTTCACATGGTTTTGGGGCATGATGGTTTTCGGCCCCTGGTATTTTGTAGATCCGGTCAAGGGAACTATGGTTATGTTCTAATCCAGGGTTAATGGATTGGGGTTTATGTATGCTTCGGCATGTATATATATGTGTTGTAACACTAAAAGGAATATAATGAAAAATCAAGCTGGTCGTCCCGATTTGGGATCCAGGGGAAAATCTCTGTGTTTATCTATTTTATGTTTTATGCTCTTGCTACTGTTTATTTTCTGTTTTTAAGATTCGTTTGCAATTTTTTGTACAAGGTTAAAAACTACAATTCTAGGACCAACATTTGTGATGGAGATAACCCTTATTTACATGACTTTGGGCAAGTGTGGTGTTATTATTATTATGCTCAGCTGATATATAATTCCATTTAATACCTCATAGTAGATGAGCAAACATGCACAGCTAGTAACTTTTTGGGAGACAACTTTCCACATGATGTTCTAAAACAACAGTTGGTAAAATTGTGATGTATCCACTAGAGAAACCATTGGTACCATCAAAATTTTCACATAACCTTCAACATTTTTCTGATTTGGATACCACATGGTGATGATGTACCATTCAATTTATATGGGATGGTTTGGGCTCATGAAACTAGAGGAGGGGTCTTTGGAGATCTAGTTGTCCTTTTGTATCTTGAGGGAACCATTATTGTAGCCCAATATCAGCAGCAGCTTTACACTTTCCATAAGTGGAGAGAGAGACATCGTGGGGTAGGCCATTTGGTCTATCAAGTTCAACAATGTAACCCACCTTCTTTGCAGGAGCCTAAGGTGGAGGAGTATTTCTATGAGTTACCATTTTGGAGGGTGACTCATTTTGTATTAATGATAGCATGGGGATGGAATATTTACATGGGAATGATGGTTCCCAATATATCTAAAATTCCATGCCTCAAGAAGGCCTCTAGACCACATGTAGTTGCTTCCATGGATATCCCACTTGTTCATGATGAGATCCATTTGGACTTTTCACCAAAGGCATACTTATACACTTGGGAGGAGCATCTTGAGGACATATTGATGAGAGAGCATCTTGTTCATTGGAGGAACTTATCATATGATGATGCTACAAGGGGAAGAGGAGAGGCCCTTCAGTTCTATCCTTGTAGTTGCTTGAGGACAAGCAACATTTGGGAGGGGAGGACTGTAATATTCCTAAATTAGAACACAGCTAATTGGAATATTAATTTTTAATTTTTCTCTTAGATAGAGGAATAAGAGGGTATGGAGACCCATAAATCTCCTTAGTAGGAATAAAATACACTCCTAGTGTGAATGGAAGTCATCCAAAAGATGGATTGAATACCCTTAGGTGTGAAAAGGGACTGGAGCATGAAGACTGGGTCAACTTTGACCAAATCAAACATCATTGTTATGGAGGAGTGACATTCATGGTGGGACAATGCAATTTTGGAGGGACATTGAATGCATGGAGGGAGTGACATAATTGAGTGGGGCCAAGGGTGAGAAAGCTCATAACTTATATAAGGTAGAGGATGGCAGCCATATGGGGTTATGTTTTGGATTATTATTTTGTATATGGTCTGTTTAGACTTGTTTCTCTCATCAGCTGTTTAGGTAAGATTGCAGTGTTGTTTAGCACAGGGTGTTCTCGAGCAGGAATACCACCTCTTTCCTTGAGAGGCCTCTTGGGAGAGTATTGCACTACCTTGTCCATTATCTGGCATCAGGACAAGCTACATCTTTTTTTTACAACACAGTTTCTGCAGAATATTGTGTTGTGTTGCAAGGTGCAGGAGTGCAGAGTTTATTTGGGTCACTTCCTTGCTTGATTTCAGTTGGAGGAAGGTTTCCTTCCATTGGGATACCAACAAGGAGAACCCCTGAGCTTTATTTAATCATACAGCATCAGGCTAAGGTGCTGCTATCATTTATAACGTAGTTTTTGGAAGGAACTGTGTTATTTCTGGGTGCAGTTGCAATGGAGGGTTTGGAGCCCTAGTTGGGGGAGATAGATATTCAGTGAGGGGATCAGCCTCTCATTTGGAGAATCTATAGGAGGAGTTTTCATACATTTCTATATCAGATCAACCACCTCATATAATCTATCTAGTTGTAGAGATTATTCAGCCCTAGGGCCATATTTGTATTTTTGCATTTTTGTATATTTCAGGAAACCCTTCCCAAGTTATCTTGGAAGTGTGCTTGGGAGCCTTGATCTCTATTCCCGATAGTATTTGAGCTATATAACAGCATATATATATTGATATATCATTTCTGTAGAATTTATTCCCTAAAAATGTGTTTTCATGGCTCATGGCACTTGTATGGTAGTATTTTCACATGCATTGACATATTTGCTTAGAGGAGGCTTGTGTTTTATTGCTTGAGTGACTAGATCCTCAAGATCTTGTGCCTATTAATTGCTGATATGTTTAATAAGATGGATGTACATTTGTATCATATCATGGTGTGTTAATTTATTCACTGCTATTTCCAGTTTTGTGTTTATATATTGTTGCTTCCCCATTTGGGAATATTACAGTGGTATTAGAGCATAATCTTGGCTCAACCTGTGGATCTCAGCCATTATGCTATCAGGAGATTAAGAAGAAGGAGAAAGAGATCAGAATTATGGAAATAATGAGTTTTATCTCATCCCTTTTCAGATCTAAGAGGGACCTTACCAAAGAGGTCAAGCAAAGAAGAATGGGGAAAAGCAATGAAACCACAATAGGGTTTCATGATGAGGAAGGTTCATGTACTTCCTATTAGCAAAAGGAAGTTCCGGTATTGCTTAGAGCTCCAAAGAATTATACTATGCCCTTTTATTTTGAAGAAGAAGAAAAAAGGCATGGAGATGGAGGACACTTAGATCATGAGATTCTAAGTGAATATCTTGCAGAATATAAGTCTCAACCTAGAGCTTTGAAGGAGAATCTAACTCTCCCACAGTTCATTCAGCTCAAAGAAGAGAGAAGACCTTGCAGCAATAGATTCCTATTGCCTACATTTGATGGGTCATCCACATGCACAACAAGAGCTTGGGGAATGAAGTTGGAGGCATTCTTCCTACTACATCCAGTAGTAGATAGAGAAGTTGTTGAGATTGCAGCGTTGCACCTTGAGGGTGAAGCAAACATTTGGTGGTTCAGCCATTTGAGTCTTTCAAGAGTGACTCCATATGCAGATTTTACTCAAAGGTTGATAAATAAGTTTGACAATAAGAAATCGAAGGAGAAGGAACCTTCACCACCACTTGTTGCAGGAGCACTTGCATCAGGAGAAAGAACCCTTGTACCTTTGCAAAGTGGTATTGGTGTCATTATATGATTTCTAGGGTCTTCCGCTTGCATCCCTTCGAACTTTGGAATGTCCGAAGGGAGCTTCGTGGGCATGGGTGGCCATGTTGGGTCGTGTGCAATAGGTTCGTTCGTTAACTTGGTTACATCAGGAAAGTTTAATGATGCTAATAATGGTGACTGCAAGTTGAGAGCCATTGCACACTGTGAAGACACAGTGTTCCAGTTAGGTATAGGGTTTTTATGTGACATACCCAGTTGTGAGTTCACTTGGCTTCCTGAATGGGTAGCGCTCCTCTGCCCCCTAGGGGTTGTGGGAGGAGTGGAATGTGGTGACCCTGTGGGGGTGTCCACTGGTGTGGTGTTGGGTGACCGTCGAGGGTTCCCAAATAAAGATGCCCTAATAAAGGATGAACCGATAAGGGTGGCAGTGTTCCATCTTTGACGCCTAAATGGCAAAAGACCTAGAACTCCTCCCGGTAATGGGGGGAGGTCCAAAATACATCTAGATCGATGAGGTCCCATTGGGTCCGTTATGGTGATGACTAGGTATGGTTTTGGAAATATTTGAGAGGATATAGCTTATAATCAAAGAAAAAATTTGCATACATAAAACAAAGCGAAAAATGAAAGGTAAATTTTCCCTTTAGATTAATCCTATGTGACCAGTCAATCAAAAAATATGTTTTTTGTTGTTTTTTCTTATGATACTCAAATCCTAGAGGACCTAATCGTCCTCACACTCTCAAATTTAATTAGGCCTTGAGAAGATAACTTGCGAATTGTGGCACAACGTCCCAAAAGAGCTGGCGACGCCTCCAGTCAACTGAAGAAAATCCACCAAGGTAAAGGTAGAGGATCTAGTGATGCCTGCACCGTCACTTATAGGGAAGGATGCCCTAGATTTGGCCACTAAGTACCATCATCCCACGTGAGAGATCGAGTCTTGAGCTTCTTGGTAAATCAGCTACCAGTACCGAGTATTAGACAAGTCAGGTAGCCCCAAATAATACTGCATGCATTGGGCCTAAGCTTAACCCCCTCTGAATCGGATCTCTATGGTGCTCGAGTTTTCTTTTATGTGGGTGGATAGATGGATTTTAAAGCTCCCTAAAAAGTCAACTTCTATGTTTCAAGATGTAAACTGACTAAGGTGGCTTATTGGATGCCTACCCCCTTGGTCTTAACTTGAACTATAATTTCTCTTATGGCCATTGTGGGGAGAGTTAATGAGTTTAGTTAGGTTAGTTTTAAGGTGGCTTTGATTCACTTATGGTGTGAAAGTGTGTGAGCAAGAGGTGAAAAATAACATATTTTTAACGTGTGGATATGCGGTGATCCTTTACAAGTCCTCTATTAATCTACGCTCGGTTGTTCCTTGCTATAAGCAAATCATGTGCAGATATGGGCCACTTACAATGTTGCCTAGTTAATCTAGGTGATCAACTAAAGGGATATGGAAAATTATCAGAAGAGAGATTTAATATGCTTACCTAGGGTCACCAAAAGGTGCAAAGGCAGCAGAGATTACTTGCTCTCTAAGGATAATTAAATCCTGGTCCCAACTCCTAGTGCCAAAAAATAAACTAAGAATTAATGACTTTAAACTAGGAAAAATGAAAAATTAGCTAAGCATGTGTGTATTATGGCCACTTACTCCAGGTAATTACCTATGTGTTTTTTGGTGTTTATGCTCGCAAAAAATAAGTTATTTCAGATTGCAAGTAAATTTCCCCCTACTTAAACTATGTGGTTTTTTTGAAAAAATAAACTTTGAAATTTTAAAACTAACACCTAGAATTACTCAAATGCAGCCAATGGTGAGTTTTAACCAGTCATGGGACACCTCACACAGTGTTGGAAGATTTCTTATGGGTTGTCAGTCACTTTAAAAACAGGACGCGCGGTCGGGCGCGTTTGTTTGTATAAAATGTGCGTGAATTTCCTACAACAAATTTTTTGGAGCTTCTAAACTCCGGCCTCTCACTAAGGGTGAACGATCATAGAAGAAGAGAAGAGGGGCTATCCAAGCCAAACCCCATAACAGAGAAAAAGGTCCCTACAATAGGCGCAACCACATTAACTAGAAAGTAAAATCAGTAGGGTCGCAAATCTTGTGTTGGTGGGTTTGGTGCACAAGTGTACCAATCCACACTTTCTTAAAAGGAGTGATCGCTGCCTCTTAAGATTTTGGTTACAGGTAGGTAAACAAAGATTTAGCAGGTTAGTGAACATGCTATAAAAAAAAAACACAATAAATAATTATATAGTATGCATATGTAGAGAGAAAACAAGACTAAACTAAACAAAAACATGAAATCTCATATAGAGATAGACAAAAAAACAATTCTAACAGTGGCATCAATGTCCCCTCTTATTGTTTTCTATTAAGGAGAAAGGTAGTACATTTACACACTTTCCAAGGGGCCCTTAGAACTATGGAGTTCTAAGACCTGATGCAAGGACATTTTTACCTTCTAGCTGCTTGGTGCAAGGTCCCTCTCTCTACTCCAATGGATTGGAGTTGTTGGATGGCCAACAACTGAATCTCCTCTCTACTTCTGCTTCGGATTACACACAGTTGGATTGCTTCAAACAAATTTTGGCCAGCATAACAATGTGCTCTCCATTTGTTCATCTCTTGGTGGCCTTTCATAGATGAATTCAAACTCTCCTTCCATCGCTTGGTACATTGATGGATGGTGACCCAAGAGAGGGGGTTGATTCCATTGTGTGCTCCCTTGAGGTCCCAAATAGGCTTAGGCGGTTGTCCTTGGGCGGCCTCAAGTGTGGGATCATTTTCCTGGAGTGTGCCTTGTGGTCTCGGAAAGTGACTTCCGCCACTCTCAGGTCCGTGCGGATTTTTGAGGGAAAGTCGCGCAAAGGCGCACCTACCGAAGAAAAATGCATGCAAAGGTGCATTCTGCTAGTGTCTTGAGTGTGCAATTTGATTTTTCCTCTAGACCTTAGATATTTTTAAAAATTTTCAGATTCTCTAATGTGCCTCAGCCCTATAAATCCTTCTACCTGACATTTAATAATTTCATCTTTTCTTGTTCGATTTTCCAGTGATAACAGTGAGTCTCCACTAAAAAGGGAGGAGCTAGCATAGTCCATAAGTGAGGAATTTCTTAAAGCCATTCTAATTTGGATACTAGTTGAGTGTTTCAGGTTTGGCGTGGCCTTGTGAGGGGATGGTATCTTTAAATTGGAGTTTTTGGATAGCAGTTAGAGTTGGTAAGCCCCATGCGCTCTTGTTGGCCTTATCTTGGTTATACGGTCTATGCATGAAGTTGGGTTACACATTTTGGCAAGAGAGGGTGCATTTTAGGTATAAAAAAATAGCTCAATCGAGCCATTTTAAGTGTTAGATCAAGCAATATTTGAGCCCTCGATCATGCTAGTTGAGGGCTTAAACATAGCTCAATCAAGTGTTAAAATAAACTCTCGATCAAGCTCTTGTGTAATTCAAGGTTATCTAGGAGCTTGATTGAGCCATGTTTTTGAAACTTCCTGAAAATACAACCTACTAGGTGTGGAGCCAAAAAAAAGTAGCTTAATCGAGCCTTAAAGTTAGATATAGCTATAGGCTAGATCGAGCCTTAAATCTAGATCTATCTATAGGCTAGATCGAGCCTTAAAGATAGATCTATCTATAGGATAGATCGAGCTATAGGCTAGATCAATCCTTAAAGCTAAATCAAGCCTCTATTTAACCATGTTAAGGGCTATATCAAGGGTTTCTCAAAACCTCGATCGAGCGTTTTAAGTGCTCAATCAAGCTGCTAAGGGCAAAAAAAACAAAGTTTTATCTCCCCTTCTACAGATTTCTCTACAACACCATTTTGTACCCTGGAAGATTTAGGGAAAAAATTTCCTTAGGAGTTGATCATGTTGGATTCATGAAAAAATATTCTATCCAATGGCATATGAGTTTGACACTTTCAAATTCATATGATATTTTTCATATGATTTCTTTTAAACATAATGCTTGAAATTTTTTTGCACAGTTTCAAAGGGGAACTTCGAAATATATTAAAAAATATAATTTTGTATAAAAAAAATAAATTTTTAATATGAAAAACTTAGTTCTCTTCGTGTAGATCATGCTCATATATATATATATATATATATATATATATTGTAAATTACACATTTTAGACTAAGTAATGTTACGCGAACACATGCATGCCTCTTAAGATGTGCGAGAAATTACAAGGATAAGCATTTCATTTAATGGAAAATTGACAGATTATACTACAATAAAAAAATTTGCAAAAAATATCTTTAGGACAAAAACATAATTCTCCACAAATTGTTTTTTTACTCTTAATCAAAATTCACAATGTTTATATGAATTTTGAGGGCTTCAATTCAATTAAAGAGAAAAATTTGAAACTTCATCACCACATTTGGCCCAAAAGTGTAATCCATCTTCATGCATTCACCCCATAGTTTTTTTGGGTTTAGCGTCACAATCGTTAGATGTGGCTTGTGTCCATGGAATTGGGGGTTTTGTTGAGTCTATAAATTCATCTTGGCTTTGGGAGTGGGGTCAATCTCTTCGTCTAGGAGTGGGTAGTTGGGTTTTAACTCAAGGGGTGGCATGCATGTCTTTAATAGTGAGGTTGGCCATTTGTTGTGGGTTGGATTGGGTTAAAATTCTGCATTATTTTGGATGCAGAGTTTTCTGGGTCATGGGGTGTAGCCTAGTGTAATCAATGGTAAAGGGGGTTGAGACTCCATCGAAGAATCTTCGTCCACCCCCCTATCTAGTGGGTTTTCTACTGAGGCTACATCATTTTTCTAGTGTTTTTGCGACGAAATTATTTGTTGGTATCTGTTTTTTGTCAAGGTAGGGTTGAGTCAGTATTTGTATCCTTTTGTAGGTAGAAGAAAACCTTACAGAGAAATTGAAGAACCCTCTTGTGACTCTACAATGTCACCAAGGCAGAGGGGGGGGAGCAGGAGGGGAGGAGGTTGTATATCTCATCCAAGTCGACATGGTGCAAAGCTTTCTTTCCATGACTCGATGGCAAAATATTTTAATGTTATTCCTCTTGAGACTCGTAAGGAGATCTCACACTCAGAATTACTATAAAATATGTCAGTGTGGGTTTCAAACCCCAGGCACACTAGGGGAAGGTGTAATCAATGTCTTAAATTAGTAGCACTCCATTGGAAAATGAAAATGCTTGTAGGGTCAGCGTTGAGAGACAAGAAGGTGAAAAAATACAATGTATTTGTGTTTATTGAGGATGTGAAGAGAATGTTGAAGAACCTGAAGTTTTTTGTGGACAAAATTGAGCCTCGTCTTATGCAGGTCTAGAGCCACATATATTTTGACTCAAATGGGGGATAGTTGATGGACCCCCTTGGCTCTAGTGCTCAAGTTTCGGCCAATATTTCCTCTTCAGAAAATGAATAGTGTGTGGAAGAGGTGGTGGGTAAGTTATGGGCTTTCTTTATGTTTGTAATGGTTTGGGAAAGGCCTTGTGATGGTTCTTCTTTCCTATGGATGACGACAACATATGTGGTTCATGGTTGTGTTCTTATAAGTTTTGATTATGGTATCAAGTCTCAGCCTTTAAATTTGGATTTTGTTTTCAAGGCACATGGTGTTTGGCATGAATTTTTTTGGTTGAAAGGTGAATGTTTGGGATGGTGTGGGTGGTTTCTCCTCTTTTTGGTTGATGATGTACTATCCTTATTGTATAAAGGTTCTCATGTTGTGATGTATGGACCGTCTCTCTATGTATCTCTTGATGATGGCGATGTCGAGCCTATGATTCAGGCACTCGTTTCTATTCTCGACTCTTGTTCCAAACTTTTGAATTATTATGATGATCCCTTAGCCGCTAATGGAAATGGGGTTTATGTTTTTAGTTTTGTTAGTATATATTATCTCCATATGGCGTCAAAGGTAGATATATGTTTCCTCCCTTTAGACTTTCATTTGTTTGTGATGTAATTTTTCCTTTTAAAATAATATGATGTATATATATATATATATATATCAATATTTTATAAAATAAATAAATATAATAAACCCTTTTAAAAAGTTACAATATGGTATATCACTTACCTATTGGTTTGGGCATCGAAAATACTACAATCAAAGAGTGGAGTGAGTCACAAGGATTGAAACGGTGGGGTGAAATTAGAAACGATCTAGCCACCTACTTACGAATAGGTTATTATGGACATCCGTCGGCAATGGTGGATTATTAGTCCCTGCCTTTGGCAGTGCAGGGACTATACTAATCGATCGAACCTTGACTTGCTATTAATTTGAGTTGACCATTTTCATCAGTTAATTTAACCAAAGTTTTTAATAAAACGTTATATTTTAAAGTATTTAAAAATATTTGTTTTATATAAGATTGGACAATCAACTTCAAAGTCCTATTGCGGACTTAGCTCCTCCTAATGCATTTGTTTCCTTAAAATCATAGGTTATCATACGTTATTCAATGTTGCAGCTCGGCAACTTGAACTAATGCTAACTTGAAAGTTAGCATTAGTCTGAAACATTATATGTTTCAGGACCTTATATCCTGAAGACTATACGTCGACTGGCTGCCCCAACTTCAGACACAAGTTGCCACCTTTCTTCGTCGCTTCAACATCCGACTTCCTCAGCTTCAAACACCTGCTGCCACCCATCACCAAACTTGCATAACAATTTACATTATTAGACCTTTTACTCGTACATCATCTAAGTTGTCCCATTTTAAGAACTAGATTGTAGTGCTTACATAATAGATCCAAGAGCTTAGAACAAGTACGGTGTCGTCACTGTAAAAAAAGTATGGTTTTATCACTATGAAGTATGGTGTTCTCACTATGAAGTATGATGTCCTCACTCACTGTAAAGTAGTATGATGTTCTCACTATGAAGTATGGTGTCCTCACTGTAAAGTAGTATGGTGTTCTCACTGTCAAGTGGTATGATGTTCTCTCAATTTCAAGTAGAAGGGAAACATGCTAATGAATTCCCTTTTCTTTGAGGTTGGGTTCCCTTTTCTTTGAGGTGAATTTCAATAGGGCCATCAAGAAATGAATTTTCAGAGTGGAGTTTCACAGGTCCCTCCATTCATCCCTTTCCAAAGTGGATTTGTGCAAGGCATTTTCAAACTGGAGTTGCTTAAGGCCCTCCAGTCAGCTCTTTCCAAAGTGGAGTTGTGTAGGGTGCGAGAAACTAAATAGAGAAGGAATTTGTTGTCCAAGGAAAAAGACAAAGCCAGTCTTTTCCAGATACTAACAACAACAAAAAACCATGCTAATATAGACATGGCAGGAAAAAAATAACCATGCAACCATGGACAAAGTAGAGGAAGCATAGTTAGTATATTAAAGAAATAACATGACATATATGGTTCTAGGTAAGTTAATAGACTTTTTTTTGGTGCTTCAAGCATGCGATAGTTTCGCTCAAGAAAAGTAACAATGATTTGAGCTTACATATTTAAATATTTATTAACATAGATTTAATATAAGCCTAAAAGTTGTAGAAATTTAAGATGGATAATCAACCTAAGAAATGGGATATTCTTGATTGCTTTATGGCCATATTTTCTCCAACAATAGCCATATTCCAAATGATGGACATCGCTTTGGTCATGAAATAAAATCTAAGCCTATGAGTCTTCCTTTGACCTCTTTTCCTAGGTCATCTCATGTACAAATACAAGTAGTTTGGTTTGTTAGCATAAATTATGGGGCTTGCAAAGCCTCTCCGCAAAACCTTTCATTGTGAATTATTTTCTGAATGTTGTTGGAATAAAGGAAAATTAACTTGATTAATATACAAAAAATTACCTTGATTAATTTGTATAACACACTAATTCTTAACTTATTTTTCTATAGCTCTGTACTGATATTTTCATAGTGCGGCCCAATTTTTTATGGCCCTAATTTTATTCTTGCACTAGGTTACTATATCTCGCAAAATCCTCATTGAAAATCCTCTGCTTCTACTCGCTAAGGGAATGAATGATGTTGAAATTTGCATCAAGAAACGATGAAATTGGCAACTAGAAAGGACAAAAAGTACACACACATTGCTGAGGAAATTCAGTGAGGAATTTCATTTACACACTAGTGAGGAATATGGGTGTATAATTTATTTTTCCCTTATATAAATTGGACAATAGATTGTAATTTCATCTCATAACAACTTGTATTAGTTAACTAAGTCATGATGACTCAGTTAGCTTAATAAATTCGATTTGAGGGCCTAATATGATGCATGTAGAGTGATCCTAATATTATGGGGGTCCAGTTGCAGTTAATGTACTAGTGGGGTGCAGGTGTAATCAGTTAACTCAATTAATTGAGTTAAATAAGTTTAACTAATTCTAACTGAGTGAAAAATTAGTCAGAGGTCCAGTGAATTAAGTTAGATTTAATTCACAAGTAGTGTTCAATTAACTGATGATTCGCTATTAATAGTTTCATGCATGTCAGTTCTGAGGAAGAACCAGTTGAGACAGAGGTTAAAGGGAACATAACTATCAATTGTATTTTTAGAGAATTTCTTGAGTGCGATTATAAAGCCATGAGGAAGCCATTATGGATTGTGCAATCAAGGAAGGTTGATTTTCCTATTTAATAGGGGCCTAATTCCTTAAGACCTTAGGAATTGTGTGAGAAAGGCAGACTGAAGGAAGGTTGAGAATTGAGTATGTGTTTGTCCAATTTTGCCTAGATCAACGGGAGACAATTGGTAGAGTGTTGGAGAATCTCATGAGAGATTAAGCATTCTATTGTTTCATGATTCCTTCACTTTATACAATATATGATATCGGGGTTTCGAGAAGTTGATTTCCCCAAGAAAATCTTGTGTTGTGCGGTTGATTTCCTTCTTTCTCTTACTTGCATGTTATTGAGAGATGTAGAAGGATTCATTACCTTGTTTTACTACATCACAAGATCAGATTGAATCCATTGATATAGAATTTATATAAATTTCTACATGGTATCAGAGCTTCTATATAATTTATACATGGTATGATAGCGCCAAGAATCACAATAGAAGAGAATAAATTGAGTTTGTGTTGAACAAGATTCAAATTTGCATATTCATTCTTTGGTACCTAGCAGCAGACTAGGATGACTTTCAATGGCTTGAGACTCGAATATGCACTCGAGGGAAATTCAAATATATTTCATGGAAGGACGGTATGGAGGCATTATTGGAGGATAACGGAATAAATGGATTCATTGACGTTGATATTCCTAAGCCTACTCCAACAGATGTTTCACAACATGAAGCATGGAAGAAGAATGTTGCAAAGGTGAGAAGGATCTTATTAGAGGGAGTTTGAGATAATATTGCCTCGAGTCTCCATGGAAAGGAAACTCCATATGCTATGTGGAAGGCCTTGACAGATCTGTTTCATAATAGCAGTGACCACAGGAAGTTGGAATTGAAGGACAAGCTCAGAAAGATCAGGATGGAGGAAGGTGAGACGATACCAACATACTTGGCGAAGTTCACTCAATGTCGAGATGACCTTGTAAGCATTGGTGTGAAATTAGCCCAGGATGATTTGGTGAGCCTAGCACTTCTAGGCCTTCCCAAGAGCTAGCATAGTTACCAGGACTCTGTGAATGGGAGGGAGAAGTTACCAGACTCAGATCATTTGTGGTCTGACTTAGTAATAGACGAGATAAGGTCGAGCACCATAGACGGGACCTCCAACACTAATAAAGAAGAAGATTTTGCATTAGTCAAAAAAGGAAATAAATCCAAGAGAAATAAGTCCCAAGGTGAAGAGGGCAAGAGAGACTTGTCCAAGATCAAGTGTTTTCACTATCACGAGCATGGGCACTATGCCTCGAATTGTCCACAGAAGAATGCAAGCAAGAAGGATCCTACAGTTGTAGCAGGTGAAGCGCTAGCTTCACAGTTCAAGCTTGATTTTACTCTCATTGCATGCATGTCCAGCATTGTAATGGGATGCATGTGGTATCTAGACAACGGTGCCTCATTCCAAATGACGGGGAATAGAGATCTCTTTAGTGACTTGGAAGAGAAGGACCTCTAATAGAACATAGAGTTTTGAAATGACGAAAGTTATAACGTGGTCGGAATAGGTATAGTTACCTTTCAGAGGAAGTCTAGATCCCCTCTCAGACTGGAAAATTTTTTGTATGTTCTAGGCCTAAGGAAGAATCTTATCTCTGTAGCGGTATTGGAAGACCGTGGTTATGATGTGATGTTTAGAAAAGGAAAGGTTTTCCTTAAACACATAGCCACGAGATGGGTGAAACAGATCGATCTAAGAGTCAAGAACATGTATGCTCTCGGGGTCAAGGATGCATGCAAAGCTTTGAGGAGAAAAGAAGTGGTTAATGACATGGTGGTTGATAGGGAGAAATTATCTCTCAACATACAGCCTAACAAGCAGTCTCAGAAGGTTGTGGAGTATCCACAATTGGAGAAGTAGAGAGGAGACCTAGTGGAAGATTCCACTCAAGCAGAGACCTCTAGGAGGGGGGAATTTTGAGCTAGATGGGTAGAGGGAATACATGAAGCTATACCTCCAGGTGAGAGGTGGGGCGATGTGCAGATATAATCCCAAGAATACAGCAGTAGCAGGAAGGATCGGTTGGATTGATGCAATAAAATTTCAAGAAGACAGAAATCAGAGTGACAAATGTTGGATACTGGAGCACAGATCAAAGTTGACAGCAGTGAAGAGGACACAGATGCAAATGTCAGAAGTAGCGCAGAGAGTCCAATAGACAGGTGCAATAGCTAGCAGTAGTCATAAGACTCTGATGACAGATGCATTATACTAATTCATTTTTTCAGAGGCTATTCAGTTTCAGGAGTTTCAGGTGAAAACAACACTAGAGAAGTGTTGTATGCAGAACATTCCAAAGGTACCGGATCAGGATAGATTGAATTCCTTTCTTATTGAGATGGAGTGTTGAAATTTGCAACAATAAACAATTAAATTGGCAACCAGAAAGGAAAAAAATTACACACATATTGGTGAGGAAATTTAGTGAGGAATTTCAGTTACACACTAGTGAGGAATGTGGGTGTCTAATTTATTTTTCCCTTAAATAAATTGTAATTTCATCTCATAACAACTTGTATCAGTTAACTAAGTCATGATGGCTGAGTTAGCTCAATAAATTTGAGTTGAGGGTCTATGATGAGGCATGTAGAGTGATCCTAATATTTTGGGGGTCCAGTTGCAGTTAATGCACAAGTGGGCTGCATGTGTAATCAATTAACTCAATTAATTGAGTTAAAATTAGTTTAACTAGTTCTAACTGAGTGATGAATTAGTGAGAGCTCCAGTGAATTAAATTAGATTTAATTCACAAGTAGTGATCAATAAGATAATTGATGATTCGTTATTAATCGTTGCATGCATGTTAATTCTGAGGAAGACCCAGTTGAGACAAAGGTTAAAGGGAACATAACTATCAGTTGTATTTTTAGAGAATTTTCTGAGTGCAATTATAAAGATATGAGGAAGCCATGATGGATTGCGCAATCAAGGAAGGCTGATTTTCCTATTTAATAGGGGCCTAATTCTTTAGGAATTGCGTGAGTAAGGGAGGCTGAAGGAAGGCTGAGAATTGGCTATGTGTTTGTCCAATTTTTCCTAGATCAGCGGGAGACAATTGGCAGAGTGCTGAAGAATCTCATGAGAGATTAATCATTGTATTGTTTCATGATTCCTTGACTTTATACAAAATATGATAGTGGGGTTTTGAGCAGCTGATTTCCACAAGAACATCTTGTGTTTTGCAGTTGATTTACTTTTTTCTCTTACTTGCATGTGATTGAGCGATCGTGTTTTGTATTCCGCAAATATTTTAGAAGGATTCAGTATCTTGATTTAGTACATCACAAGATCAAATTGAATCCATTGATATATAATTTCTATAAATTTCTACATAGTATCAGATATTCTATATAATTTCTACAAATGACTGCAGAAAATGCTTGCTTCTACTCAATAGAGGATCCTGCAGAAAATGTTTCGACTGTAGGTTCAGAAAGGGAATTAAAATACCTAAAATCATATTAATGTAGGCATTAAACGACCTATGTTTTAATCTGCATATTGCAATTCAGAGAAACCAGGCTAGTTGTCTGTGAAACTACAAAATTTAAGCCACACACTGCGAGGGCCACGTATTAAAGTATGCAATACAAGTGGCCAAGGATGGTCTTCCCACTCGTCAATTCACTAGGAAATTCATGACTTAAAATAATCAATATATAATATATCTAATTTTAAAAATAAAGTCTAGTTTCCATTTTCCCAGTTCCATTAAACACAAATACAAATCCAAATGTGTAACCTATGTAACATGTATGCGACCATTTTATTGTAAATTTTTTATCTCCTTGATGATGCCATCAACCGGTTGCTCCTGATACTCTATGAGTCAGTGATTCCTGAACTAAAATTTAGACTTTATACAATAAGCAGCAAAAGAATTACCCGAGCCTCACCTTTTACGGTATTAAGCCCAAAATTCTAGGGAGGAATAGGTCATTGTGTCTGAAGCAAGAATTGAAGGAACGGGCTAGTGGCCTTACAACACCATCTCTACATTTTAGAGTTCAGAAAATTGCTCCCTCTCCCCCACATTCCCAGGCTTTATCGCAACTTTAAGTTTACGAAAGGCATTAAACTCCCTAAAACCGGATTAAAAAAGACATTAAGCTACCTACAAGTGTTTTAATTTGCCCATTGCAATTCAGAGTGACATGATTGAGGCTCGTTTTCCTATAGCACTATACAATTTAAGCATGTTTTAGATGATAAGCATCAAAGTCCCATGGCCATGGATTAAAATGACATTTATTATGAGTACTTTAATTTTTTACTTTAAAAGTACTTACAGCACTACCATGGTTAACCATGATTTTTTATCCACCATTGAGAATGTAACAAGTACATTTAACTCAAACAATGGCACCTCAACCATTAGGGATGATGTCATCCCATATAATGTGATTGTTTCTCATAAAGTGAATTTTGATTGTACATTTTCCTTAGGAGGCCCCATTTTAGACTTCAAAATTCTCCTAATGAACATACGAGCCACATGGCCAACAATGACCCTCCCACTGATCAATACATAAAAATACAATACAAGACACTAATGCGCTAGTCAATACATAAAAATGTCATACAAGACACTAACACGCATTTATGGATACAATATGGAGTTAGAGCATAAATAAAGCACATGAACTTTTTAAGTGTAATTATTTTTCAATGCATATGAACTTCTCGGTATAATAATTATTTAATTTTAATCATCAAATAAATAGTATTTGATGAGGGTCATGTTCATTAATCTAATAAGTAGTATAAAAAATATCTCATGTAGTATTCTTAGAACAAATTAATCTCTGAGTTTCAAGGTAGGTACTTATCAAAATTTTAAACATATATTAACTTTATTAATTTAAATTTAAGTGGCCAGTAACAAGCAATTAGACATAATATATCACAGTCCCGTTATTAATGCTACATGAAAAGATTGTTGGTGGCCATTCATTCACGTGATGGCATGAAACTTGAATTTGGATGCGGAACAACAAACTCTTTTAAGAGATCATTAAAATTTAACGTGGGTAATTAGACAGAATATATAGCAGTCGGGTTATTAATGGTACATGAAAAAGTTGTTGGTGGCCATTCATTCATAGGGAACAACGAATTTCTTTAAAAGACCCCATTTAAGTTGCTCAAACTATATGATATTTAAATTAAATAATATATTTTAAAATATTAAGAATTGATTAATAAAAATGTATAAATTTTTTTTGATAAAAATCACAGCAAAATATTTTACTCACGAATTTCAAACAAGCAACAAGATAAAAAAATATATATATGATATTTTAATATTTTAATTGATTTTTTTATAATTTGAATTTATTTCTCTTACAAAGTTTTAAATTTTCAAACTACTTTTTACATTTGAATTTTTATTGACTAATTTTATAATGTAATTTTTATTACATTTGTTCTAAAATTTCTTTAAACTTTCTTTCCTATGCAATTTTTTACTAACCACTGGACGTCTAACAACCCCATTAAAATGGCTCAAATTACACCATTAAAATTTAACCTGGGGAATTTTTCTAGCAACGCCCATTTAAGTTACTCAAATTATATGATGATAACATATTTTAAAATTGTTTAGATGATAACATAATTTTTTAAATGTTTAATAATTAATAATTTTATTATTATGAATTTTGTTTATGTGATTTATAGAAATTTATAAAAGTTTTTTTTGGTGATAATTACATCTAATCAAATTTCCAAGTGTGGTTCATTATCAAGACAAGATAAAGAAATCTGATCAAGAAACCAGAAATCAATTTAAATAGATGAGAAGCGGCTCCAACTAACCATTATAAATAACTCCTAATTTGACTTGAATAAAAAAATATAAAAGAAATAATAAGTATATAATATATAATTTTAATTATTATTATTATTATTACTATTATTTAATTTAATTTATATTTAATTATTTATTTATTTATATTTAATTTTTTAATATTTAAAAATAAATGAATGGAATAGTAATTTTAAAATGTTGAATTATAATTTAATAGTTACATTATTTATTTTATTTATTTATCTTTAGTTATTAATATATATAATAATTTTAAAAAGTTGAATTATAAGTAAAAAAAATTAAGAAATTCAATAATCTAAAGAATAATTATTAATTAGTAATTTTAAAATTGTTGAATTATAATCTAATAGCTACATTATTTAGTTTTTAATCTTTAGTTATTAATATTTATAATAATTTAAAAATTAATTAATTAATTAGTAATTATAAAATGTTGGATTATAATCTAATAGCTACATTATATATCAAAAATAACTATAAACAATAAAATCAAAAAGAAAATAAGAATAAAATCTAGACTAAGAAAAAACGACAGGGAGAAAGAGACCAGGAGCAAGAGCAGCTAAGAAGAGGAGAACAGACCAGGACAGGAAGAAAAATCTCAATTACTAGTGAGGTAGGAATTCAATACTCCATCCATCATCTTTGTTTAGGTTAAATGGTTCGTTTCTCCATTTCCAGGCCATGGTCAATCCTTGTAATAACCTTAGTATAATCCTTGCAATAACCTTAGTATCTTCAATACAAATATGATGCGACTTCTCAATATGCTCTACTAAGACAAAGAAGCTAGATCTACTATGTTTTGATTTTATTATTTATAGTTAGTTTTTATATAAGGTAGCTATTAGATTATAATTCAACATTTTATAATTACTGCTTAATTTATTTATTTTTAAATTATTATAAATATTAATAATTAAAAATTAATAAATAAATAATGTAGTTATTGGATTATAATTCAACAATTTTAAAATTGCTAATTAATTTTATTTTTTTAATTATTATAAATATTATAAAACTAATAATTAATTAATTAATTTTAATAATAGTAGTAATAATAATAATAATTAAAATGATGTAATATACCACTATTATTATTTTTAGTATTGAATTTCCTAATTTTTTTACTTATAATTCAACTTTTTAAAATTATGAATTAATTAATTTATTTATATATATATATATATATATATATATATATATATATATATATATATATAAAACTAAAGATAAATAGATTATAATTCAAATTTTTAAAATTACTATTCAATTCATTTATTTTTAAATATTAAAAAACTAAATATAAATAAAATTAAATAATAGTCATAATAACAATTAAAATTATATATCGATGATGATGGTGGTTAAGACCAATCTTTGGTCTATCTGACCTAAAGAAAAGAATTATTTAGTTTGATTTAAGATTTTATTCCTATGCTCAAAAATCTTGGAGAGAAGCCTCCCGAGCTCACTATAATTTTGACATCTTAAAAGGCTAGAAAGGTCAGTATTGCAACAAAGATTATGAAATTGAGCTCTAATGTGGTTGTACGCGGGGCACTCTAAGAGGAAGTGATTTCTATCCTCGATTTTCATATTCTCGCTGCAGATGGCATCCTTTCCATCCATGGTGTTTTAGGAACTATCCACCTACTTGCTTCACTATGGAGTCTATGAGAGTTCGTTCTAATCTTTGGCTATATTAATTTTCTTCTTTGAGCTAGTTAAAAATGTGATAGATACTTTGATCTTTAGGTGGGGTTATTGTCTCCTTATAATATCTTAATTTTCTTTTAGCTGCTAGATCTTTCTCACACCACTTTTTTTCTTTGAACTTAGAAGTAACAATTTTTTTACTGTTATTAATGTTTTGCAATGCAACATTCTCGTCAATCTCAGAAATGGTTTAAATCTGGCCTTTATACTAACCTCATGGTTTCAGGTGGTTTAGGCTGACCTAAAGTTAGCTAGGCTCCATGGTCTCCTGCGCTATTGAGCTGAAGCAGACAGATCGTGCTCAGTCATAAAGGAAATTTATTAGGGGAAAGACCCACTTCTATAAGGAGAATAGGATAGGGTGTATTGTTTTTAATTTTAAGGTTATAAGTTATAAAACGCTTCTGGATTTGCTCAATCTTTCTCCAAGATTCTCTAGAGATGCTGCAACCCCAAACCTCACACCCATATAAGATAACAGGAGTGACTAAACTTTCAAAGAGGAACTTCTTTCTATCCCACATTACGAGGTTTTCCGTTTTACAATTATTTTCAAGACCAAAATAAGCTTTCCACTGCCCATTAATCCTTTTCTGAATGTTATAGTTCCAGTTGAGCTTGTGATGAATATCGATTCCTAGGTACTTGTAAGAAGACACTTCTTCCAAGTTACTATTGTCATACATAAAATTAGCGTAAGTATTATTCTTGGATTTGATAATCATAACTTCTGTTTTGTCAGTGTTAACAAACATACCCATGGTAGAGCAGAAATCCTTAAGAAGTCTAAGTTGTTTATCAAGATCATATGGGCACCTTGCGAGAAGAACAATATCGTCAGCATAGAGAAGAAGGATGATGACTATCCCAGCTAAGATCGTGCCAGCACATCCTTCTTCCTCTAAACAACCTTCTATCTTGTCGATGTAAATTCCAAATAGGGTAGGGGAGAGGGGGCAACCTTGTTTAACTTCGATATTACACTTAATATCTTTCGACCACCCCTCATTGCTCTTTAACTTGGCAATTACATTCTCGTATAACCTTATAGCGGTCGCTCTTAGTTCGAAAGGAGCATTTAGCTCTTCTAATCTATTCCGTAGGTTGTTTCTAGGAACCGTATCGAAATCCTTTCTAAATTCTACAAAGCAACAGAAGAGATTGGATTTATCATTGCGTCATTCCTCCACAATGATCCTAAGCGTAACGAGGTGGTCCGTTGTTGAGTGTTGACTTCTAAAACCCGCTTGGCCTTTAGCCCGCTTACCTTCACTTTCAAGTCAAATGCTCAACTTCTTTTCCAAAACAATACCATATAACTTGGCTAAGAGAGGGTTGATCATAATTGTCCGATAATGAGAGGGGTTATTTGTATCCCCACTTTTAAAAATAGGGATAATGAGGCTCCGAGTCCAAGGTTTAGGGAACTCTTTGCTTGACCGCTTGGTTGAAAAGCTTGTGGATGTGGGGGATGAGGACAGGACCTACAATTATTATCTCTTTTATATTTCTTATTCTAGTCAAACAACCAATTAATCAAGCTAGTTGGAGCAGCCCCTCATCTATTTAAATTGGTAACTTGATCAGATTTCTTTATCTTGTCATGATGATGAACTACATAGCTAATTCAAAACAAATCAACAAAATTTGATTAAATATGATTATCACCCAAAAATCTTTTATAAATTATTATTATTATTATTATTATTATAATATATATTAATTATTATAAATTTTTAATAATAATTTGAATTTATTTTTTTACAAAATTTTGAATGGTCAAACTGTTTTACTGTTTTTCTGATTTAAATTTTTATTAACTAATTTTATAATATGTTCTGAAATTTCTTTAAACTTGTTTTCAGATCTTAACTAATTATATAACATATATTTTTATTACCATTGTTTTGTAATTTCTTTTTCAAAAGCTTTAACATTGGAAAACATGTTGTGTCCCCAGAAAATCATTGCATTCCATTATACACAGTAGGTAATATCTTTATCAATGGGCGATGTGATATTATCCGTGTGATCTTATGTTCCACAGTCCACCTATCAAATGATGCTTACTTGTTTAGTTGAGGTAACTTTAATATTTTAGTTTTGTAAAATTCATATTTTCTAATTTTTATATTTATTTAAGTTTTATAAATATGTTAACTTAATGTTAATATAAATGGTTAATTTTGTAAAATTTTGTAGAGATTTAATTTATATGTGTGTCCGTTTGGAAAAACTGTTTGTTATATATTTGATTATGTGTAATCTATTTAAGTGGTTTTTAAGTTTAATTTTATTAATTTAATTTTTAATTGTGTAACAATATCAATTATTTAATGTACTATTGTAAATAGGGAAAATTTTAAGAATGGAGAATTATCTTTAAGTCTAAAAATATTAGTGAATCTCATTAATTTCTAATATGAAAATTATAAAATGTTTATTGATATATTTGTAAAATTATTCAAATTTATAATAATTTCATATTGATTTTTAAGGTAAAATAATTTCATATTGTAAAATTTGAGCGAATCATTTTAAAAAAAATATATTATAATAAAAAAAATAGAAATCAACTAATTTTTTTTTGGAAAATTCATGGAAAATTAACTCACCTACTAACATTAGCCCCTAAAATTTTCCATGATTGCAAGCCCTTTGAACCAATCATGTTTTTTAATTAATTTGAACAATTCCACTAAACTATTGGCTTGATCAATTGCTTTTAGAATGCAATCCGAAGCTAAATATAACATGGAGACTTTTCGGTTTGCAAATGTAGTGATAGTAGGACGCAAAAGAAACCATGTGGAAAAGAGTATTTACCAAGAGCCAACAACAAAAAAATCCCAACACAGTGCAAAAATGGTGTTATATCTAAAAATAGTATATAGGAATATTAGTTCTTTTTTCTTTTTCTTTTTCTTTCTTTCTTTCTTTTTCTTTTCTTTTTTTTTTTTGTTAATTTGACAGTTCCTTACTATTTTATATATTTTTAAAAAGTAGATTGTAAAACATATGTCATATCCTTCTGTGGCCTCAACTTGTTTGAGGAAAACCAGGTATGTTAGCCATCAGAGAGCCAAGGGAAACCAGGTCTGTTGGCCACCGGAGAGCATTAAAAGCTAACCAGTATTTACAGTGTTTCCATTGGCTATTTATAGTATTGCCATTGGCTATTTTGCAGTAGACCCTGACATCTCCACTTGTTGCATTGTTTTGAGTTGTTTTTCAATTCTTCCTATTCTAGCTGAGGTAAGGTGTTGGGACTGGCCATTGCTCCAATTTCCTTCCTGATTTGTTGCAGATTGATATCATTGTCTGGTTTCCTTCTTTTTCCTGGTCATAGCCTTGACTAAGACACACTTGATCTTCTAGTATGTATTGACCGAGTGATGGAAGAGGGATAGTCTTCCTCAAGTGCTCCCCAGGTCATAGATGAAATCCATGAGGGCCTCTTGCTGCTTAATGTCTTCATCTTCATGATTACTTTCTCTTTCTCATCCATGGATGGTTTGTCTTCTCTGGGTTAAGTTTCCCATTTCATACAGATTATAAATGTTTTCCATGACTTCTTTTGTTGTTTTTCTGCCGAGCTTACTTGGTCCTTTTTTCTTTATTGGTTGGTTTAATTTTCCTTCCTCCATATTGTCTCTTTGCCATTCTATTGCTTTGACGGAGAGAGGTTGACTGCCCCTCTGATGACCCTGAAAAGCTTTGGTATTGACCTATATAAGGCAACATACAAGAAGTAAAAGTTTGCATGCAAGTTATCACAGAATTCTTATCATCCCTGATCGAAGGTTGCTGAGCAGGTTTAATTATCCTTGATAATACTTATCCTTGATAATTCAGTCATTTTCTTATTTAAATAGCTTACCACATTTTGGTTGGAAAATCACAAAAAAACAATTTACTCTGCTTTATGCTTTAGATACGTGGTTAATATCTCTTCACAAGGTTACCTCCACAAGAGTATGATGGGTCCAATCAGGATTTTACATTTGATAGGTTTAATGAAATATTATGCATTTACATACCCAAAGTGTTCACACAACGTTCACGTTCGCATATTGTTTCAGTTTGGTGTTGGTGTTGTAATCTGGTAACAGATCTTTGTTTTCCACTGGCATCAATACATTATTTTTCCAATTTCTCTTTTAACTTACCCGGCGGGGACTGCGGCTGCCTCCAGCCCATGTTCTTCTAAGCTCTCGAGTCTTAAGGCAGTTGTTTTCTTTAAACAAAAGGTTATCTTACGGGAAATCACATGAAGCTGACGCGACACGAACCCTTTTTTTATTATTTTAAAGAAAATCGAAATACAGCTTTTAGCGACCCTAATTTGAACTTAAACCAGATATTTTTACATATTTTAAGTTTAATAATAAATGTTTCGAAGTGTTTTTTTCACAAGTAAAATTTAATAAAAAAAAAATTGAATTATCTATTTTCATTGTAAAATTGGTATTCATTTATTTTAATTTTGGATTTACTAACTGTTGAGAGGACTTTTTTAAGATGTAAATAGTAAAATTTAAAAATAATTTAAAATCAGAAAAATTTAATATTTTAACACTTAGTAAATTATAAATTAAAATAAATTTATATTAATTTTTAATATCATTATTTGTATTAATATAAATTTCACTTTTTTTTTCAGAAAGAAAAAAACACTATATTATAACAGTATATAAATCAAACATTACATTTTCAACTATAAATCGTTGGGAAAAACCTAATCCAATTCATCAAGAGAAACAAGAGCTTCTTCTAAAAAAGAAGAGAGCATCTTCTAAAAAACAATCTCCAGACGAGATCACAAATTATGGAGGGCATAACAACTACTCCATTCAAGATTTCCAGATGCATGAAAACAGCCCTATCTACATTGAACATCATATAGAATGAGCCAGATTGACATATCAGAGGACAGAAAAAGAAAACAGCTTATATAAATTTCACTTTCTATATAAAGATATTCTTACTTTTCATTTTATTAAAATTTTAATAATATAAATAGTTACATATAAATGATTTAATTACTTATATATATTTTAACCTACCTATTCACTTAAAATTTTGTCCGATTTGATTTTTTTTCTTTTATATTTTATTTTATTTTGTAAGTTTCTGAAAATGATTTTTATTAATATGAAAAAGTATTACATTTATAGCATTACATATTCCCTTGACCAAAAGACTCACCTAGAAAGCCGATGCTTCAACCAAGTATACACAAAACTATCAAAAATTACAAACTAGAAATTAACATACAAAACTTAGCATAGACACAGAGCAAAAGTAATTTGTCTATCAACTATGTCCACCAGTGCATTGGAGCATTAACGAGTAATTGTTTCACTTCTGTCATTACAAGGTTGATAATTCATTACTTCTGTCATTACAAGGTTGTTAATTTATTTTTTTAATGTGATATGTAAAACATTGATATTATATACTTCATCGGGTAGATCAATTGGTTATTATCTTGATAATGAAGTATTATGTTCCATGAAATTCCAAGTTCAAATTTCTCTGTGATTCAACAAACAAACAAAAAATATTGATATTATATCTAGAGAAAAAACCCTCAAGAAAAAAAAAATATTTTAAATATTTTATTTTGATATGTTTGTTAATTAAATTTAAATATGAAGTTCTAAAACATTATAATTACAAATATGAATTACAAAAATTGAATTGAATAGATTTATTGTTTTTATTTCTTTTTTAATTTAGTTCATATTGTGTAATGCGTTTCTTGACTCAATAATATTAGTGAAGATTTTTAATGTTATAATATCCCAGTGAAATTTGCAATATTACAATATTAGTGTACATAACATATAAAACAATGGGTGATAAAGTATATAAATAAAACATTGTTTAGATCAAAGTCATAAATTTAAATTTTCATTAATAAAAAATTAAAAATAATAATAATAATAATAAATTAATTAATTAAAAAAAAAAAAATCTTCTGTAACAATTCTTGATAATGATTATCAAAATAACTTTAAATTTACAAAATTTATTCATACTTCAAAAAATTTAGGGCCTATCATTGCAATTTATGTCGAGGTGTATTAATATTGATATAGTACTTATTACAATGAATGAATGAATGATATTTTAACGTCCACGAGACTAAAAATAGTCTATGGGGCCACCTGCTTCCTTGATTTTTGCCTTTTGTAATTCAATTTTTTCTTACTCAAATTGATGGTGAGCTGACCCAACCTTTTAAAAGTTCCCTCACTAAAAATAAAATGCCATGGAATTGATGCTAACATACTGCGGTAACTGTCCCTGATGTCTCTGAAAGTGTCACATTCCAAAATGAAATGTTTTTCTGATTCCACTACCCCAGAATTGCAAAAAGTGCATACCCTTTCTTACCAAGCTTCTTTAGGTCTCTTCCACCGTCTCGTTTCACACCGAAGTTGATGTGAGTTAGTTCTTAATTGAGCAATAAGAACCTTTGCTCTCCATGGAATGTTAGCTCCAATATATTCTTTTTCTTGGAGATCACAAGTGGGGTTGAATTCTTGAACATAATACTTCTTATTTCTACCCAACTCTTTTCCCCATATACCCTTATGGAACTTCTCCAACACAAAATTCTTTAACTCCTTGCTATTTGTGTGACATGCATTCAGGAAAATATTTCATTTTTGCATCCATTTGTTGTCTTGTCTCATCCATGGTTTCTTTCTTTCACTCATACCTTCGTTGAAGATAACTTTTGGCCATCTACCTCCTCCCACTTCCTCAATTCTTTTTAGATACCTTATAAGACGCACCATGGCAATTGCTTCAATGGGAGTTGCCCATGTTTCACTCAACATTATCTCATAGAGAACCGAACTTTTTATTTTGAACTTGCACATGATCAGGCGTTTTTGAATTTTTTCAATTTGTTTCCATTTTGAAATAGGGATGTTGCTAGCCCACAGTTCACACCCATATAATAACACTTGACAAACTAGGAGTCCAAAAATTACTTTGATCGTGTTCCAATCCCATAACTCTGCCTCTCTACATCTATTTTGAAGTGCATATAGTGCTTTCCACCCTCTTAAAATTCTTTTCTTTTTGCAATCCTCCCAATTAAGCTTGTTGTTGAAATCAATCCCGAGGTACTTGTATTCATTTACTTCTTCAAGAATGTTGCCTTCAAAGAAGAAGGTATGTTGGCTTTGCTACGTTTTATTAGAGAAAATCATTATTTTGGTTTTACTGGTATTGACTTGCATCTCCACTGCTTTACAAAAATGTTCAATGGCATATAGGTGCATCTGCAATCCATGGACTGATTTAGCAACCAGCACAAGATCATCGGCATATAGAAGAAGCTTTATCACAAACTCCCCCAACCAAACACCATCCCCACCTTGCAAATTTAGCCACTCTTCCAGTTTGTCAATATATAAACCAAAAAGGGTAGGGGATAAAGGGCAACCTTGCTTGACTCCGATGTCACTTCTAAAACTTTCTAAAATGTCTGCTGAAGTTCTAATTTTGACTTTCACCTCTTCATAAAGCCTATGGACAGCAGCTCTATATTGCAAAGGAATTTCGAGTTCTTCCATTCCACGCCATAACTTTTCTCTAGGGACCGTGTCAAATGCCTTTTTGAAGTCAACAAAGCAGCAAAATGCTTCTTCATTTCTCTCCTAAACCTTTTCAACAATGTGTCTCAGTGTGATACTATGATCTACTTCAGAATGCTTCGGCCTAAAACCTGCTTGCCCTTTTACCCTCTTTTCTTTTAGTTTTGCCCACTTACTTATTATATTTTCTACCATGCCACTGAAAAACTTTACAATCAAAAGATTGATCATAATAGTTCTATAATTGAAAAAATTATTAATATCTCAAAAAATATGTGCATGTTGAAATGTTAAGTTCTAACGGTGTGTATAGTTTCGTTATACATACCCATTCACATTAATCCATGAAAAATTGTTGCATATATTAACAAGGCTACAAGGTAGCAACTACCTGCCGCTTAGTTTAAATATAATAATGTTGCAATGTGATGTTGGAAAATGTCTATGGATAGTTATTATGACTATTACATGTTGCTTAATGTAATTATAGAGATATTACAATTTGAGTTTGAGGATGTATATGAAGATTTGTTTTGTAATAAAGTATAGTTAACTTAAATTAGAAATAATTTTTGCAATTTGAGTTTGAGCATGTCTATGAGGATTTGCTAAATGTTGCCATTTGAATTTAAGGATGTGTATGAGGATTTTCTTTGTAATAAATTTGTCGCTTAGTTTAGTTTAAATATAGCTAAATTAAAGTAAAAAATAAGAATTTATGTTAGTATTAAGATTTAGAATCTAATCCATTTAGGTTTTTTTACTAATATTTTGTTAATCCAATTCCACCCAACTACAATAACAATGCCATATTGTCTACCATCTGAAAACCTTTACATTTTCCTAAAGTATATATATGAATATGAAAATTTATAATGCTAAAAATAAAAATATTATTATATGTTGCTTAATGTAATTATAGAAATGTTGCAATTTGAGTTTGAGCACGTCTATGAAGATTTTCTTTGTAATAAAGTATAGTTAAATTAAACTAGAAATAATAGTTGCAATTTGAGTTTGAGCATGTCTATAAGGATCTTGCTTTGTAATAAAGTTGCTGCTTAATTTAGTTTAAATATAATTAAATCAAAGTAAAAATTAAAAATGTATGCGCTATATAGTAGTAGTTTAAATCTATCTAAATTATAGTAAAACAACTTTTGTGTTGATGATGGTAACCAATTGATAATTACTAGGATGACCCATGAGCATATGCATTTGATGTGTAGATTAGATCTGCTACATATGCCTAGCTTATTTTTGGCATCAATATGAGTATGACAGAGTAGCTACTACCTGCTGCCTAATGTAAATATAGAAATGTTGCAATTTGAGTTTCAACATGTTTATGAGGATTTGCTTTCTAATAAAGTTGCTACTTAATTTAGTTTAAATATAATTAAATTAAAGTAAAAATTAAGAATTTATGTTAGTGTTAAGGTTTACAATCTAATCAATTTAGGTTTTTTAGTAAATGGTAAATTGAGGTATTTTGTTAATCCATAAAATTACATGACATGATATATAGCAATTAAAATTGTTTAATATTTCGTATAATTATATATTTGATATATTTAATGTATATTCCAAAATTTAATAATGTAATTTAGTTAACCAATTTGAATTTTTAGATATTGGATAGATTTAATATTCTACTCATTAGGAATGTGGTTTTTTAATTACATTTTTCAATTTCTAATGTTTTTTTTTATATAAATATAATTATATGACATAGTATATAGCCATTAAAATTGTTTAGTATTTTGTATAGTTATATATTTGATATATTCATTATATATTCTAAAATTTAATAATATAATTTAGTTAACTAACTTGATTTTTTTAGATATTGGATAGATTTGATATTCTATTCATTAGGGATGTGTTTTTTTATTAATTATATTTTTCAATTTCTAATGTTTTTTTATATAATATAGTTAGACTTGTTTTATAATACAATTAGATATAGCTAAATTAAAGTAAACTTATAAAATTGAATTTAGTGTTGTGATTTTAGCTATTAACTTAGAGAGAAATAATATGGCCATCCATCTCATATTAGATATTTTATAAACATTGCTAATCGATATCAATTTATATATAAACTGTGATAATTTAAAATATATATATATATATATATAAGGAGCTAAATACATTTATATATATAAAATTTTTATATTTATCAAAATAAATTATTTTAAAATATTAAAATAATAAAAAATCTGTACACGTGTTTTTCTTAGAAGTGTTTACCTTAGGTTATTTGCTTTCCATGCACTCCATAAAGTGCAAGTACGAGCTTTTAGGAATGACATCTTTATCAATACATTTATTAATATCCATGGTGGATTTGATACAAATAGGTAGGGGATAAGACCTGTTTTAAATTAGAAAGAATGATTAAAAAGAAATTATTTAAAATAGATAAACCATCAAGGTAAATTAAGCTACTAACCAGAGATATTTAACTAGATTTGTGCATGATCCAATTTGATGGAGAGAAATCGGTCGAGAAGCACTAAAAATACAATACACGTAAAAATTATAAAATCCTGACATATCTAATTCGATCAGAGTTAATTATATTGAAAGGATCAAATATGATGGGGGTAAATTACTTGTGAGCCTGAATTGAAGATCTGGCCCATAAGGAGTTTTGCAAGTTCATGTATATATATTATGAAGGAATTTGTCTCTCATATAAGCATGTCTGGATTGGTTTAAATTGTGTTTGAATGTCTTCGAAAATCAATAAGAAATTCAGATATGTGTAAGAGAAATTGATGCAGGGGCATTAGGCTCTATAAATACTTTGTATTTTCTTAAGCCTAGAGAGCTCTCGTGTTTTAAGTTCTCTTGTAATTATTAGTGTTTTGAATAAATTAGTAGGAATTGTAAATCCTCTCTAAACTCTAGAGAACATGAGGAAGTTGGTTAAGTTAGGAATTTGAAGAGACAACCAGGGGTTATGAGTAGATTTAGGATCAGTTTTAGTAGTTTCAGTTTGAAGTCTAAAATTAGGAACTAGAGAATCTCAAGAGGTTCTGTCAAGCTGTAAAGAAGTCGAATCGATTCATTTGTGTTTGTATATAAATTGTTGAAATGTTGATTTCAACAGTGGTTGTGCAGAGCCGCTTTCCCTTTTCAATTTCCAGTTTTATGCCCTCCAGCCGCTTTCTAAATGCAGTGAACAGTCAGTTCGGTCTTGGTTGAATCGACGCAGTCCATTTTTGAAAATGGTCTTTTTAGTTTGATCGGGGGCAGTCTCTGTTTTTGGAAAAACAGAGTACTTTATTTTTTCTTACACAGATATTTTGTTTTGAATCATCCATTATAGAAAATGTTAATTAAATACAGCACAAATGGTTTGTTGAGATCCACTAAAGATGGATTGAATCATCCATTCATAGAAAATATCTAATCAAAAAGCCTTAAACCTCTAACTCTTAACAAATTACTTCAAATAGTGCAGTACATGTCAGTGAGGAAATAATCCCTCATTTCTGCCATCAATCCCTATTTCATTTGGAAAATCAAGTCCTTGACTTTAATTGCATTGAATTAAATTAAAAGAAGCCAATCCCTTTAGTAAATGTGGGAAAACCTTCTAGGTTTTATTGACTTGAAGCAATGCTCCTACATCACATTTTCTACCTATATATGGTGATCAAGCATTCTATTTTCCAACACTCAACTTAAAAGAAGATACATAATTGATTAATGATTTATATCAAATTAGTTTAACTACTAATACTTGAATCACTAAATCATCCAAATAATATAGAAGAACACATATGCCTTCAAGCAAATAAGAACCGAAAGAATCTTTCAATAAATTAAATATAATAAAATAAAACATATTTCTCAAGCCAAAAAAGGAACTAATACTTGAGAAAAATAAATATAACAACTCATCTTCCAAAAATATGCCTTTACGAGTAAACATTCCATCATTGTTTTGTAACTTGATTTTATTTAACATGTGGCCAACAATATTCTCATTAATCCTTGTAGAAACAAAATCCACTAGAATGAAACACTATAAAAAGATAAATTTACACCATGTTATCAAAAAGCCCAGAGAAATAGTTCTTGCCCAAATCCTTAGAAGACAAGAACAAATAAGAATTTTGTGAGCATAAGATTCAATAACCACCTCCAAAATCAAATGAAACTAGTTTTTTAGAAGCACATAATCACAAATGTATTGTAGATTTCAAAACAACTTGACAAACTCTATTTAGATTAATAACTTTTGAAAACCTCACACAAATGTAAGGATTTCAATAAATAGCAACATATATAAACTTTTTCTAAATGCCCAACAACAATGTTCAATAGCCAAAAGCTATTTTTGTATTAAGTAGAAATCCAATGGTCAAGACAACATTTTCTCTTATAATAGAGAAACAATATCAATTTCACCTAGGTGAATGAACATGCACATAAAACATAACAATTTCCTTTACAATACAACACAAATACACATAAATCATTATGTTGTTAAAAGCAAGAAAATGATAAAGGACTTTCAAAGCCTACCCCAAATATAATGAAATCCCTAATATAATGAAATGAAGAATAATAACCACCATTTGCATAATAACTCAACAAAAAAAGTCGAATCCTACTAAGCAAAATGCTCCTTTAGCACAGTGAAATAGTTTATTATTTTGTAAATTTTAAAACAGATACTAAAACTTAAATATGTTAGTGAAAAGAGAAAAATGTTACAGCCAACTAAACTAAACCAAAACAAATTTGAACCCCACAACCTCCATACTCATCACAATCCCTTTTAATATAATACATAAGAAAAAGAAAAAAACAATTAAACAAAACTTAAAAAAAAAAAAGGATTGATTTTACTTGACCAAGTAAATACACATAATGAAAACAATTAAATTCACTTTACCATAATCAAACATTTAATGGCAAAGTTGCACAATAATCACCTCAATTACAAAGTGAAACAAATCACAAACGTTAAGGAATATAGTTTCACGGAAACTATCAACTTGTTCCAAGTATAAAACTACCAAAGGAATTTGCAAGTTGATTTTTTTCTTTGCAAATTGATTTTAATATAACATGGTGTCAATGACCACTTCCAAATTCCAATATAAATAAAAAAACTACATAAGCAATCAGAAAATGTCTCCCAATAAACATTAAAACATAGCCAAACTATTTAATCATAAATAAATACCTTATTTTATTTTTATTGTGGAGAGTTATCGGATAATCCTGTGCAGAGGATTTATAATCTCACAATGATCATTAGCAACTGTAGAAATCTACACCTTTTACTTTATTTTCACATTATTTTAGAACTTGTTTTACTCAATTGGTTAAGGATATATACTCAAAATTATGTAACAATATTATGGATCATCACTATTGATTGATTATTCTAATAACATGACTTTTAAATAATAATAATTTATTTTTATATTATATTAATAAAAATATTTTTTATTTTGTATTAATTAATTAAAATTTATTTTGTCTAAATATAAATATTAGAAAGTAAGTTAATGAATTAAGATTTAAAGGTATAAGATAACACTGAAATTTGTAAGAAGTAAGATTTAAAACTATTTGGTAAAACTGAAATTTACATTGTGAAGAATTACAATCTTCCAGATCAATGGCACGTCGTCTTTGGCAACCGATATATAACGTTCAAGATATCAATGATATGTTGATGCAGTCATCAGTAAGTGCTTCATTTCTCCCAACTCTTCAATGTGTCAAAATATTTCAATGTAATGTGCAATATTATGTAATAATTGCTTATAGATTTTAAATTGGAAACAGCCAAACCCAAAAGTGCGCGGATTGAGGATGACTATTGAGCATAAAAGTCCCAGTCATGATGTAGCAAGAAAGAGGAAACGGCAAAGTCCCAGTCATGATATGCTGGAAATGAGGAAACTGCAACTTCTTTAAGCTCAAGGAGATTTCGTACAAAGCATATTAACTCGCGTCGAGTCACCAAATATCATATGGCTTTACTGACACGACTGTCCCTACCGTTTCGCCGAGTAGCTGGCACCATTGGTTGGGCGCAACCTTAGTGAATCTCGGGTTGTCCTGACATGTTAACCCTCAGCATAGAAAGGAAGTCGAAGTATCGAACCCTTGTCCATTTCTGGAATCGACAAAGTTGAACCATAAGCTGTTGAATTTCTGGTGTTAGAGAACTTATCTTGGACGCGATGCATTTAAATCTGCGAGTTTTGATTGCCCTTGGAGGAGCCGATCCTTTTATTGCAGCGAAGTTTATTGTATTCATCGCGTCCGTTCCTAATCGGCAATCGAAACTTTTACGATTGGCTCGTTTGTTTGTTATGTCATGTACCCGATCCATGTTATCTAGTGGAGTTAAACTTTAGTTTTCGGGTCCGATCCTCAAATCGGAATCGGAGATTTTATATGGCTCGTTTGTTTTGTGTTACAAGTCCGGACCCAATATTTTTATAGGCCGGAGTTAAGAATTGGTCATCTTGTCCGATATAGTTTTGAATGCGCCAAGGTTCGAATCATGAGGTTATTACACGATGATAAATTGCAGAAGTAAATAAATTATCTTTGAAAGTGATGGGGGATCTTGTCAGTGGAAAAAATGAGATTCGTTACTGGAAAAATAGGTTGGATAAACTTAACAAAATACTGCCGAGTGACATATATAGTACCCTTAGAATCAGTTACAACTCCCTTGATGAAGAAGAGCAGCAAATATTTATAGATATTGCTTTTTTTTTCATAGGAGATGATAGGGACAGATGGATAAGAATATGGGATGCATCAGGATGAGAAAGTTTCCAGGGGTTTCGAACTCTACAAGATAAGTGTCTTGTAGAAGTTGACAGTAAAAATATCATAAGAATGCATAATCACTTGAGGGTCATGGGAAGAGATATCGTGGCATCTTCCAGATCAATGGCACGTCGTCTTTGGCAACCGATATATAACATTCAAGATATCAATGATATGTTGATGCAGTCATCAGTAAGTGCTTCATTCCTCCCAACTCTTCAATGTGTCAAAATCTTTCAATGTAATGTGCAATATTATGTAATAATTGCTTATAGATTTTAAATTGGAAACAACCAAACCCAGAAGTGTGCGGATTGAAGATGACTATTGAGCATAAAAGTCCCAGTCATGATGTAGCAGGAAAGAGGAAACGGCAAAGTCCCAGTCATGATGTGTTGGAAATGAGGAAACTGCAACTTCTTGAAGCTCAAGGAGATTTCGTACAAAGCATATTAACTCGCGTCGAGTCACCAAATCTCATATGGCATTACTAGCACGACTGTCCCTGCCATTTCGCCGAGTAGCTGGCACCATTGGTTGGGCGCGACCTTAGTGAATCTCGGGTTGTCCTAACATGTTAACCCTCTGCATAGAAAGGAAGCCGAAGTATCGAACCCTTGTCCATTTCTGGAATCGACAGAGCTGAACCATAAGCTGTTGAATTTCTGGCGTTAGATAACTTATCTTGGACGTGATGAATTTAAATCCGCGAGTTTTGATTTCCCTTGGAGGAGCCGATCCTTTTATTGCAGTAGAGTTTATTGTATTCATCGCGTCCGTTCCTAATCAGCAATCGAAACTTTTATGATTGGCCCATTTGTTTGTTATGTCATGGACCCGATCCGTGTTATCTAGCAGAGTTAAACTTTAGCTTTCGGGTCCGATCCTCAAATCGGAATCGAAGATTTTATATGGCTCGTTTGTTTTGTGTTGCAAGTCCGGACCCGATGTTTTTATAGGCCGAAGTTAAGAATTGGTCATCGCGTCCGATATAGTTTTGAATGCGCCAAGGTTCGAATCATGAGGTTATTACACGATGGTAAATTGCAGAAGTAAATAAAGCAGTGAGTAAAAATGACAGTGTAATTGAAGTAATCGCAGTGACAGAGTACCTTCAAAAATGTGTGTTGTCATATAGATTAGGTAAATGAATGGTTGGATCTATTGTTCTTTCGTACAATTTCCTGCACAAATATCTATGAAATCTGCAATAACATGTTGAACTTTTCAACCAATAGCATGCCAGAAAAACAAATTAAAATAATTAAAATAAATAAACAATAATAGATCTTATAGTTGAACCATGGCAAAATAAAAATAAAAAATTGAAAACATATGTCTAATCAAGGTGAATTAATGTCACAATCAGGGAAAACCTAATGCGTAGTATCCTGCCAGCGACAGGTACAATAACATAGCATTTATATAAGCATAAGCTGCACCAATAGCCATATCATCGTAACAGGTACCAATATGATTTGTTAAACAACGCATTGGTTCATGCGATAGCAAGAAAAGAAATGTGTTTCCATGACAAAAAGCCATGATGCACCATATGATACTTTTTAAGTCTACACATGCTGCTCTTCTATTTTTGTTCGTCGAAGTATCAAGTAATGAAGCAAAAATAAAAAACATAGATATTAAATATTTTTATTAAAATATAATTCTCGGAATATTTAAAATTGTTTTTCTACAAAAAGGTAGAATGGCGGACAAGATAATCAAATATTTGAATTTTACAAAAATATGCAATGATGCTTTAATAAACATTTCAAAATATAAAAATTTAACATTATTTATAATCATATTTGAATTTTACACAAATATACAATGATGTTGTAACAAACATTTTAAATATAGAAAAATTGTACACTTTAGTTGCATTCAATACTCAATTACTTGCAAGGTTCATTTTCATCATTTAGACATACTCATTGTATTTTTGTTAGTTCCGATGTTATGCTAATTAACATGATTCATATTCTTAATTTTGTTAGTTGTATATAGTTTTTTTTATCCGCATACCAATGGGGCATACGAAAGCTATTGTTATTTGGGGATTTCACAATTGTCTTCAAACATATTATTCGTGGTATAACTCCAAAGGATAATATGTTGTCTCATGTTATCTTTCAAAATAAAACCCTCAAAAAGAAAACTTGAAACAGTGAAATCTTGGCACATATATAAAATCTAGGGTACTCAATAGTATATAGACATGAGCATTATCTATATATTCAATACCCATATATTTGGGTCAAAAAGGAAATTTTTTAATTTGGTAAGAAGAAGAATATTTTGTTTAATCTCCCCTCAGGGAGAGGATTATTAGATGTCTTTTTTTGTTGTATAAGATTATTAGATGTCTTTTTTTGTTGTACTTCTCCATGTTGACTTCAGTCATAACTTTTATATTATAATTATTTTATCATTTTTGCAAAATAAAAATACTTAAAATAGGGGATGAATTAAAATTTTATTATTTTTGCAAAATAAAAATACTTAAAATAGGGGATGAAAAACAACATTGTTACTTTTTATAGTTTCTCCGCTCTCATGGCATATTTTGGCAGAGGGAAATTTCTTTATTACCTTTTGATGCTCCATCATACACTCATAGCCCATATCCAATGTAATGACATTCAAATGTTTACTTCCAAATTTATTTATTAACAACATCGTTATACTTTTACTTTTTACAATTCTCATGGCATCTTTTGGCAGAGGGAAATTTCTTGATTACCTTTTGATACTCCATCATACACTCATAGCCCATATCCAATGTAATGACATTCAAATGTTTACTTCCAAATTTCTTTATTACCCTTTGATAGTCCATCATAAACTTATAGCCCATATCCAATGTAATGCCAGTCAAATGTTTCGATGGCTTTTCCAAGTAGGTGAGCATTTTATAGAAAAAATTCATGGTAAGTGTAAATTAATTACAATACATATTTAAACAAATATAAAAGAAAAAATAATTTAAAAATGCAAGTAATATTTGTCTTATATTTGGAACTAGTTTATTTTCAAGTTTTTCTTCCAAAAAAAATAAACTGAAAATATGTTATCAAAGATTTTTCATCAACCTCCCTGATGGGCGTGAGTTCCAAGACTGATGGCAAGACAGAAGGCACTTATTCCTCACATAGGGCAGCAGATAATTATAACTCAGATTAATTGTGCCTCAGGAAACTACCCTACGAAACTTCTCGATGCAGGATTGAGGCTATTAGTTGGGGTAGCTGGAACAGTTGGTATTCTATTGTGCAAGGAAATGAACCCATGTACTTGGAGAAACAAAGCTCATGCTGAGGACAACTCCCTCGGTTCCTTGTCCATCTTCAGCTGGTAAGACAAGTCTTGGGATCTTGCCCTATTCACTCTTTGGATCATTTTTATACCCAATCTCTAGTGAGGTTAGTTTTCCCGGGATCACAACGTGGAGAAAGGTGGACCTTGGGCGGATTGTGGCAAGGAGAGGGAGAATGAAGATCTCGTTGGAGCAATTGACAGTTTTCTCAACTTGAGGCCAACTTCCTCTCGGGTAATTCTATGTTTGATTGCCTTTTTTCAGGGATTTCTTAGTCATTTCTGTTTTGAGAGGTGAACCTCCGAGCATTGGGTATTCTCTGGGCATACTCTGGTGGGGTGAGGGACTAGCTCCTCTCAATGCTCTCGGTGGAAATGAAAATTAAGCTTATCGGCCCCATGGTTGGATGGTAGTGTTGCCATAGTAGAGCCTTTAATTATGGAAATTGTTGTGTGATGTGGTCTTCTGTCAACTAAAATTGGCCCTCGCCTCAACAGAAGATAGCCATGTGCTTAACCTTGTCAAGATATTTCCTACCAGTGGTAAGGCTAGTAGATTGAGGAGGGGTGTCGTGCCTGGGGGTAGTCGTTCTCTTGGTTTGGCGTGGAAAGCCACACCGGTAGTGGTTCACGGTGGAAGGTCATTCCAAATTCTACGGCAAATAGGACAACCTCGGCAGGGTGGAGGAAACCAGGAAAGAGATAAGCATGAGGATGAAGGAGAATTGGTTCCTCCTATCAAGAATTCACCCGGCCAAGTAGTCTTACCTTCCCCTTTTGACTCCATCGAAGCTCAAATCCACTTGCTTCAATGCTCCATAGATCAGCTATCACGATCTCATAATGAGGACCGTGTTGATTTGGTTGGTTTCTTGGATGACATCCTCTAGAATCAGAGTCATTCTGGATCAACGGGCCACTCTCAGAAGGAATCAAAGGTGCCTCCAAGACTGCATTGATAGTTTTGAAACTCACATGGCTCACGTGGAATCTCACGTCCACGAAACCTTTCACCACCTTGAAAATGTTTCTCGAGCTGCAAAGGTCAACCCCATTCCTCAGATGCATGGATGATTACTAGTTGCATATTCTTTTTAGGTAAATTTTGTTCATGGTGGGCTATGGATCTGATGAGGCCCTGTTTTGTCAAGTTTCTTTCCTTTTTGTTTTGTCTGTACCTAAAGGCCAACAAATCCGGTCGGATTGAGTCCATTTTTTCATTCTCTCAAAACTCCTCAAGATGTAATTTTCTCATGATACAATAGAAAAATGTTGACTTACAACCAAAAAAAACGATTCAACCATTTTATCTCAATATAAAAAATATATAATAAAATATGAAAATCATGAAATAAGCATTACAAAGTAGATATGTGATTTCATTATGATATATATAAGCAAAAGTGAAGATGAATCATGTAAAAGTAGAAATTTATATGAAATATTAGTTTTATAGTCCAATCATTTCCTTGATCACACTATCATTATTGGTTTTGTACTAATTTTTTATTAATAGTGTTTATCCATATTTTTCTTATTATTTCCATAAATAAGTCATAAATTACAATATATCAATGTGTCTATACTTTTAGTAAAAAAATACAAACACTTAACTATCCAACACTGAACCATTATACAAAAATAAATTACATGTGTTAAAACACAAAGACAATGATTTATCAAATTCTAAATTTTTTATGGTTGGTTTAGAATGTTACAAAACTGGTTGAGGTCAAAGCCTTGTAAGAGAAAAGTGTCAAAGCATTGTAAGAGAAAAGTGTGACATGATTAGTATGAAAAGAAAACCTAAAACATGCTATTAAATAAGCAACTTTGTGAGCTATTTGATGAAGCTCATATAGATAACTTTCCAAATACATAAAACACATTCCATTATAAATCTTTAAACAAAACAAAATATCTATTACAAGGAGTTATAATATGTAATAAAGACCACACTTGTAAAAAAAGGAAAAAACACCATAGTAATAACAAAGCATATTCTTCATATACAAAAAATTGATCACCATATATTTTAGTACTTGACATTATAAGGTATCTATATTAGTCATCAACTCTTATTGGTAAAGAGATTACCCAAAATAAAAGATATACATGCATATCAATTGAGGCTCCAAAAAAACCCCACCAATGCCACTATGTTGAAAGGTAGACGATGAGAATTCCTAAGCAAGAGATTGTGCCCCAAACGGTATTAGATTTGTGCGCATGGTATTAGATTTATAAATCTCCCTATATAAACCCTTATCATATCATGAACAATAAGTAAATAATACATAAAGTAAAAATAAAAATCATTTCAACCATGCTTTATAGCTACTTATAACTCTTCAATTTGTGTGCATGGTTTTAGATTTATAAATCTCCCTATCCTATCATAAGTAATAAATAAGAAATACATAAAAATAATAAAAAATAAAAAGGCATTTCAACAATGCTTTATAGCTACTTCTACTCTTCAATAAAAGCATTGCAAGGAATATCATATTATTTGTGTCTTCAATAAAAGCATTGCAAGGAATATTATATTATTTGTGTGGTGTATCCATGTATATTCATTGTTAAGTGATTACATCGATTATACAAAACAATTAGATTCAGAATGTACAATATCTCAATACACAAAATTCAATAGCATCCCTATATAATTTATATTAACTTCAGTTAATTAATCATATTTACCCAATAATAATTAATTATAAGACTTTATGTAATAAGTTTTAATTAATCATAAAATAAAAATCTATAAAATTCAAAAAATTTAAATCAAATATCCTTTGATAAAAAAACCCCATGGGTCAGAAATGATCCAGCACCATAAAGCATCGAATTCTTTCACACGGAGTTTTAATAGTTAGTCATGCCCTCATATAGACTCATCATACCTATTCACCAATACTTGAATATCAAGTATTGGTGCACTGCATAATCCGAAAATGATCTAACAATCCACATTAACAAGTTCTGAAACAATAAGAAACTATAAAGATTGTGGTTGCCTTAAGGCACCAATACAATTGTTTGCATCATAATGATTTGGAGGTCAACAAAAACCATAAGCTTTAAAAAAAAAAACGCAAAAAAAACAAAGAGCATTGTGAAGGGGCAAATTTTAAACACCTTAAAAGGGAAACAACAAACAAAAATGAATAGCAAATCAAATGGTTCTACACCATAATGAGTTTGGAGCTAAACAAATATCATAATGAGTTTGGAGTTAAACAAAGGAGTTGTGTTTAGTGCGGTTTTTTGGAGATTTTTCAGTGGATTTTTCCAATCTAATTTCTTTAAAATCCAGCAAGAATTTGTTGAAAACAGAAATTTGATGGGTAACTTGCACAATCGAAGTGTCATAGGGGTTTTTTAGGGTGCTAAATCTATATATACAGTAAAAAAACTAGTTTAAATAATAGAAATCAAGATTTTACCTCAATTTTTTTCATCGGATTCCAACACCGGAAACTCCAAAAAGTCGCACTAAAGACTACTCCCTCAACAAATACCATAAGTTAAAATACCAAATAGCATCGAGAAGGAGAAATTTTAAATAAGTAAATCGAAGCGAAACAACAACCAAATTCTCAAAGAAATGAAACAAAGTTTGTTGAAAAATAGGAAATGAAATTATTGTTAAGATGATATATTTTTTGCAAATTAAACTCAGTCAATTAGAATGCAGTTAGTCAACTAGCTAGTTGAAGTGAAAAAATTGGAGTGAACTTCAACAATTTAGTTTAAGGAAATTGACTAGGTGAAAGATTTATTGATCGGATATTTTGGTCAAATTGAAGACTTGAAAATCAAGTTGAAGATAGGAATCACACGCCAAGTCGATGAAGAAAGCAATAGAAGTCAACAGTCAATGGGACAGATACATGCAATTGTGGTCAAGGGCAGATGTGTTTGACTAAGATTGGTGGTCGACTAGTGGCCAAGTGGCATCAACTACAATAAAACCATGTTAGAAACAGTTACAAATCCCAAGATCCTCAAGATCTTTGGGTAATGAGATTCAAATTTTTGTAACTAATTTGGATGTTGCAAATTAGGGTTTTTTTAGACTATAAATAGAGCATGATGTAAGTTTGTGTAAGTAAATGAGAGATTCCTGATTAGTAGAGATCTATAATATAATGAGAACACTGGACTCAAGTGTTGATGAAGGTCGAATTTTGTTGTAATTTCACTAAATATTGGGGGAGAATATAAGAGTGATGAAGCTCAAAAGTTATTTGTTTTTACCAAATAAGGGTTTCTGAGGTAAATCTCTGTGTATAGTATTGTGTGTCATTATTTATTATTTGTCTTAAATATCTTTTATAAATATTTATGGTCATCGATCATTGAGTCTACTTTAATAGACTAAGATTGACTCGATATATGGTATCAAAGCTTTGACCCAACTCTGACTCCCTATTGAACTAGCCACCCCACCTCTAGGAATCCATTCATCTCATGGGCTATATGGTATCAAAGCTTTGACCCAACTCTGATTCCCTCAAGTACATGAGGGGTGTTGAACTAGCCACCCCACCTCTGGGAATCCATCTCATGGGCTAACCGCCACTGTGAGAACATGGGACTATTCACTGATGCAGGAGCATCGGGAGCCTAGCCAGCAATGTGATGTTTTGGTCACATGTTGTGGCTAAATAAACATTAAGAATAGTGTGGCTAATTATTTTATTATTATTGTTATTTATTTATGGAGCATTGTTAGTTTGTTTTTATGTTTAAATAAATTAGGAATAAATTTAGAAATTGGTTTTTTTTCCCTGCGTGGATAAAGAGCCAACATAGGGGTAATCACTTGAAAATAGGGAGGTAGCAATTTGTTAGGGAAGTTCGAGAAGAACCTATTCTAAGAGAAACAGTTAAATAATTCAACTATGAATGATAGAAGGTAGAATAGAAAACGACAGAGAGGAGTGCTAGTACAAAAATTGTAAATGCAGAGGGGCGATCAATGAAATATTAGCACATGCAGTGTTAATGAAATTTGTGGTTTGCATATTATGTTTTATTTGAGCCTACAATTAGTTATATATTGGTATATATGATGCCTGTTGTAGTGTGCAAACACAGGAGGGAGATCATGCTGATAGAAGATCATAAGTAGAAGCATTTGGTTGGATGAAGAACGTTGACTACGGTAGCCTGGACAAATCCGTCGAGGAGGCAATCTGAAATTGGTGTGGAGCCGCCTTTACCTGGAAGCTTTAACGCATTTGACAGTATGTGCTGGAAGTCTTAATGCATTTCAAGATATATGGTGGAAGCTTGAGCAGGCGTAGGTAACAAGGTTTACGCAGAGCTGCAAGTCACGATGTACGCAGAGCCATGATCAAATTTGCACGCAGAACCGGGGTTAAGCAATCCGGTTAGCAGTTGTAGCAGAGTTGCTTCATCGTTTCTGCGTTGATGTTTCTTGTAGAACGATAAATGTTTGCTAATTGTATGTGATGGTTGAGAGACCAACTATCTCAAACAAGGAACGACGTTGCATTACTTAACGGATTCCAAAATCGAATCCTCTGTGAGTTAAACCATCGGTCTTCAAAGCGATAGCGTTTGCAGTGAACAGCTCTGAGTTTATTTGTTAAGGGTGAGCGTAGGTTGAATGATTATTCATGGGATTCAAATGCTATTCTTTTAAAAAAAATAAAATCATTATTTGCGCCCGCAATGGTCCTGTGAGGACTCATAAAACATTGCATGAGTTGAACCTTGTGTAAAATTATATCGTTTCATGGTAAAGAGGAGTTTTGAAATTTCCTATGAAGTAGTAAGTCAACTACATCATACTGAAGATTAAGCTTGGGCCAAAGAGAAATTGCTTATTTTAATGTACAAATTTGAAAGTGTGGGATTCTGTGTTTGTCCTACATCATTTGGTATCAGAGCCTATTGAGTTGTTCTTAAGCATTGCAGAGAATGTCGCCCAGAAGAGGAGCTGGAGTAGGCTGAGCTGGGATAGGTCGAGGGAGACCTATAGCAAACGCAGTTTTGCTAGATGAAATCCGACATTTGTGCACGAGAATGGCTACAATGGAAACCACTCAAAGGAGAGCGACAGATGGTGGAGTTTCTAGTGCCGATGAAGAAGAGACCACCGACGAAGAAGTGGAGGAAGAAACCGAGGCAGCGAAAGTCATGAAGATGCTAGTAAAGGCTAGTAACTGACCAAAGGTAGAAGTGCCTTTGTACGATGGAAATCTTAGTGTGGAGGTACTAATGGACTGGATCAGTTCGTTAGATAAATATTTCGACTATGAAGAATTCGATGACAAGAAGAAAGTGAAGTTTGCAGCCACGAGATTGAAAGGTCATGCAGCCTTATGGTGGGATGAATTGCAGTTGTCCAGGGAACGAAAAGGGAAACCCAAAATCAAGCAATGGGATAAGATGGTAAGTAAGCTGAAAGGTAAGTTCATGCTGAAATATTATCAATTAAAATTGTTTAGACAATTGCAAAATTTAAAGTAGAAAGGGATGACTATCAAGGAATATACTGAAGAATTTTATAAGTTGAGTATTAGATCAGGTCATATTTTAGATGACTTAGAGAAGGTAGCTAGATATATAAATGGTTTGAGAAATGAAATACAGGATTAGATCAGCTTATTAAATCTCAGGACGATTGAAGATGCCTATCAAGCAGCTTTGAGGGCAAAAGAAAAGATGGTGCGCAAACAAAACTAGAGAAATAGAGGTAAGAGTCCGGCAAAAGGAAGGGGAACATTTAAGTCCAGATTTCAACACTCTCAGAATGAAGCAGAGAATTCGAGTAATGGATCACCACAAAGGGGAGATTCTGGTCGTGGAAGGTTTGTGCCCAGAGGTAGAGACCGAGGAAGAGATGTTCGATGCTTTGCATGTGGTGAATGGGGACATGTGCAATGGGATTGTCCTCACAATAGATTAGCAACCCAGCGCAATGTGAACGTTGCTGAAACCAAGGAAGAGATTCCTCAGACTGCAGCGAAAGAGGAACCACCTGAAGCCAGAGAATCCTTGTTGTTGAAGAGGGTATTGCTTAAAGAAGCTAAGGAAGTCAAAAAAACAGCTCAAAGAAAGAATTTTTTCAGAACTGTATGTAAGTCAAAGGGTAAGTGTTGCAAATTGGTAATTGATAGCGGTAGTACTGATAACCTTATTTCTACAGAAATGGTAGACAAATTGAAGTTGGGGAGAACAGTACACCCCACTCCTTATAAAGTATTGTGGCTTCAGAAAGACCATCAAATTATTGTAACTGAACAATGCTAAGTTGAAATTCAAATTGGTACTTATAAGGATGTTATTTTATGTGATATAATGCCGATGGATGTATGTCACATATTGCTAGGGAGGCCCTGGCAATTTGACCGAAAAGCCATGCATGATGGTAGAAGAAACACTTATACTCTTGAGAAAGATGGGAACAAGCATACACTGCTGCCATTGAAAGCTGAAGCTAACGAGGAAGCACCTGGAAACAACGTTATGTTGATGAGTGAGAAACCCTATTGCGGGAAGTTGAGAAGGGTAAGGAGATGCATTTTGCTATTGTTGGGAGACCCAAGGTAATTTTAACTCCTACAAATTTAGAAGATTTACCTGAAGAAATTCGAAATCTGTTAAATGATTTTGCTGATATTGTTGTGGATGAGTTGCCAAATAAATTATGGCCCATCAGGAGTATTAGTCACCGCATTGATCTAATTCCTGGAGCCAGTTTGCCGAATAAAGCAGCCTACAGGTTAACACCGCAAGAAAACGCTGAAGTTGGAAGACAAGTGCAAGAGTTGATGGATAAAGGGTTAATCAGAGAAAGCCTCAGTCCATGTGTTGTATCAACAACACTCAGTCCAAAGAAAGGAGGTGAATGGCGCATGTGCATAAATTCTCGAGCATAAATAAAATCACCATCAGGTTCATGAATGAAGTTTTGAAGGAATATGCGGTCTCTAAAGAAGGGTTGAAAAGGGATCCGGAGAAAATCCAAGCAATTGTGAATTGGCCAACTCCTAGAAGCATATTTGAGGTAAGAAGCTTCCATGGTCTTGCAAGTTTGTACCGAAAATTTATTCGAAGTTTTAGTCAGATTTGTGCACCCATAAATTGAAACAATTAGAGAAACTAATCAACCACTCAAATGGGAAAAAAACAGCAGATCAAAACTTTAAATTGCTAAATACTTTGAACAGGGTAAACTTAATTATGCAGAAACTACAGGAAGATGTCAAAAGCAGATGGAAAGAATGCAGTAGCAAAGACAAGTAGAGAGAAGATATGAGGAGGCGAAAAAAGGAATTCCAAGTGGGTGACTTAGTCATGTATCGCAGATTTGTACCTATACCGAGAACCAGAAGGAGAACTACAAGGAGATGCCACAGCAGAAGAAAGCCCAACAGTGAATTGGGAAGAGCAAATGCCCAAAGCAGGAAAAAGGGAAGTGGAAGCCATTTTGGACAAGTGTCAAAGAAAACCCGAAGCCAAACTTATTATCAGTATTTAGTCAAGTGGAAAGGACAGCCAGTGGAAGACGCCGGTTGGATGACTGCAACAGAGCTACAGAAGTTGGGAATCGATTCCAAAGCACTACAAGATCAGTTTTTTCCCCGGGAGTCTGATGCAGGAGCATCGGGAGCCTAGCCATCAATGTGATGTTTTGGTCACATAAACATTAAGAATAGTGTGGCTAATTATTTTATTATTATTGTTATTTATTTATGGAGCATTGTTAGTTTGTTTTTATGTTTAAATAAATTTAGAAATTGGTTTTTTTCCCTACGTGGATAAAGAGCCAACATAGGGGTAATCACTTGAAAATAGGGAGGTAGCAATTTGTTAGGGAAGTTCGAGAAGAACCTATTCTAAGAGAAACAGTTACATAATTCAAGTATAAATGATACAAGGTAGAATAGAAAACGACAGAGAGGAGTGCTAGTACAATAATTGTAAATGCAGAGGGGCGATCAATGAAATATTAGCCCATGCAGTGTTAATGAAATTTGTGGTTTGCATATTATGTTTTATTTGAGGCTGCAATTAGTTATATATTGGTATATATGCTGCATGTTGTAGTGTGCAAATACAAGAGGGTGATCATGCTGATAAAAGATCATAAGCAGAAGCATTTGGTTGGATGAAGAACGTTGACAGCATTTCACTACGGTAGCCTGGACAAATTCGTCGAGGAGGCAATCTGAAATTGGTGTGGAGCCGCCTTTACCTGGAAGCTTTAACGCATTCGAAAGTATGTGCTAGAAGGCTTAACACATTTCAAGATATATGGTGGAAGCTTGAGTAGGCGTAGCTAACAAGCTTTACGCAGCGCTGCAAGTCACGATATACGCAAAGCCATGATCAAATTTGCATGCAGAACTGGGGTTGAGCAATCCAGTTAGCAATTGTAGCAGAGTTGCTTCATCGTTTCTGCGTTGATGTTTCTTGTAGAACGATAAATGTTTGTTGATTGTATGTGATGGTTGAGAGACCAGCTATCTCAAACAAGGAACGACTTTGCATTACTTAACGGATTCCAAAATTGAATCCTCTGTGAGTTAAACTATCCGTCTTCAAAGTAATAGCGTTTGCAGTGAACAACTCTAAGTTTATTTGTTAAGGGTGAGCGTAGGTTGAATGATTATTCATGGGATTCAAATGTTATTCTTTAATATATATATATTATTTGCACCCGCAATGGTCCTGTGAGGACTCATAAAACATTGTATAAGTTGAACCTTGTGTAAAATTATATTGTTTCATGTTAAAGAGGAGTTTTGAAATTGCCTATGAAGTAGTAAGTCAACTACATCATACTGAAGATTAAGCTTGGGCCAAAGAGAAATTGCTTATTTTAATGTACTAATTTGAAAGTGTGGGATTCTGTGTTTGTCCTACATCAATCACCCACAAGATGATGTTATCAGTTTGAAATTTTAGTGATACATGCAAAGAAATTTTTGAGGGATGCAATGAGAACACTGGCCTTAACTGTGGATGAAGGCCAACTTTTGTTGTAATTTGACTAAATATTGGGGAGAATATAAGAGTGATGAAGCTCAAAAGTTATTTGCTTTTACCAAATAAGGGTTTTTGAGGTAAATCTCTATGTATGGTGTTGTGTGTGTGATTGTTTATTTTTTATCTTAGATCTCTTTTATAGAGATTTATGGTCATTGATCATTGAGTCTACTTTAGTACTAAGATCGACTCGATATATGGTATCAAAGCATTGACCCAACTCTGATTCCCCAAGTACATCAAGGGGTGTTGAACTAGCCACCCCACCTCTGGGAATTGATCTCATGGGCTAACTGCCACTGTGAGAACATGGGACTAATCACCCACTCAAGATGATGTTATCAATTTGAAATTTTACAAATGCATGCAAAGAAATTTTGGGGGTGCCTTTGTTGCTAACAGTTGTGTGATCTTGAACCTAGATCTAGTTTCTTGATTAGTATAGAATAACCCTAGTCTCAATGGGAGATTTCAAATAGTGCTTTGTTTAAAGAAGGATGGCTAGCAACACAAGAACTAAGATTGAGAAGTTTAATGGTCGTTATTTTTAGTTGTGGAAGCATAAAATGGAAGATCTACATGTGGATCAAAGATAGTGGATCATTGTGCATCCCTGAACACCTCCAACTAGCATATGATATGATTGCAAGGGTAGGCATATATGGAATCAAATGTATATGATATGACCACAGCGGGAGGCTTCTTTGAGATTAAAAGTACACGTAATGTGTAATTGTAGATGTAATATGGTTGACCTAATAAAAAAAGAGCCACATGTGCAACATGTGAACAGATAGATAAAAAAATCACAAGTCATTAGTGAGGACATGTGATTGGGATGTATGAATGTATTAGGGTATTTGGAGAAAGTTGTCATAACTTATTTCTCTTGTCTATATTGGAATTGTGCTCCACACTCATATTGGTATACATGGTGCATAAGTTATTTCTCTTGTCTATATTGGAATTGTGCTCCACACTCATATTGGTGTACATGGTGCATACTTATGATTTTTCTAGTATTTGGATCATATACACAATCAATGTGAACAAATTTGACATCTAATAATATATTTCTCTTGTCTATATTATATTGGAATTGTGCTCCACACTCATATTGGTGTACATGGTGCATACTTATGATTTTTCTAGTATTTGGATCATATACACAATCACTATGAACAAATTTAACATCTAATAATAATAAACATATAGATATAAATGAATACATGCCGAAATGTTTTACATCCCCCGTCCAAAACATCTGCATGCATAACCAAGGAGCATCAACATGTGTAGGAATGTGGGAATAGTTATGCTACAAGATATTTATTGTGGAAATCTGAAGAGTACGTTAAGGTTATGGTATGGGGTCTATTGTGTGAATGTTGAGATGGGATTGAAGGTCGCATGTCTAACAATTGAGGAACGTAGTTTTAAGTTTTTAATATTTTGCTTACTTTCAATATGGAAATCCAAATTTGATAATAATGATGACAGATAGATACATTTGGTAGTAAGAGCGGATAAAGTTTCTCGTGGAGACGGGATCTACAAGCTCATTCCTTGGTAAATGAAAGCAAGATGACATAGTGTTTGATTGCAAACCAATGTAAACGGCACAGTTTCCCACACATCGGGAGTAAATCTTGAAAATCCCTTGATATTTACAACTTCCCTGTTATCCTGTGGATCTAGAGGGGGGAAAGGTAGGACCTGTTGCATCATAGCCCGCACTTAATGTAAATTCTATAAGCCAACGCTTTTGGGAATCTTCACCCTAATACAATTCTGAATGTTGTTGTTGTTTAAAAAAAACACACACAACTACTATCTCCTTCATAATAAAAGCTAGGGTTTTCTACTCAACAACAAAGTAGCATAAAATAGAAGACAATCAAGCAATCCTACTACAATTTCCAAAAATATGTAAAGCATTGTTCTAGCGTATGACATAAGACGAGACTTATCAAGAGAATGTAGAATGCAACCACAAGGACCCTCCCTATAGAAACACCAATGTAACTATCCAGTTTGTAGTAAGGAACAAAAATAGTGGAGTTAAAAGGGTATCTCGCCACTTTCATGTGTATTTATCTAGTTTGTAGTAAGGAACAAAATAATGGAATTGCTAGAAACAAAACTATTAAACTAGACAAGCAATTCTACCACTAATAAAAATTTCACCATAAAAGCAAGAAACCTTTTGCAAGTTTACCTAAAATGATGGGCTCTAATTTGAGCCAACCTCGACACTAACAGATTCAAGCGCATGTTGGGAAGATGGACCTCAAGCTGGCACATCTCTGAAGGTTTTTGAGCACTAGTGGCTGGATCAATGCACAATATGCCAAGTTCCCCCAAATGTTTATTCCCTGCCAGGTTTGGCTCGCTCTTACAGATTTGACAAGTTGTGCAATAAAGAAAGCTGCTTGGTTAGAGAATTAGTTAGTACCACCCTCCTTGGCCAAGCATGATAATTTCCACAATCTAGACCTAACTATTTTGATGGAGAAGCCCCCAGAGCAGCAAAATGATGATGGATGGTACCCCTCTCCCACCTTGTTGATGCACCACCAGTTGGAGCCTTAACCCTGATGATCATGACCCACCTACGAGCATGGGATTTATTGTAGCTGCTTAAACTTTATGACTATCCATCTTTGATTTTTGCTCTCCATTTTCGAGCACCGGGCTATATGATCGTTACAATTTCAAACTTGTAAGCCCTATAGCCATAGACATGGGATCTATCATAGCTGCTTAAACTTTATGACTATCCATCTTTGATTTTTTCTCTCCATTTTTGGGCACTGGGCTATATGATTGTTACCATTTCAAACTGTTAAAGCCCTATAGTCATGTACTTTTATCAATTTTGATGTACCCCTTGGGGAATATACTAGATCCTAGGCTTTGCGTGTAGCAACTCCTTTATGTGGCACACTTTTTATCTAATAAGTTCAAAGAAACCAATTTATTCGAACAAAGCTGAAGAGTTCTCCAACTTCCATAAATCAACATAAGTACCCCTATTCATTACTTTGAACCTCAACAAAAAGCTCTTGAATAATGATCCCAACCCTAAAAGCCATCGACATTTACCCCGAATTTGCAAAACTCCTAGCCTTAATTTGTGTTGAATACAAGAATCCTTTCATTTCCATTTTTTACTAGAGAAGTTGATTTGATCCTTACACAATTTTCTACCATAAAAGAACATGTCATCCTGGCTAAAAGACCTTTTTTTGGGCTTTCAATGTATGCTAATATGCCACAACTAGTTTACAAAGTACATTTACCAACTCCTGAACAACTATCAGGCCATTCTGAATCTGAGCTTCTTTGACTAGAATGACCATAGGCAGGTTGAGTCCTTCCATGTTTTTTTGCAAGGCTTTTATTCAAGAAGGGGGTAGTTTTCAAGACACAGAAAATTTATAAGATAAAAAGAAACAATTCACTATCTATAGACATAATTAGCCATAGAAGTAGAAAGCAAAGTTGAACACTAAAGGTAGCTCTCATTTGAGAGAAACTCTGGGTTTTAAAATGCAAAATCCCTACATATAGAGATATACGATGCCTAAAAACTTTGACGATACAATGAAAAGACTATTTGATCACAAACAATCACATTTTGTCCGGAAGCTAAGATTTTATTAACAATAAAAGCTTCCACCAAATTTGTGCTATAACTGAACTACTTAAAGCCATAACACTAGTCATGAATGCTTTATAAAGCTGTCAAAGATATGCAGACAAAGAAACATAGGCCGTGAGCTATGCTCTAAGGATCTCCGTAATGGGAAGATTTAGTGTGTACACTAGATCTTGATATGTATCATATTTATATATCTAGTTGCAACAGGTATCACAGAATGCTGTTTCACCTTAGAGAAGACAAGCACAAAAAATAAAAATTTCTGAACAATGCCACATTCAAGCATTTTTCACCAAAAGCACATTCTACATTTCCACGAGCTGCATATGCACCATGTAGTAGAGCAGATCAATTAGAATATCCTATTCAAATTTCCTGATCATTGCAAGATCATTAAGCATTTTCTCAATTCTTTCATCGTCACATGCACGTCCCTTTTTCTGTAACATATAACAAAAGAAAGTCATTTCAGAACAATGACCAGGTGGTATTAGAACTGCTAAGACACTATGTATCGGTATAACATGCATTTTATGCCTTTAAAGATATAAAAGCCAAAAGAAATGAAGTGACTATGCAAATCACAAAACAAAGTTACACCAATAAAAATGCAATAGCGTAGTTATCTTAATCAAATTTCATGAGTTAATAGGATTCACAATTCAGAAATAATAAACATTATTTCGATCATAAAGAACAGGTAACTTGAGGCTTACCTTAAGGGATGGAACCATAGCTTTGGCCTCTTCTACAGTTTCAGGGCAAAGATTTCCAATCACACAGAGCTGTAATGGCAACAGTATTTAGATTCAATAAGATAGAACTCTTCTAAAAGTATGAATTTGAACCACAATTAGATCGCCATTGCCCAAGTAAAGGATTTCATACCTCGAACTCACTCAATCCACTTCTGCTAAGTACACTGCAAGGCCTTAGTAAAGGATTACAAACCTCTTTTCCAAAATTCCATACTACACAACAGTTGATTAACTATAGGATTTAAAAGGTGAGAAATTTTAAACACAAGTTATAGCCCTTTTCAGAACATAAACCCCAGGAATTAACATAAAGAATACTCTCTGACTTGTTTCACAGCATCTGGATTTTTATATCGACTGAACTGCTTCACGTACTGCAAAGTTTTTTCAAACACCCTGCATAGAAATTATAACAAGAATAATTACTTGCGAATCAGAATTCAAATAAAAATAAATTCAACAAAATACTGGCACCCATACTAACATACCCCTATTCCGTTATACAATTTACCACTTAACTCTTACAAAATACAGTTATTATGTGGTCCGGAGGGAAGGGAAGGCAGGAAAAAGTTTTTTTCATGACATGTTCTTACTGTGACACTTGAGATGATGGATCATCGGTTGTCTGACTGAGCTGTTCAAGTCTTCTCTCCAGAACTAGTGCAACCTCAGAATGCATCAAACATTTAGCTTTCAAAAACTCTGCAAATCACAAAGAACAAGTCATTCTTACACACCAAGTAACATAAAAATAAAAGCAATAACAGATAAAAAAATTATTAACAAGTTCAACGTGCTTAAGAAACAAGTAGACAACTTGGAACAATCAAAACAAACACAGGAAATTCATGTTGATACTACCATACTACAAAACATTGGCAAACCACAAAACATTCACCAGAGGCATTACAGTAAGAACTTCTGTCAAAACTCAAAAGGAGGAGATAACTGAGGCAATGGAAAGAATGGAGAGCACGGGTTAACCTTCACACGCATTATTTTATGGGAAAATGGTTTTTCTAATATCTATTGATAGCGATAAAAGATATAATACATATTGTAATGAAGTAGGCTCACATCAGACAAACCTCTGACTACCGAAGCCAACCATATGCCATTATTGGCAGGTTAATTACAAAAGCTGCACTTTTAAATAACAAAAAAATACCAAAACAGCAGTAGTAAAGTTCGTACTTGTAGGCTATTTTATCCCCACATTGCCAAACCTTAGTTGACTTTAGCCCCACACTATTATAAAGTTAAGTTGTTGGCCACTGATGGCTTAAAGGAGTGGGCCCTGCAAACTAAATCATCAAAGACAAAGAAACTCTAATCTGCCTTATGAGAACTAGGTTCACCTTTTATCAAAAATTTCACAAGGTAAAACCAAAGGTCATAGAACTCCATTCTTCTGTCAACATTTTGATCACACTTTTCCAATCACAACTTTAAATATATGTTTCGTTCTCCTAACCATATTTCCTCTCCAGAGGTCAGCAAGCCAATGAACATTCCAATACCAAAAGTTGATTAGGAGAAAGGACAACTGGGCCCTGGGGTCAATCTATCAGCATTCCATCATTATTGTCCTAGAAGGAAAGGATAGAAAAATCTTCTCCTTAGGGCACATTCTTCCTCAAACAACGAATATACACATTTGATTGCCTCAAGCAAGGAAGGTTGTGGACATCTTTACATGTGGCTTTTGAAACTCACTCCCAAGATGCAGGATTAGCATAGGTGTCTCAGCCTAGACTAAGGCCTTTCCTTTGACATTTTTATGAGACACTATCACTGGAGGTGGTCACAACTCTAACCCAAACCTTCTCTTAAAGGTTGCTCCTACAGTAGATAGTTCCTCAACAACATTGAAGCCTACCGAAAAGCAAATTTATATATTGTGTTGGAATTACTGAGATGGGGTGAATTAGTATCTCACTTACAATTAGTTAATTATAAATTTTAGAGCATGAAAAGTAGAACAATGAGGATCAACACATTCAAAGAGAAATACACAACAAATTTTAGGTGGAAACCCTTCCAAGAGAAAAACCACCGAATGTTTTTCTAATAATTTTAATGAGTAGAAAATATGTTTCAGCTCCAACTGAAAAGAGAAGCCCCAATTCCCTAGTACTCTAGATAAACTTTCATTTTATCAGGAAGCTCCAAATCCTGAAAGCATTCTGCTACACCCTAATTTACCAACTTCAACTGGAAGGACGCTCCAACACCCTGGTTTTATCTGCTACAACTGATAGGATGCTCCAACACCCTAGGAGCTCCAACTCACCCTAGCACCACCTTGCCACCCTAAAGTATTTTCAGGCTACAACCTAAAGGAGACTTCACTCTCCTGCCTTGCACCACCCAACCATCCTGAAATATAATAAATAAAATGAACAGTGGGCTACCATACCAGGGACAATGACCCACTTACAAATATTTAATGACTTCAAACCCAATCACAACTACCAGCATACTCCAATTGTTGATGTACCATATTTCTTCAAGAATTCAATGCTGTTACAAAAGAATGTGACAATGGAACCCCTAGACAATGTACCTTAAGGCTTAAACTGCTGATAAAAACTGACCTCTGCCCTTAAAGTTCTGATACTTGCCTTGGTTGTTGAAGATGAAAGCCTGTGAATGCTTGCTATAGCTTAGACTCAGTGACACAGTGTTCATCAAATAGTACAATACAGCTTTTACTTTTTCTTCATACCAATGGAGGATCCAAACTAACTTCTTTAGGTTATCTGCTATACAATGTACAATGTGCAAAAGAAGTGATCTCTGTCATAAAGGAGATCTGATCATAAAATAGTCTTCAGATATCCACAAGTTTGTAAACCTTCAAGACTTCACCCTAAATTCTTTTCAACAATTGCTTCTTTAATTGATCTTAAAGGTTCATTGTTTATGGCTTTTATTTGCAATAATCAAAACATACCTTAGAAGCCACAAGGCTAAATCTTCTTCAGAAAAAAGTTGCCTCGGGATGTTAGGGTAGATCTTCCCAAGTAAAGATGCCTAAGGTTATTAATGGGAACGGTGGGTAGATCTTCCCAAGTAAAGATGCCTAAGGTTATTAATGGGAACGGCAAACACTTGAGGATTCGTTCCAAATTCCAATACGCTCCACAAACTAAGACATAAGGAATATGAGCCAGCAGTTTGGAATCTTTGGATCAAAACCTTGACCATCCACAGAAAATTTCTGAAGGGTTGATGTAACATACCTCAACTTCATACCAAAAAAAAAATTTAACTGCTATAATTTAAATTATCCAATTAGAATCGCAATGATTTAATTTCTTACTTTGTCTGCTGCAAAAATTATAGTAGAGAAAATAGCTTACAATATTTCCTTCTCGTGTTAATCATTCAGTTCATATTGTCCCTTTTTCATTTTGAATGTGTTGGACATTTATTAGGACTTTCTTCTCAACGAGTCTCCTAAGCTACTCTTATTTTCCTTGGCTCTTAAATCAATATTGGCTGACATAGTAGTGAATTTGATTCACTTATATTTTTGGTTTCTTTATGCCTTCCTTGGCTCTTAAATCAATATTGGCTGACATAGTAGTGAATTTGATTCACTTATATTTTTGGTTTCTTTATGCCTTAATACCTGTAGACAATTGTAACAAGAATTCCAATCCTTGTGGTGATTTATAAAAGGATTTCATTAGACCCTTGGTAAAATATATTTGTCAAGACATATAGATTTCCTTTCATTTTAATTCGCATGTTTAACATTTAGATTTGGATTTATGAATAGTTAGTGACACAACTATATACCGATCTATGCTATGTATCAAGCATTGCACACCACATGTTATATCCACTTAACTATGGTGTATAAGCCAAATCTCAACATATACTATACAACTATCCTTGGTGTTCCTTGCTATTTTGGTATGCTTTTTGGTTTTATGAACGTGAGATGATTTTCATTATATGCCTGCTTATTGATACACATGGCCCATTGGACAAGTGCCATGATAGAGCTACTATGTGAACTTCACATGGAGTGTCTATCACACGCACTTTCTACAATCTTGATTCAAACTTGAGATCCAACAGTGGAAAGCAGATAGGGCTTGTCAAATGACTACCCTACCTTTTGAACTCGCGAAACTTTGTTTCATTTTGTTTTCCAATGGCGACCAGAGTGTCGCTCTGCCTGCATTATATGAAACCATGGATGCTCTTATTAGTTCACTCTTGTTACATCTGGGATATTTCGACACTTAATTCATTCGTTAACACCAAACCCCTGTAGCTTGGGGAGTAAAGGTACTCTTTCATATCTAGAAAGCTCACATAGTGACTTTTATTTGCATTACTTTAAGTTTTATATTGATAATTTCTCACTGGTTTTATTGTTTTCCCTCGTACAAGTAATTTCACCAGAGTATGGTTCTTATCCCCATGGATTCTGAGACCTTTGGTTTGTTCCAGTTCTTCAAAACCCTAACTCCTCTCAGAGGTATATTAAGCCCTCTTTTTGTGGTACTTTGCACTCAATTTATTAGGAATTCCTTGTAATTTCGTCTCTCATATTAAACCCTTATTCCCTTTTCTTGTTAAGGTACTAACCACATCTGGAGCGGTTACTTTGTTTAGTGATTGGACTATAATGGATATGATAAGATCTATTTCAATTTACTCTTACAATTGTACTCTTCCCTTCTAAGGGAACCAAAATTCCCTCTCCAATTCCTTTCAGGAATGGGGATTTTTCTTCTTTTGTATTGTAAATTTATGTAGATGTTCTATGCTTGATGCAACTTTACTTTTTATTACATCAATCACATAAACAATTAAGTAAAATGCTGATAGAACATACCAGTGGATCTATAGAAGACAAACCAGAAACAGAAAAATGTGGTGATGCGTTACGGCGGTCAGCAGGATGCTTCAACCAGCGAAGTCTCCTTGGTCAACCAACCCAGTATGTGTCACAACAACCCTCAAAACAGTCACCCAGTCAACCCAAAGTCAACCCCAGAAAAGTCAACGTTGTCCAGAAAAGTCAACGCAGCTCGGACTTCGGTCAACCTTTTGACCTCAGTTCTTGTGCCAATGTGTATAGTCTTCCAAAATTGAAGTCTCCACCAATTTTCGGCCCTTTTGGACCATGCGTTGACCAAAGTCAACGCTGGTCAAACTAGCATGGAAACCCTAGCTGTAATGAGCTGCAGTAAATTCGGTCAAACCCTTGCTGCAGTATTTGTCCAAGGAGCTCGTACTAAATCAGAAGAGGAGATGTGTGTGATGAGAGTGAGTGAAATGATCTCCAACGTTGACTGTATATATATCCATCATTGAGGTGTGTGACACATCTGCTGGGGGTGTAAAACCTTAAGGCCAACCTGCACATATTTGAAATTATTAAAAAATAAATTCAAAATAAATGTTCTGATCATTAGATTAAGATCAATTTTATATCGATCTTACACCTCTTTGAAAGAGGAACCCAATAAAAATATTGGTATCTTCATCTGAGCATCACAACATGGAGTTTGGACCTAGTTGTCCAATTTTAATACTCCCTCTCAACTAGGGAGAACTCCATCCGCCTGTGCAAACAAACATCGTGCGTCATCCCGCCGTAACTTGCTTTGCTAGCCTCTTTATTTCAAAACAGAAGTGGGTTAATCACAAAGACATCATCCCCTAGCTGACAGATTCGGCCTAAAGGTCTGAAACCTCTATCAAACTCACAAAGAGTCTCATACCAACCCAAAGTTGGTTTACTTGACCCGAAGTCAGTTGGAGGTCCGAAAGCTCACTATACTTGATCCCAGATCAAGTGGTTGGACCGTGCCATCCTAGATAGAGAGTATGGCAATCTCTGATGCGTCCATCAGTCTTTGCTACTAGTCTCTAGCTTTTCCCACCTCATTGGCCAAATGAGAGGTACTTCCCATGAGCCCTGAACTCAATGGGTAGGATGCATACGGGGCATAGATAATGAGGTGAACCAACTTAAAATCACAATGGTGGGGCTCAAACACACCAACAAGGTTCGGCAAGCCTAGCCTTGTGGTTGCTTATAGCTCCGAGAAGCTATCCCCAAAGCTCCCCAGAGCTCCCAGAGCTCATCGTCCAATAGGACCCACATCATAGGGTCGTTCCACGATACCAAGACTCTCATGGAAGGTTAGGAACTTGACCTTCCCTAAGGGCTTTGTGAGAAAATCCATGACCTGCTCATCAGTTCCTATATGATCGAGCCTTACGGCGCCTCGCTGTACCATATCCCGGATAAAGTGGTACCTGATATCAATATGCTTGGATCGATCGTGGAACACTGGATTCTCGGACAAGCGAAGCCCACTCTGGTTATCACAGAGTATCACGGTGGTATCTAGCACATGTCCGAACAACTCACTGAAGAGATTTCGCAACCAAACTGCTTCATAACAGGCCATACTCGCTGCAATGTATTCGGCCTCTGTGGTGCTCAAAGCCATCGACTTCTGCTTCCTGCTCATCCATGAGATCAAAGCAGAACCAAGATTGAAGCAGCATCCCGATGTGCTCTTACGATCCACCACACTGCCAGCCCAATCGGCATCAGTATATCCAAGGAGTGTCACGCTTTCGGGAGTGTATCTCAGCCCATGGTTTATCGTGCCCCAAAAGTATCTCAGAAGATTCCTGGCACCAACCCAGTGAAAGTGATGAGGCTCAACCATCTATTGACTCAAAGCGTTCACTGCAAAACATATATCTGAACGGGTGTTCACTAAGAACATCAAGGCCCCTACGAGTTGACGATACTCAGTAGGATTAGACAATACGGGCACAGCAGCGCTGTCACTCAACTTCTTGAAGTTGAGCTCCATTGGTGTTGACACGAACTTGCAGTCCACCATACCAAATCTTTCCAGAAGCTTCACAATGTATTTCCCTTGAGAAAGGAAAATTTCGCCAGGTCTCTGCCAGACCTCCAGGCCTAGGAAGTAGTGCATCAGTCCTAGGTCCTTCATCTCGAACTCAGTAGCGAGCTCCCTCTTGCAATGATGAATGAGAGGGTCAACACCTGTCAAGAAGAGGTCATCCACATACAACACCAAGATGAGAGGCTTTCCCTTGTAAGGATATTCCGACACATAGGAAATAGTTAAGAATAACTTAGTCTAGTGTAGAGTTAGGTAAAGTGTGTTTCTTTACCATGTACATTTGTAACTTATAATCCGACGATCACGATTTGTAGTGATCCGACGATTATCTCTCACCTCGGTATTAACAGCACTTGATCCGTGGCTTAACACCCGATTGGTCCATGATCTCTATTTAAAGAGCATGGAGGGTCATTTGTCCGGTAACCGTTTATGAGAGAAACATATGTAACCTTTCTTTTATATTAATAAATTCCCTGAAGTGGTCGCGTTGGCTCAGGGCATGGATTGTTTCCCTCTTTGAGGGTTTTAACCACGTGATTATACTGGTGTACTGATTTGTGATCTGTTTGTGAGCGGTGACCTTTGGTTCTTGATCTACGGAACTTACCCTGTAAATTCCTACATGGTATCAAAGCTACTTTGAGAGCCGCGTCCGTTGTTGATCAAAATCTGAAGCCGGTTTGACTGCATGCGAATGCCGCTTTGTAGATCTACTATTTCTGAACATTTTTGGGCTTGGAGAACTGCTCGATTGTGTCCCAAGTGTCTGTTACAGTGAGGAACGCCTTTCGTTTCATGCGAAAAAGTTTCCGGCTGCCCAAGTTATGTCAGTTTAGATCTGGAGGTATAAAGCATCTATTTTGCAGTTATAGTTGTTAATCGTTCTGCTTATTTCGGTTTTTTTTTTTCCTGTATAAAGGTTTTATTTATTTGTCAGATCTATACCCTCTTCTCTGTGTATGCTCTTTGCTGTGCGCTCTGTGCGATCTCGGCAAATCAGAAACAGGAAAAAGGGTTTTTTTTGCTACGTATGCTCTTTCCCCGCGTCTCTGTGCGATCTCGGGAAATCAAAAATAGTGAAAAAAGTGATAGTTGCTGGTAAGGATAACCGAGAATCTAACATTCTGCCGTAAGGCTTTGCATTTCGTTTTTTTTGCTTGTTTTTTGTGCAGGAAAAGGCACGCACACAACCCCCAATAATAATAATAATAATAATCATCCCCCCTTCCTCCTTTCTAAAATAACATAATCCTTTTACTATCTCACTTGGTGAGGGGTTAGTTTATGAGAATAGAGGTCTTGGGTTCAAGTCTCCTTCTCAAGCTTCTTTTGTAAAAAAGTTTTTGTTCAAATGGGCGGAATTTAAAAAAAAAAAACCGCACTTCATCCCGTTCCCGTAACTATTCGGCATCTACAACTCAATTTTTTCAAAAGGCATAACTTCTTCATCTGGAAGCCGTTTTTCGAGCCATTTTTTTTTATACAGCCTAATTTTTCGAGATCTTTCCATTGGAGTAGTTAGTTTCAGTTTTTCTTAGCTTTAGTTTTTTAAAAAAAATGGAAAGTGCATGCCCGGTTATTCTTAACAGCACCAATTATTTCCAATGGCTACCTCATATGGTAGATATACTTAGAAGTAAAGGGATTTATAGAATAGCCACAGGGCTAGAAACTAAACCTTCTGATGATGATAAAGTTGCTAAATGGGAAAATAAACAAAATCAAGCACGAGGGTTGATAGGAATGTCCATTGCTCAAGATCTTCGATTTCATATCCTTGACATTGACACCCCTCATGAAGCCCTGGACAAGCTAAATACTATCTTTGGCATTCAAAATCAAATCAGGGCCCATCAGCTTGAAAATGAGTTGCTTACTTTGGACTCCAATAATTTCTCCTCTATTGAAGATTTTTTGTCCAAATTCAAGACCCTCAGAGTTCTTTTAGAAGGTTGTAAGGTCAAAAAGGAAGATGGTAGTCTCATCTATTGCATTCTTACTAAACTTGGCCTTGCATACTCTGTTTTTGTTTCTGCCTTCCATTCCACTAGAGAAGCCATCATTTCTTCAGGAACCACCTACAAGAATCCCTCGTTTGATGCCTTTTGTGATTCTTTGATAAGAGAACAAGAAAAACTTTTACACCTTGGTCTTATCATTGCTGGAAACGCTTCTAAGAAAGCCTTAGCAGCCCAACATCAATTGTATCAAAAGAATCCCAAGAAGCAGTATCCTAAAAAGTATGGTCCGAAACCAAACAAGGGTCCTAGGCAATTTCAGCCACGATCTGAAAAAACAACTCACCAAAATGATAAGGCATATAAAAACAAAGGAAAGAAGACAGATAGACATTGCAACTTTTGCAATCATGATGGCCATTTAGAGTCCAAATGTTTTAAGAAGATGGAAGCCTTAGAAGCAACAATGAAGAAGCACAACATCAATTTGGAGCACTCTTCACCTTCATCTTCAGGCATGGCACTTTCTGCTTGTGGTTGTCAAGCATCAAGATCTGGTTATGCATTAAATGTATCTTCTTCTTCTCATTCTCATGACTGGCTCATTGATTTTGGAGCTTCTTACCACATCGCTAAAAATAAATCCATGTTTTCTTCTTTAAATGATTGTAACACCAAACATATTTATGTTGGTGATGATAGATCTCTTAGTCTTGTAGGATCTGGAACCATTCATCTAGATAATGGTCAGTTTAATGATGTACTATGTTTTCCTACCTTGTCATGCAACCTTCTATCTGTTTATCAGATAACTCATTCAGGTGAAGGGAAAATAGTAGAATTCTCACCTCATGATGTTGTAATCAAGGACCTCAAAGATCCTAAACATATTTTAGCTACTGGCATTGTTGATGATCCCACAAGGTTATATAAGTTTGACAACTTTGGGTCATCATCTCTTCCCTCTATTTTTGTTGCTCATAATGATGATGTGAGCAAACTTTGGCATGAGCGATTTGGTCACTTAAACTATCGCTCTCTTCAAACTCTATGTAAGGAAAATATGGTGACGGGCCTTCCTATGGTATCTTGCCAAGATGGTGTTTGCTCCGGATGTGTACTCGGAAAACATCATCGGGATAGTTTTGACAAACGTGCCTCTTGGCACGCTTCAGCCCCTTTGCAGCTTGTGCACAGTGATTTATGTGGTCCACTTCCTATTGTTTCTTTCTCTGGTTGCAAGTACTTCTTAACTTTCATTGATGATTTTTCCAGATGCACTTGGGTATATTTCTTAAAACTCAAGAGTGAAGTTTTTAACATGTTCTTGGCCTTTAAGGCTTTTGTTGAGAAACAATCTGGACATCAAATTCTTAAGTTAAGATCAGACAATGGCGGAGAATATGTTAACAACAAATTTATCAACTTCTGCATTGAGCATGGCATTCAATTGCAACATATTGTTCCATATACTCCACAACAAAATGGTGTAGCTGAAAGGAAGAATCGCACCTTAAAAGAAATGGCTAATTGTATGCTTCAATCTAAAGGACTTGGTCTCAATTTTTGGGCAGAAGCCATTAACTGTGCAAATTACATAGTAAATCGCACTCCTACTAAGGTTTTAAAAAATATAACTCCAGAAGAAGCTTGGAGCTCAATCAAACCAGATGTAAGTCACTTTCGTGTTTTTGGAAGTGATGCTTGGGCCCATATTCCAGATGCGAAACATAAAGCCTTAGAACCTAAGAGTGAAAAATGTATTTTTGTTGGATATTCTAAAGATGTCAAAGGATATAGACTTCTTCAACCAGAATCCAAAAATATAATCATTAGAAGAGATGTAAAGTTTGATGAAAATATATCAGCCTGCAAGCCTAGTTCGGCGGGTGTGCCACCTTTGGCCTGCGAGCCTGATTCGGCATATGTGCCACCTCTCTCTCTCTCTTCTATTTTAATAGCATTCCTTCTAGTTCAGATGATGATAGCGAGGATGACAATCCTCCTCCAGCTCGTGAAATTGTTCCTTATACTCCACTGCTTCCAAGATGGGTTCGCTCTATTCGGGATGCAGCAGGTTCTCTTGCAGGTGACCCAGCCGATCGACGACGTACACGTTCTCAGTTCGAAAGAGCCTCTTCCTTATTGGCTCAAGTTCCAGAAAAACTTGATCCAGAAACCTTTGAAGAAGCCTCCGGTCATCCAGATTGGGATGAAGCTATGAATGAAGAGTATTGTTCCTTATTGGAAAACAATACTTGGGATCTTGTTCCTCTTCCAAAAGGAAGAAAACTTGTCAGATGCAGATGGGTTTACAAAACAAAGTTTGGACCAAATTGAAAAGTGGATAGACATAAAGCTCATCTTGTCGCTAAAGGTTTTTCACAAGTTGAAGGCATGGAATATACTGAAACCTTCTCCCCTATTTCCAAAATGAATTCTATCCGCCTTGTTCTTTCCCTTGTTGCCTCCTTTAAATGGGAAGTCCATCAAATGGATGTTAAATCTGCCTTCTTACATGGATATTTGCATGAAGAAATCTACATGGAACAACCCCCTAGCTTTATCCAAAAAGACTCCAGCCTTGTTTGTCGCCTTAGGAAGTCTCTCTATGGTCTCAAACAAGCTCCTCGGGCTTGGTATGCCAAAATGGATAGATTTCTCTTAGATAATGGCTTTTTTAGGTGTCATTCTGACAACACTGTCTACACCAAGAAAGTGGGTAATTCCATCACCATCCTTGTTCTTTATGTTGATGATCTTATCCTTACTGGTAGTGATCCAAACCATATAAACCATGTGAAGTCTAGCCTCAAAAAGAAGTTTGAAATGACAAACTTAGGACACTTGCATTATTTCCTTGGTCTTCAAGTCTTGCAATCCAAGGAAGGCATTACCCTCTCTCAGTCCAAGTATGCCTATGATCTTCTACACCACTTTCACATGGAAGACTGTAAGCCTGCCCCTTCTCCCTTTTAGTCTGGATTCAAGCTTTCAGTCAACTGTACTACCCCTGAAGTTGATGCTACCTTATACCGTCAACTTGTTGGTAAACTTTTGTATCTAACTCATACCCGTCCTAACCTTTCCTTTGCCATTGGTCTTGTCGCTCGGTTTATGCACCAACCTCATGAAAGTCACTGGAAAGCAGCTAAAAGAATACTTCGATATATTCGAGGTACAGTTCAGTTCGAGATTCATTACAGTGCAGGAGCATCTCCCTTGTTGATTGGTTTCACTAATTCTGATTGGGCTGGTGACCCTGATGATCGAAATTCCATTGCAGGATATGTATTCACTCTTGGTTCAAGACCTATTACTTGGTCTTGTGAGAAACAAAGTGCCATCTCCCTTTCTTCAGCAGAAGCAGAGTATCGTGGTGCAGTTGAAGCCAGCAAGGAAGCCATGTGGCTTCGTCAGATCCTATATGAATTTGGTCTTCATCAGCAGCATCCAACTACACTTTGGTGTGATAATCAGAGTGCCATTCAACTATGTAAAGATCCAGTTCAGCATCAGCGTATGAAACACATTGAACTCCACATACACTTCATCAGAAAGCTCATTCATGATCGTGTTCTTGAAGTGCAGTATTGTCCGACCAATGATCAAGTAGCCAATATCTTTACGAAGGCTCTCACAGAAGCGAAGTTTACCAAACTTCGATCCATGCTTGGAGTTCAGGAAAGTTGTAATTAAGGGGGGATAGGCTCTAATGCCTCCTTCCTTCTCCTATTGTGTCACTTTTGTAAATCCTTCAATCCTATCCCAATTTGTTCTTAAGGGGGGATGTTAGGATATTTCGACACATAGGAAATAGACTCCTTTTGTGTCACCTTTGTAAATCCTTCAATCCTATCCCAAGTTGTTCTTAAGGGGGGATGTTAAGATATTCCAACACATAGGAAATAGTTAAGAATAACTTAGTCTAGTGTAGAGTTAGGTAAAGTGTGTTTCTTTACCATGTACATTTATAATTTATAATTCGACGGTCACGATTTGTAGTGATCTGACGGTTATCTCTCACCTCGGTATTAACAGCACTTGATCTGTGGCTTAACACTCGATTGGTCCATGATCTCTATTTAAAGAGCATGGAGGGTCATTTGTCTGGTAACCGTTTATGAGAGAAACATATGTAACCTTTCTTTTATATTAATAAATTCCATGAAGTGGCCGCGTTGGCTCAGGGCATGGACTGTTTCCCTCTTTGAGGGTTTTAACCACGTGATTATATTGGTGTATTGATTTGTGATCTATTTGTGAGCGGTGACCTTTGGTTCTTGATCTACGAAAATTACCCTAAATTCCTACATCCCTTGACAACCTTGAAGTAAAGGTTTGGATCAGCATTACTTCGAGTGAAGCCCAGCTTCATCAAGTAGCTATCTATCCTCTCGTACCAAGCTCTGGGTGCTTGCTTCAGCCCATAGAGGACCTTCTTCAACTTGCAGACATGGGTGTCTCGATCCTAGACTTCGAACTCCAGAGGTTTCTCCACATATACCTCTTCCTTTATTGCACCATGTAGAAGTGCGGTCTTCACATCCATCTGATGAAGACTCCATCCTTGCGTAGCAGCAAGGGCTATAATAGATCGAATGGTGGTATATCGGGCCATAGGTGCAAATATGTCATCATAATCTATGCCTTCCTTTTGAGAGAAGCCACGGGCAATGAATCTTGCCTTGAACTTTTCAGCACTTCCATCAGATCCATGCTTGATCTTGTAGAGCCATTTCGAGGTGACAACTGCCTTGTCCTTTGGTCTTGGAACCACATCCCAAACATCATTCTTCATAATGGACTCATACTCTTTGTGCATAGCATCCTTCCAGACTTGATGCTTTACGGCTTCCTCAAAGGATCCAGGCTCGGATTGTACAATAGTACTCATGGATGCTAGATACCCTTGGTATCTACTCGGCTTCTTGCTTTCACGGAATGTCCGTCTTGGGGCAGCATGTCCCTCAGCATCTTCGAGAGTGTCCCTGAGCCATGATGGTTTCTTTCCCAGTGAAGGAGGTGGATCAATCGGATCCATTGGTCCTTCAACATCAGGCATCGTTTCATCCTTCGGTTCCTCTTGATTTCCAAGCCTTGCTTCATTATCTTCCTCAAATCTTGGAAGACTAACTACTTTCCTCAGGGAAGTATCTTCGTCAAAGGTGACATCGTGGCATATCTCCACTTCCCTTTGACCAGGCACATAGGCTCTATAGTCCTTCGAAGTTTCACTATAGCCCACAAACATTCCTTTCTTCCCAGAAGCATCCAACTTGCTCCTCTTTTCTTTCGGCACATGAAAGTAGATAGTACATCCAAAAACTCTAAAATGTGAGATGTCAGGTTTCTTACCAGAGAAAACCTCTTCGAGAGTTTTGGATTCTAAAGCGGAATGCGGGCATCGGTTTTTTATGTACACAGCAGTGTTCGCAGCTTCTCCCCATAGAAACTTCGGCAGACCTTGGTCACATAGCATGGCACGGGCAACTTCCACAATGGTCCTGTTCTTTCGTTCAGCAACACCATTTTGCTCGGGAGTATAGACAGTTGTGGTCTCCCTCTTAATGCCAGCTTCTCTGCAAAAGTCCTTGAACTCGTTTGTCTCATATTCAGTGCCATTATCAGTTCTCAAAATCTTGATCTTCTTCCCTATCATATTTTCCACCAAGGCTTTGAATGTACGAAACCACATGAAAGCCTCATTCTTCCTCTTTAAGAAGTATATCCAGGTTTTGCGAGAGAATTCATCTATGAACATCATATAATATGAACATCCTCCCAAGGATGTCACGGGCAGCATACCAAATAGATCAGAATGGATCAATTGCAAGACATCAGATGTCTTTGTGACACTAGAGAGGAAAGATCCCCTTGTATGCTTTCCTTTGGCACAACCCTTACATACACCTTCGTGATTATTTGGAAACTCAGGCATCCCTGTCACCACCTTCCTTGCTTCGGGAAGGGCTTTGTAGTGAAGGTGTCCAAACCTTCGGTGCCATAGTTCAGTCTGTCGAATAGTATCACATGTCATTGCTCCCAGCAGACTTCCTCCAACCTGGTAGAGTGTATCAACTCTAAACCCAATCGAGATAGCTTCCTTGAAGCTCTTCTTCCACATGAGCACCTTTCCATCAATGAATGCCACATTGAAACCTTCGTCTTCCATGGCCGATATAGACACAAGGTTCTTCTTCAAATTTGGTACATAGAGTACATCCTGCAAGTGAAGGAGTTGACCTTGAGACAAGTGGAGGGTCACAGTCCCTGTCCCTTTCACAGGATATGTGGCATTATCTCCAAGGATAATTTCCAGATTAGTATCCTTCTCAACCATATCAGAAAGTGCTTCCTTGAACCCATTGATATGCCTTGAGGCACCACTATCTATCAACCAGACATCCATAGTGTCGGGCCGGGATGCAACAGAGAGGGCAGATACAAGAATGCATTCATTTCTTTTATCAACAACATGTGATTCCTCATACTTGGAGTTTCTTGACCTTTTAAAAGGTTGATCATTTCCACCGGAGGGAGCCTTCCTCTTTCCCTTGGACCTGGTGTTCCTTTGATTGCCATTCCTCCAGTTGTTGTTGTTAACATCACCATCGGAAGAATCCTTCTTGAAAGGACATTTTCTAGCATAGTGACCAGGCCTATGACAAGTGAAACACAAACACTTGCCCTTGGGCCCCTGCTTTTCCCTTATTCTTCGGACCACCAGAGTTCTTCTTTCTAGAATGAGCAGCGTATGCAGCATTTCCTTCATTTACATACTCCTTCATTCTTGATTCTTCTTGAACGCATCTTGACAGTACTTCGTCAAAGTTAGGTATCACATTATTATTTAGAATGGTAGTGTTGAACACATGCCATTCGGATGAGAGCCCTCCAAGTACGGTGAGTACCATCTCTCAATCAACTATTGTCTCCCCAATAGCTAGCAGATTGTTCCTGATTTCAGTCAGTTTCAGAAAGTATGATTGGACAGAATCATCCCTGCCTTTCTTCAGATTCTTCAATTGATTCTTGAAGAATAGTACTTGATTCGCATTGTTGGCCTTGAACATGAGGATCAATTTATCATACATCTCTTTGGATGTGCCCAACTCAGAGATGTAGGCCACCAGGCTTTTATGAATGGATTCCCTGATCATCAGCTTTGCTTTGATCTCCCCCTTCTTGTACTTTGTTTTGGCAGTAGCAGTAGCAGTGGATGGAGGTTCTTGGATTTTACCCTGCACATAGTCCATGACATCTTGGTCTTCTAATTTGAGATCCAATATCATTTTCCAAACATGGAAATCATCCTTCCTAGTCAAGTTGTCATCCTCCTTGAAGCCATAGCTTGTGGAACCCATTATCCTCTCCGGTGATTGCTACAAATAGGGCTTGTCTTCACCTCAGCTCTGATACCATGTAAATTTATGTAGATGTTCTATGCTTGATGCAACTTTACTTTTCACTACAACAATCACATAAACAATCAAGTAAAATGTTGATAGAACATACCAGAGGATCTATAGAAGACAAACCAGAAACAGAAGAATGTGGTGGTGCGTTACGGCGGTCAACAAGATGCTTCAACTAGCAAAGTCTTCTTGGTCGGCCAACCCAGCTTGTGTCACAACAACCCTCAAAATAGTCACCCGGTCAACCCAAAGTCAACCCCAGAAAAGTCAACGTTGTCCAGAAAAGTCAACGTAGGGCAGCAGCAATAAATTCAACGCAGCTCCGTCTTCAATCAAACTTTTGACCTCGGTTCTTGTGCCAATGTGTACGACCTTCCAAATCGAAGTCTCCACCAATTTTCAGCCCTTTTGGACCATGCATTGACCAAATCAACGCTGGTCAAACTAGCATGGAAACCCTAGCTACAGTGAGCTGTAGTAAATTCGGTCAAACCCTTGTTGCAGTAATTCATCCTCTTTCCCACGTGTAAACTGAATTTGCCTCCAAGGACCTCGTACTAAATCAGAAGAGGAGATGTGTTTGATGAGAGTGAGTGAAATGATCTCCAATGTTGACTGTATATATATCCATCATTGAGGTGTGTGACACATCTGCTGGGGGTGTAAAACCTTAAGGCCGACCTGCACATATTTGAAATTATTAAAAAATAAATTCAAAATAAATGTTCCGCTCATCAGATTAAGATCAATTTATCGATCTTACACCTCTCCGAAAGAGGAACCCAATAAAAATATTGGTATCTTCATCTGAGCATTCACAACATGGAGTTTGGACCTAGTTTTCCAATTTTAACATGTATTTTATGGTTCGATACAAGTGTTGGAACTTCATTTTACTATGAATACCCTGGATTAGGGTAGTCACCGGGTTTATGACAGTTCATTCTTCTAGACTATAACAATTTCCTTGTTCAATTCGAGTCACTCTATTGTAGTTTCGTTTCTATTTGGTAATTGTTTTTGCCATTCTATTGCGGCCATGACGCCGAGAGTATTTTGGTTCACATTCCTCTTAGTTGAGCATAAGGTTTGTATTTACATCCTTCCATATTTTATTCTTGCCAATATTAATTTATCTCTTGTTATTTTGCACCTCTTGGAGAGGCAAGTCGTTGTCTTAATGCTCACGTAATATATATATATATATATATATATACAATGACTTTTGTGATTGAATTTGCTAACACGGCTTAGGTCTTTTTTTACTAGATGTATATATTTTTATCCAGAGTTCTAACACTCCATTCAACCTTCTTGGTTACAGGTATGATAGTAACACCTCACAATTGATTCGATACTTATGCACCAAGGTTCTTACTATTGAAATATGTAACTAGGTTCAGTCTTCCTAATGACATATGTAATCATGATTTTATGTATTTAATGTAATGAGAAAAATAAATTTATTCTTGTTATTCCTGAAGCATGGGTTTCATGCTCAAGGAAATATATTTTATAGTTCAAGCTCCCATTGAGAGCTTTTAGGGCTTGTCACTGACTCTACAAGTCAAGAGCGTCATTGTCATGTATGAAAGACCCTTCTTGGACATGTTCCATATTGTAAAAGGAATATATTTGAGTCAAAATAGAGTCAAAATACCCTCCACTACCCTGTCATGTTACAAAGATCAAGTCGACCTACACAAATAGACAAGTCGACCTAAAAGAAGCAATTTGTAACCCTCAAAAGCTTATATATAAGAAGGAACTCGACCTCATTTGGACACACACACAAGCAAGTTCGATCTCCTCAAGATAGAAGCTGGAAAAGGACAAAAAAGAAGAAGAACAGGAACAAGATCGAAGTTTTGGGCCTCTCTCTATCTCTCTTGTGTTAGGGTTTCTACAGTTGTTGGGCAAGTCAAAGTGTTGGGAAGAAACTGTTGAGTCGAAGTTCCAGAAGAAACTGTTAGGTCGAAGTTCCAAAAGAAATTGTTGGGTCGAAGTTCCAGAAGAAACTGTTGGGTCGAAGTTCCAGAAGAAACTGTTGGGTCGAAGTTCCAGAAGAAACTACTAGGAGGTCGAATTTGCAGAAGAAACTGCTAGGGAGGTCGAAGTTACAAAAGAATTTTTTGGAAGTTGAAATTGCAGAAATTTCTAAGGACGAAGTTGCTAGAAACGAGGAAAGACTTGACTTGGTCTTGGAGGGTCTTGGTCAAGGGTCATAGGTCTTGGAATTCCACAATTGAAGTTCTATAAGAAGAGAAGAATTTTTGTGGATTTTTCTCTTGGTTGGAGAGGTTTTGACCCTAGCTGATTGCCTATATCTTGTGTCCACTTGTCTTAATGTTCTTTATGGTTTGGTTGTTGTTTGATGAAGAGAATAATAATAATAATCAAGTGAAAGAAGAAGATAATCAAGTCAAGGAAAATTACATCACAAGAAGTTATCGAAGTAAGGGAAATCACCTAATGTTCCTAGATTTCTCAACATGGTATCAGAGCTAAGGTGACTACATCAAGTAAAGGCAGCTTAAAAAAGGATACTCAAGGGTAGAAGTAGAAGAAGATCATCTGGGAAACATCAAGAGAATCAATCATTAAGAAGGACTAGCCCTCTCATCAGATCATTAGGGAAACATCAATAGAATCATTCATTAAGAAGGACTAGCCCTCTCATCATCTTGAAGAAAGTAATTAAGAGCATCAACAAAGACCTCAAAACCCTAGCTCATTCAAAGAAGGGTTATTCAATTGAAGCATTCTTGGAAAGTTTACAATCTTCATCACAAAGGAAAGAAGACCTCAAGGACCTAACATCCAAAGAAATACCTTACATTTAAAGTACCTTGGGAAGGCCACCACATTCTACACTATAATCCAAGGAAGCGAGAAGAGGCATTGCCATCAGCATCAAGGGTTCAAGGTGATCTCCCTCTCTTTGAGCCAAGGATCACTTTTGAAGGAAGACATATTTTATCATCATCATCATCAAGAAGGAATCAAGTTGAAGATATTGTCCATCAAGGAGTATCTTCACAAGTAAGTATCTTTATATCTATGTCTGAATCTATCAAAATGACTTCATTTTGCAAGGAAAGCAAAAAATTGGTTGGGTCATCAAATTTCCTTTCATGGAAGAAGAGGACAGATTTGATCCTCATAGAAAATGAAATCGTTGGACATTTAAAGGGTTCAAACACTAAACCTCCGAAGGAAGAAGCTCAAGCTCTAGCCAAGTATATGAAAGGGGAGATAAGGACGTAAAGGATCCTTATAGAATCCATCAAGGATCCCCTCATACCTTATGTTGCAAAGTTGGAGACATCAAAATAAATCTACAAGAAGTCAGTAGAATTGTTCTCTATAAGCACCACTAGAGAAGTCATATCATTAAGAATCGAGCTATACAAGATGAAGATATCAAAGGAATAAGGAGTAGCCTCATACTTTATGAGGGTGTCAGAAATACGAGACCAACTAAAAGAGCTGGGGGAGATAATGTCCGATAAAGAAATGACCAGAGTTGTGCTCAATGCACTAACAGAGGAATGGGGCAACTCCGTATCAAGCATCTATGGAAAGAAGGAATCCACCCCATTCAGTGAAGTTTGGTCATTGTGTAAAATTGAAGAAACCAAGTTGAAGGCAAAAGGTGATGTGCGATCAAATGAACAAGTTCAGGCATTTTCTACCACGACTAAAAGAAAAGAAAAGTTTGGAAAATTTGGTCCTCAGAAAAAGAAGAAGAAGGATATGTCGAAGATCCAAGGTTATGGTTGTCAAAAATATGGGCATTACAAGAGAGATTGTCCGAAATTCAAGTAGTACAACAAGAGGAAAGAAAGAAACGAAGCTCATATCATCGAAGAAGTGGAAGAACATAATGAGAAGAAGTCCAAAGGGATAGATCTTCACTATTAGGGTTTCTCCAATGCATAGCAAGGAAAAGTAGGAAGTGAAGAGACCTCCACCATGGCAGTCAAGATGAGAAGCATTATGACTAGACATATTTTAGAAGAAGATGGCATCATATTAAAAGCATATCATTGAAGCAAGAGCTCATGACATCTTTAGAGAAGCTTGAAAGAATAGCTGAAGTAGAAGTCTACATGGATGTAGCAATCATCATATAAAGGAAGTAGCTCTTGCTAACCTCATTGAAAGCATTTATAGTGCATAAGGTTGAAAGAAAGTCATCTCGCATGATAGAACGAATTCATCATACATCATCATCATGAGAAAGGAGCTTTTGCCGAATGAGGATAATCTAGATCCTTCGTTGGAATCTTCATTAGAAGGTTCACCTCTACTTGGAAGAAGCAAGTGTCTCGTTGACCATTACACCTTGTGTGGGATACATTGTTTAGAAGGATGATGGTATGGTGGCAAGCAAGTGCAGCAGGTCAAGATAATTGAAGTACTTTCAGTCAAGGAAAGGTAGCAGTCGAAGAATGTCTAGATGACCAAAAGAAGAAAAGAGGTACGTATGCATATATTGATAGATTAAATCATGTCACCATATAGTTGCAGAAAGAATGATGGAAAAAGAAGAATCTCTTCTTGATACATAAAGGTATACACCTTGAACTAGTTCACATATTGAGAAGATGAAGTCAACATAATATGTCCTCATATGGAATATGAGGTGGTTGATAAGATGAAGGAACTATGGATGGAAGTTCCTGGGAAGCAATATGTGAAGAGAAGAAAGAAGAGATCGTGAAATATTGTTAATTTTGGGCAACTAGGTCCAAACTCCATGTTGAATTGCTCATATGATGATGATGATATTTTTGTTAGATTCCTCTTTCGAAGAGGTGCAAGATTGATCTAAAGATCGTCTTGTTTGGATGAGCAGAACTTATATTTTGATTTTATTTTCCACACATGTGCAATTTGTCAAGGTCGGCCTGAATGGTAATGTAGGCTCACAAGCCCAACAGATGTGTTACACACCTTCATTGATGGATATAAATTGGAGAGACTTGATGCTCATTTTCTCATCATCTCATCACACACATTCCTCATGATCTGATTGGTTCGTACAACCTAGAAGAGGCTTCTTTCTCTCCCACATGTGAATCTGGATGCCGAAATATGGATGATGCCAGAAATGGATGCCAAAAATCTGGATGTCGGAAATGGATGCTAGAAATGTCGATGCCGGAAATATGGATGATGCCGGAAATGGATGCTAGAAAATCTGGATGCCGGAAATCTGGATGTTGGAAATTTGGATGCCGGAAATCCTTTTGTTGACTTGCGTTGACTGTTTTGGGAGTTGTCTCATGAGGTGTGTGTGACACTGAAGGAAGGTTGATCTTGTATGTGTTTGACTGAACCTCCGAGGGGTTGGAAGAGCTGGTTTGACCAGCCAAAGTCTTTGTTGGCTAGGGCATCCTCTTGACTGTTGTAACAAACATTTCTCTCTATCTTTGCTGGAAAAGAAGAATTGTAAATTCTGATTTATTATATTGGCTTGTCTTCTGTCGATCTATTATTATGTTCTATCAACATTTACTTTCAATGATTATGTGATTGCTAATTTGAATTGGGCCTATAAGAAAGATTGAAGTAAATTGCTTTAAGCATAGAACATACCATGGTTATCTAAATTTAATATGGTATTAGAGCTAAGGTGAAGACAAAGCCCAAGCTAGTGTGAAAAGAAATCACCGAAGAAGTTGTCCTATCAAGGACCAGTGGCCTCCACATACAAGGGTTTCAAGAGTGATGATAAGCTGACTAATAAGTCTGATTATCATTCCTAGAAGATGTCTTTGGATTTGGTATTGGAAGGTCAAGAAGTCATGGACTATGTGCAGGGAAGATAAATGAGCCTCCATCAAATGCATTGGCTGCCACAAAAGATGAAGTATAGAAAAGGGGAAGTCAAGGCGAAGACGATCATTAGGGATTCTATTCATAAGCACTTGGTTGCTTATATCTCCGATTTGGGTACATCTAAAGAGATGTACGATAAGTTGGTTAGCATGTTCAAGGCTAGCAATGTTAATCAATTTCTTTTCTTCAAGAACAAGTTGAAGAATATCAAGAAGGGCAAAGAAGAATCCATTCAATCCTATTTTATGAGGCTCACAAAAATCAGGAATGATCTCTTAAACAAGTTGAAGAATATCAAGAAGGGCAAAGAAGAGTCCATTCAATCCTATTTTATGAGGCTCACAAAAATCAGGAATGATCTCTTAGCTATTGGAGAAGAAGTAGTTGATCGAGAGCTCGTTCTCATTGCTCTTGGACCCCGTGATTGGTATGTATTCAATACTACTATTCTTAATAATAATGTGATTCCTGATTTTAATGAATTGTTGACGAGATGCACTCAAGAGGAGACAAGAATGATGGAGAGAGACCATCCCTCAAATGGGAATGAAGGTGACCCTACTGCCTTTACCGCTTATGCAAAGAAGAGGAAGGCTCCCTCTGATCGAAGTGGAAATAGTCAACCATTCAAGAGGTCAAGGAATTCCAGGTTTGATGAATCCAATGTTGTTGATAATAAGAAAAATGAATATATTCTTATATTTGCCCTCTCTACTGCATCTCCTCCCGACACCCTGGATGTCTGGTTGATTGATAGTGGTGCTTCAAGGCACCTCATTGGATATAAAGAAGCCCTTTCTGATTTGATTGAGAAAGATATTAATTTGGAGATTATCCTTGGAGACAATGCCACCTATCCTATGAAAGGGACAGGGACTGTGACCCTTCATCTAACTCAAGGTCAAGTCCTTCGCTTGCAAGATGTGTTGTACGTACCTGATTTGAAGAAGAATCTAGTTTCCATTTCAACAATGGAAGATAAAGGATTCAAGGTGGCATTCATCAATTGAAAGGTACGCATTTGGAAGAAGAACTTCAATGAAGCTCTTACTATTGGTTTTAGAGATGATACGCTCTATTAGGTTGGTGGAAGTCTGTTAGGGGCCATGACATGTGACACAACTCTTCAAACTGAGCTATGGCACTGGAGGTTTGCACACCTTCATTACAAAGCCCTTCCCGAGGCAAGGAAGGTGGTGATAGGGATTCCCGAGTTCAAAGATGATCATGAAGGTGTTTGTCAGGGTTGTACCGAAGGAAAGAATACAAGGGGACCATTCCCCTCAAGTGTCACGAAGACATCTGATATTTTGCAATTGGTACATTCTGATCTATCTGGTATGATGCTCGTAACATCCTTGGGAGGATGCTTGTATTATATCACTTTTATAGATGACTTCTCCCGCAAGACATGGATATACTTCTTGAAAAAGAAGGATGAAGCATTCAAGTGATTCTGTACCTTCAAGGCCTTGGTGGAAAATCAAACAGGGAAGAAGATCAAGATTTTGAGGACCGATAATGGCACCGAGTATGAGTCGAATGAATTCAATGACTTTTGCAGGGCAGTTGGCATTAAGAGGGAGACCACTACTGTGTATACTCCCGAGCAAAATGGTGTTGCTGAAAGAATGAATAGAACCATTGTGGAAGCTGCTTGTGCCATGCTTTATGACCAAGGTCTTCTGAAGTTTCTATGGGGAGAAGTTCCCAACACTACTGTGTACATTCAAAATAGATGCCCACATTCTGCGTTTGACTCCAAAACTCCCGAAGAAGTCTTCTCTGGTAAGAAGCCTGATGTCTCCCATTTTAGAGTTTTGGGAAGTCTCGTTTATTTTCGTGTGCCAAAGGAAAAGAGAAGCAAGTTGGATGCTTATGGGAATAAAGGAATGTTTGTGGGCTATAGTGAAACTTCGAAGGCATATAGAATCTATGTTCTTGGTCAAAGAGAAGTGGAGATATGCCACGATGTCACCTTCGATGAAGATGTTTCCCTTAGGAAAGTCAGGGATCTTCATAGCTCAAAGGAAGACAAAGAAGAAGAAGAAGAAGCAAGGAAGTTGGAAGAACCGAAGGATGAACCCATGCCTAATGTTAAAGTTCCGATGGATCCTATTGATCCACCTTCTTCAAATAAAAGGAGACCCTCATGGCTTAGAGACACTCTCCAAGATGTCAAGAGACATATTGCTCCGAGAGGAACATTCCATGAAAGAAAGAAGCCAAATAGGTACCAAGGGTACCTTTCTAGGAGAGTTGTTAGAGTTAAATAGATTACTTCTTAAGCTTTATAAGCAAAAAGTGTTATAAGCAATAATCATCAATACATAATTTAAATAAGCATAAAGCATATGAAAACCAATGCCTTCAAATAAAAGGAGACCCTCATGGCTTAGAGACATTCTCCAAGATGTCAAGAGACATATTGCTCCGAGATGAACATTCCGTGAAAGCAAGAAGCCAAATAGATACCAAGGGTACCTAGTAGCCATGAGCACTATTGTACAATCTGAGCCTAGAACATTTGAAGAAGTCGTAAAGCAAAGTTTGGAAGGATGCTATGCATGAAGAATATGAGTCTATTATGAAGAATGATGTCTGAGATATGGTCCCAAGACCAAAGGACAAATTTGTTGTCACCTTGAAATGGCTCTACAAGATCAAGCATGGAGTCGTTGGAAGTGCTGAAAAGTACAAGGCAAGATTTGTTGCCCAAGGCTTCTCTCAAAAGAAAGGTATAGATTATGACGATATATTTGCACTTTTTGCCCGCTACAGCACCATCCAATCAATCATTGCCCTTCTGCAACGCAAGGATGGAGTCTCCATCAGATGGATGTGAAGACTGCTTTCTTACATGGTTCAATCAAGGAAAAGGTTTATGTGGAGCAACCTTTGTGGGTTCGAAGTCCAAGATAGAGACACATATGTACGTAGGTTGAAGAAAGCCCTCTATGGGCTGAAGCAAGCTGCGAGAGCTTGGTATGAGAGGATTGATAGCTACTTGATGAAGTTGGGCTTCACTCGAAGTGATGTTGATCCAAACCTTTATTTTAAGGTTGATAAAGATAGGCCTCTCATTCTGGTTCTCTATGTGGACAATCTCTTCCTGATAGGTGACAACCCTCTTATTCATCAATGTAAGAGGGAGCTAGCTTCTGAGTTCGAGATGAAGGACCTAGGACTGATGCACTATTTCCTAGGCTTGGAGGTCTGGCAAAAGCCAGGTGAGATTTTTCCCTTCTCAAGGAAAATATGTTGTGAAGTTGCTGGAGAGATGTAATATCCCCAAAGGGAAATAACCAGTAATAAACAGAAATATGCCAGACAGATATAGAAATACAATGCTGAAACCAGATCATGGAATAAGTACACATAGAATGCCAGAAAACTGAGCCATTTTATTAATATGAAAGTACATAGAGAGGAGTACAAGATAATCAGAATGAGTGCACCTATCCTTGCTCAAGGAAAGTACAGAATCCTCTCATAAAAATAGGGAATGGCTGCTACAGAAACTGCATCCCAGCTGCTGGAAGAAACTGAAGCTAGGGGCTGATCCCCTTGCCGGAATGAGCTAAAAATCTACAGATCACCTATACTCACTACTCCGGACAAAACCCAGAAACCATTTACCAAACGGACCACCTCCGAAAATCGCCCCCAGAAACCCTCCTCCTACAAAAACGTTGTGCCTTCAGGAACAGCTCAGAAGCTCAAGAAATATGCTGGTAAAAGGGCTGGATCTACCCACAAATCCTCCAGATGAGATGACCAACTCCTCAAGGCTGAAAATACTGAAAAATGCTGCCAGAACCCCACATAAAATCCCTACTCATCAGATCTGCGTCCTCCCTGACTGGATCTGCGTCCTCTCTGCCCAGATCTGCTGGATCTGAGTCATACAAGGCTGGATCTGCTACTATCTCTCCAGATCTGCGTCCTACAAGGCTAGATCTGCTGCTAGCTCTTCAGATCTATGCGAGATCTGTCAATATCTCCTCAGATCTGCAATCTCCCAAGCTGGATCTAGTGCTACCCCTCCAGATCTGCAACCTACAGAACCAGATCTGCAAATATCTGCTCAGATCTAGAATCTCCAAGGCTGGATCTATCACTGTGCCTTCAGATCTGCGTCCTTCCTCTTCCTACTGGAACAGCGTCCTCACTCCAAACTGATCTGCGTCCTTCCTGCTGCTGAAACTGCGTTTTTCCTGCTAGATCTGCGCAGCCACTAGAGGGCTTCTTCCTCTCCGACTCTCCACCTCAAACTGCTACTGAAACTGAAAGATAGAACTCAGAAATTAACCTTACTAGGGCGGGCACTCGAAGTCCCCCGAAGCTAAGGGTGAAACCAGAAATAACCTTACCAGGGCAGGCACTCGAAGTCCCCCGAGGCTAAGGGTGAGATCTCCGACTGGAGACACTCGTGCACTAAACAGTGCTGCAGACCGACTAAACAACCGGCGTGCTGAAGCAGACAAAAGTCTAGCTCTCAATATCAATATCAAAATATGCATGATCCAAATGAGGTGAGAACCTCTCCTTTTATAATGCCAAAACTCCCTCCAAAACTTAACTGCGTCCTTACCCTCCTTTGACCTGCGCAGTTTACCTTGGGTCAGCGTGATGCCTCCCCATCATACTCATGTGGACCCCCAAGGCCCCCTCTTTAAGTTATAACGTTAATCAACTAGGAAAGAAACACTTTATTTTATAAAGTGAGGTGACTAAGTGAGGTGACCCCTCTTATTTCTCACTTTATTTATTATTTCTAGCTAAAGCGGAAAAATTAAATAAAAATGAAATATTCCAATTAGCAAGGCTAATTGGGAATATTACAAGAGATTTGGGATGGTGGACTGTAAGTTTGTGTCGACGCCGATGGAACTCAACTTTAAGAAGTTGTGTGGAACCGTTGCTGGGCCCGAGCTGGGAAATCCCACTGAGTATCAACAACTCATAGGGGCCTTGATGTTCTTAATGAACTCACGTCCGGATGTATGTTTTGCAGTGAACACTTTGAGTCAACATACAGTTGAGCCTCATCGCATTCACTAGATTGGTGTCAAGAATCTATTGAGATATCTTCGAGGCACAATCAACCATGGGCTGAGATACACTGCCGGGAGTATGAGGCTCCTTGGATATACTGATGCTGATTGGGCAAGCACATCTGGATGTTGCTTCGATCTCTTGCATGAGCAGGAAGCAGAAATTGGCTGCATTTACTATGAAGTTAATGTGAAAGTTGCATTTACAGATATAATATACATGATGTGTGTACCTGGAAAAGCCAAATTGTTATTGATTGATGATACAAAAAAGGTCAGGTTCAATTCCATCATCAGAGCCATCAATGAAGCCTAAACATACCACTTTCTCATCTAGTTGTTGAAATCACTCTTGAAATGTTTTCTGCAGTTGAGGATACCATAATGGCGCAGCTTATTCCAGGGGAAGCCAAACTGTCAGGGTGGTAAACCTCCACACATCAGAGTCACTAGTGAAGCCTAAGAATACTACTCTTTCATCAGGGGTGTTAAAATCATGATCGGATTGTTTTCTACAATCCAGATATAATATGGATGCAATTTGTTACAGAGAAACCCAAACTGTCTGGGTTGTAAAACCCATCATCCTATCGATCAGCACAGAACCTTTCCTGAATGCTCCAGAACTAACCAGCATAGTCACGAGTCAACTAGTAATACATGATTGTGCAAAATCTCAGGGCCTAGGCATGAAGAATATGTCGTCAATTATTGTGCCATCAAATTAGATGGAAACTGCACTTTGTCCCAGTTTGGTAAAGTATAATGTGTTGTGTACATATAGTTGTTTCTTAATATAAGTAGGAAATTAGATAATACCATAACTAGCACAATTAATATCTGGGTTGTAAGGGTTCCATACATTTTAGAATTGCGAGGTAGTTATGAATAGAACAAGACATGTGAAGAAGAAAAGCAATCAATAACATTTACATGCCTCTAATCAAAAGTCCAGTTTCAATGCCCTTCTGCAGAAATATTTCTTTAAAATGTGGATGCCATTACAAAAGGCAGGAAGAAGGAAAGAGAAAATTAGTTGACTTGTGTCCTGAAGATGAATCCAATTGAGGATTAGAAACGTCAATCAATTTGAAGATGAATACTGTGGTTAATACTCCCAACAACCTGCAATCAAACAATCATTTCCACAGGAATCTCAAATCCACCAGAAATTTTGTTGTCAAAGCAAAAAACCAGCATCACATGCCCAGGGTTACCTTGGAGAAATGAAAAGATGTAGGAGAATATGGTACACCCCATCAAAATATCTAAACAAGGACACTGTCATATGATATAATTCCTTGCATTGATTCTTCATTCTCCCAATCACTGACCAGGATCATATATGAAATCAAAACACTGTGCTGGATAAAAAACCGAGATTTAACCCAATCTCTTGTTAACAATGCAAGATTAACAGTATGTCTCAGCTTCTTATAGTAGAAGACTGCTTACAGCTTGCATCAGTTAGCATTATCACTAATCCCCAGATAAAATCTTCACTAGCCACTCATTGAATTAATAGCACCACATAAAATTGTCACTCCTCACTCATTGAATTGATGGCATCATTCAATTCCATTTTATTGAGCAAAAAGTTTGAAGATGAACACCATTATTATTGACAGTTGAAGAGCCCTCCTACGAGATTTAATCAATAGTCCAAATTCAAATTACGAACGTGTCACTGTGTTGGCAAAACAATTAGTCCTTATCCGAAATTGGTCCCATGTTAGCCTTCAGAACCCTTATGGGGCACAAGGGTTGTGAATATTTTTCTCCTAAAAAGGAAGGTGCAATTATTTAGTTGTTAAATGATGGTTTAATAAGTAAAAGTCTCTGATTTTGTCTTTGGACTGTTTTCATCTTGCAATGGACAAGTTACATTCTTAAATCCTTTCCTTCAGATCTACGCCCAATTCTCCTTCTCTTCTGGATCATTTAAGAGTAAGCTAAGATTCTTGTCCGGGACATACCCTGCACCCTCAGCCCCTAAGACAACCTCTTCAACTTTTATATATTTTCCGAACTTAAGGATGTGATTTGTAACATATATCCAACGAGGAAAGCACGCACTTGTTTGTTGATCCCAATCCAACTGCATCCAGCTGTTTTTTTTACAACACCGTCTTTCCTTATTTTCCTGACCTTTTCTATGTCGCAGCACATGAGGTGCAGCAGTTTTGGTATCCAACTTGACGATGTGTTCTACCACCAGTTCTGCTAGGTCTATTTTATTAAGTATTCTAAAGGTACAGAGCAAAGTCCTCCCGACAGTAGCACCTAATTTTATTCGCATTTTATAGACGAACTCTTGAGGTTCATCCAGACACCCAGCTTGTCCAAAAAGGTCCACCAGGCAATTATAATGCTCCATTCTAGGTGTAATGTGATAATTTCTACTCATGTGATTGAAGTGCTGGTAACCTCCATCCACGAAACTCGCATGGCTGCATGCAGGCAAAACACATATTAAGATGACGTGGTTGGTCTCATGCCAGATTTTATTCATATGTTCAAAGAAGTTGAGGGCTTCTTTTCCCAATCCGTGCATAGCACAACCTGCAATCATGACTGTCCAGGAGACAATGTTCCGCTGATGTATTGTGTTAAATACTTTTTGTGTATTTCGGAGGCTCCCACATTTTGCATCCACGTCTACAAGAGCATTTGCACCAAGTAATGCCGGACATTTCAGAACCAAATAAGCCCGGTAACCTTACCTGGCTGCTCCAAGATTGAGCCAGTCAAGACCAACCCAAGAGGGTTAAGGTTAAAGTCAACAATGAAAGCTAATAATAATAGGTTTCGGAGTGCATATTTTCGCAGCGAGTCATAATGTACGTGTTAGCTTTTGGCGAACAGTTTAATCAGAAACTGACACAGGCAAAATAATGGGGTGTTCCAATGAAATCATCGTTAGAATTTATGGTAAAGGTTAAACTTTGGGTTGGAAAAACCCATAATAATTTTGGCTTTAAATAACCCAGAGGCTACAAACTAAACATTAAGAAATTCAAAAAAACACATCTGGCTTTTTCACCCTGTATTCGTGAGGTAAGCACAGTACCAGATTCCAAAATTGAGGCCACAGAAACTACATTATTGAAGCTCGAAAACCAAATACTGAAAGGAAGAAAACTAAAAACGTACTAACCTTCTCCAATCTTAAGCTCCGCAGCATTTTCTTCCTCTTCTGAGGTTGAAGCCATTGTCGTGTATTATTGACAGATGCTGCGGCTCTCAACAAATTTATCGAGTGAAATAGGCTCTGTTCTCCGCCTTTGCCAGGATCTGTTCTCGAAAATCGTTAAATAGAAACTTGCCACCTTTCTGTTAGAACTGTTTCATGCTTTGAGCCGGCCTGAGACGCACAAACGACGAGAATTTGGATTAATGATAACTAATTCCAAGTGGTAACGAGGGAAAACACTAATAGTCTAGTAATCTAAAAATGATGACTTGTTTAGGAGTAGGTTTGTGTGGGCTCTAATTTTTATTATTAGGATATATATTCAAATTTTGTGAAAGGGAATGAGGGTGGTAGTTAATTCTGGGATTAAAATTGTTTATAGGATATTCATAATTGAATGATTCATTCGTATATAATTTGAGTGATCTTATTTTATGTAGATGGTTCTCCTATCTACTTTTAAAGTTGGTCTCATTCTAAGTTCAACTTAATTTTTAAACCAGACCTATTGCGGAGCAATAAGTCCCTTCCCAAGGGTATGATTTCAATAGTAAAGGCTCTCACATATTAAAGGGTATGATTTCAATAGTAATTTTGACTTGCTCTATTTATTTTGAGGTACATCTAGTAGATAGAATGGTAATTAACAAAATCAACTCCATGTTACATGAATATGAGCCCACTATAATTCCAAATCTACCAGATATTTAACAAAAAAATGCTATAATGTCAAAACCTCACATTTGTATTAAAAAGGTGTAGCCTAACTATTCCACGTGACATTTTCACCAAAATTAGGTAATACAAAATTTGGCAAGATCGTGATCTTTTGTTATTTAAAATGTGTTTTGGATGCATGAATGGATTTAGGGAAAACATCTAGAATGCTTGCATTGTGTAGACTTCACAACTCAAGCTTGTGATTCCAACACATCCTTGCAAGATTTCAAGTAAAATTCATCAGAAAAATTGCCCTGAAAAGAGCCAAAATGTAGACGAGTTAGACTACGACCATTAAAAATATTATTTTTAACCTTGATTAAGTTAGAAGTCAAATTTTTATTTAAATGATTTAATTATATTTCATTTATTTGGATAAAATTTAAAATGATTAGGGGCAATAGGAGTAGAAGGGGTTATTCGTTATCTCAATGAAACAATAGAATTAACATTTTCTTGGGGTTTAATACATTGAACAAATAATCATGTAGAGACATATGCCCTTTATTAGGGTCTAATGCTTGCTCGAGAAAGACATATTTCTAATATCTCAATTATTGGTGATCATAAATTAACACCCACATATTATTCAAGGAGACTCTCCCAAAAGGCTTGGCCTTAAAGGTTGTTCTCAGTAACATTTGGAACCTCCTAAAAAAAATTACTATTGTAATGCTCCCTCCCACCCCCTTGTTTTATCTCAAGTCGTGGGAGGTGTTACTTGTTTTCTTTGACCTAATCTCCAAAGCATGTTATGAAGATGGGGTTACAACAACTTTTTTATCTCAAATTATTCAAATATTAAAACAAACACCGCCATCTTATGCAAATCCTCCAGAGATTTATAGAAATATAAATTTCACCTCAATCTGACTGCATATTGAAAGTCATGCTCATCAGAAGTTTAACCAATTATATTAGGCCATGCCATCATCATGCTTCCATGTGGATGTGCCTCGTGGCACTACCACGTCAATACAACGTGGGGTCTACTAAGTCCTTACACCATAGCAGATTTGGTTACCACGTAGTTATATTTGACCTGTATTACATTCATGCTCACACAAAGGCATCCCCAGATCCCTTTCCACTTGAAGGTAATCTATCCAAACTCATATTCGGGCCCACTCGAGGTGTACGCTCTCACGACCCCTTGGATCCATGGATGAGAAAGGCATTTGAAATGAGTAAATCTGGCCCTGGATGAAATCTAGGTCATTACATAAGCGTTGGCCATCACCTAACCCTGGATCCCAAAATCTTGGATGTGAAAGACTCTTGAAAAGGGAGATTAAACCCTAAATGGAATCCAACCTCCACTTAAGTGTTGGCCATCATTAACCTTTGGATCCTTGGATCTTGAATGAGGAATACTTATAACAATGGAGATCTGGGCCACTACATAAGTGATTACTCCCTTCCATCCCCAAACATCGAGTTCCAAAATTACTCCAACGCACTGAGGAAAACCAAAAGTAAGATGAGTCATTTGCAGAATTTAATGTACGTTTATTATTTCTATGATGAAGGATAAATCCTTAAGTTGAAAAGGTCAAAAATCAATGATCAATGGAAAAAAATTAAAAATAAATTAAAAATAATAATAATAATAATAATAATAAATAAATAAAAATTAAAAAAATAAAATTATATTAAAATTAAAATTAAAATAAAAATAAAAAATAAAAAAATGTGAGAGTATTATTACAAGTAATGCTAAAGAAGTGACCAATTATGCTCTCTTGAGAAAGATATCTCCCATTATTGAGATCCTTAATAAGTATGGTATATCCATGATTGTTGTTGATATATGCAAAGGAGAATTGGTACATTACAAACATTGTTGGTAATGTAAAAGGAGTTATGAAAAAATAGGGTTTGTAAACCCTATACGAAATTGAAGTATAATGAAGCCATAGGGTTTGGAGATAAAACCCTAGCTAGATGTTTTTATTGAAAGGAAGAACCCCTAAATTATGCAAGGAAGGACTGACATCATGTTAATGATGTGGAAAGGATATTAAAGTTGCAATATAAACGCAAGGATGCTAAGATCAAAAGGGAGCTGAAATTTCCCTGTAATCCTCAAAATATAAGTATTTCATAACTCTCTTCTTTGATTTTACTATATTTGGTGCCTTTACTTTAAGTTAGTCTCTTGACCTTATATCCTTTGCCTGGTTGTAATTATTCTTCCATGGCCTCCCAGTGAGGATTATAGGTACATAGTAAAGGATACCAAGGCTTAGGTGAGAGATGGAAGTAGTGGAAGAACACAATGTAATATACCTAAGGGAGGATGATATGGGGTACCCAAGGGAATAATGTGATGTAATAACAAGACCAATTAAATACTTTATTTATTAAATACTAACTAATTACGGTCTCATTATTACATCACATTATTCCCTTGGGTACCCCCCCTGATGTACCCCATATTATCCTCCCATGGGTATACTACACACAAAAAAGCTTGTAACAAGAGGAATTCCCAAAGAATTAGTGATTTGTATCGAGAGATATTGTACTAGATGGGATCTGAGCTCAGATGCACCAAGCAGATCAACAAGTTTAAAGTAAAGCTTGATTGTGTCGAGCATAAGTCAATGGTGATGGATCTACAAGATCTAGCATACGACAGGTGTCAACATAGATAAGTAAAAAGTGAGAATTGAGAATAGAAGGTTCTCCCAGAAAGAGGGAGAATATCATGACAAGACATCAGGGCTTTGAGGTACATGAGAATAATTCTTGTGATTGAAGAAGGCTTTGTACGATCACAAGTAGACACGTTGGCCTTGTTATTTTTGGATTGATGTTGATTCTATTGTATTTGTCTCTAACGGAAGCATAAGGACTCATGTGTGAGAGAGAGAAGTTGTAAAGGGATTTTACCACTAACTTCGAGAAACCATATTTACCACAATAGGATATGTATCAGTGTGAGAGGGAGCACGTAGTCAGGGTGATAGGAAAGCAGTTGTGGTGATGGATCCAGTGAAGGAAGCAGATCAGTCTATGGTTGATCCAAGGCATGTTGCTCAACATGGTGTTGGAGTATCAACATGGTCTAGTCTGTAATGGTATAATCAGTTATGGTTTGAGATATTCATCAAACAATTAAGTACAACTAAAAGGATTCACAGATTTAGAAAGTGCATAAGATAAAAAAAGTTCATCAGAATATTGCTTCAATTTGGGCTAAGTTATGATTTCTTGGATAAGTAGGAAAAAAACATCTACCACACTCAATATTGCAAAGGCTAAGTATATTTTAGTTGAATTGGCAAGTTGAGAAGTAGTATGGCTTTAGAGACTACTTGCATGATTGTGGTGTGGTGGAAACCATGATGACAAGTCGAAGCACAGTGAAATCTAGTACCGAGATATCGTACAAAAGGAAGAAATGTAGCTTTAGTGTTATTATATAGTTAAGAATATTGCTAACAAAGTATCTGTCCCTAGAGGAAGTCTATATACTTCAAGGAAAATATTGGAGTAATTTAGAATGTCTCTTTCAGCAAGAGGCATTGATGAAATTACAACATCTAGGACAATTATTTTTCCTAGATTGGGTTGACCAGGAATAGGGAAAATGGTCCAAATTGATAGCATTAGGGACACACATTCTCCCTGTGTTAACTATCTTGAGAAGATTAGGGAAAATGATCTAGTAGAGGATATTCATTTTTCCTATGTCAAGCATATTGAGCATATTAGGAAGAATGGTCCTAAAGGCCTAAGTTCACACAGTTGTGTGGGTTCATTTAAATATCAACATCAGGCTTAGATTACTCTCTAAATAGGTTGAATGAGGCCATTTAGAAACATGGCCTAGAGTGAGGCTTTGGATTTGGGACCAGGTTACTCAAATGGATAAAGTGTGTCCCTAGGGTTTAACCACAAGTCAAAGAGATTGACCAGGATGATGGTGAACCATGACTAGTCAATATACCACGGGTCAGAGGCACCAACGAGAATCATGGTGACTAGTTGATGCTAAATATGTACCATGTGTCAGGAGTACCAACCAGGATTATGGTGAGGATACATTGTAGTTCAAAGGTACCAGCCATAATGATGGTAACTTGTTGATGTTGTTGATTTACCATGTGTCACAATTTTTAACCAAATTATGGTAACTGGATGATGTTGATGTTGATGATGAATTGTTATAACATTTTCTTAAAGAAAATTTCCAACATGAGAACAACTAGATAGTAAGTATGAATACCTCCCTAGCTAAGAGGGAGTGTTGAATTTTGTATTATGGTTGGTCTTCATAATTAATAATTTTAACCCTTGATGTATTTGTAATGATAAATGCAAACCATGTTCTTCGTGCTATTATCAAAATAAAATTTCAAGGCATGTTCTTCATGTCCTTCTCAAAAGAGGAAATTTGAATTCTGAATTTTGAAATGTTTGGCTCCAAGAATTCCAGGTCAACCCCACTCAAAGAGGCACCCATTCATCCTGGAATAATATTATATAAAGCATTCAACCTTCTCCTCAAGGTAAAAAATAAAATTCGGATCATTCATCAAGCAAGTATATATTTGTTTATCAAGCGAAGGAGACAAGGAAGAAGGAATGACAAATAAGAACAAAATCCCTCTCTCTCTCTCTCTCTCTCTCTCTCTCTCTCTCTCAGTTCTCGCATATGTGGATCTACTCCTCTTTCATGACCTTGCACGTGTGAACAATAGTGCAAAATTTTTGAAGCATTACAAAGTTGCAGGACTAAAATTATTGGGTGGAAACAAAAAAAAATTCTACCCTCGCAGACCAGATCAGGCTAAAGTTCTTAGGCAAATGTTTGACTTGACTAGGAGGAAGTTGGACTAGGTTTGACCAAGTCTACTTTGTTATTCAATTTGACCTTGTGGTTAAATAGTTTATCTAGGTGCATCTCTTGTTGAACTGAAGAATTTCTCTAAGGAAAAGGTTGCTAGGTTCCCCCCCATGTGGGTTTTCCCAGGGTAAATGATTGTGTTCTTGATTTTATTGTCTCTTTATGATATTAATGTTTATTGTTGAAGATATTATGTGTAATTGCTTAATGATTAATGTGAATATGAAATAATCTAAAGTGAATATCATTATAAGTAATTATCTGATAGAAGACCTATGAAAATAAGCAGTTCCTAGGATTAGAACCCAATTCTCCTGAAACCGTTGTTTGAGGAAGAGTGAATGAACCACCTTACCATTAAATCTCCCCATAAGAGCTTGCTGTTGTGGCTTTGGGATATCAGCAAGGGGATTTCCTCGCCAATCACCATCTTTTCCTTTTCCTTGCAATATTTTAGAGGATAGTTTGAGGAATGTTGAGATTATGGTCTAGGATTGGAAACCTTTTTAGCATTTTCGGGTTTGGAATGAACTAAAATTGCATATTATACCAACGAAATGGATTTACCACCTTAAAGAACAAATTCAATACGTCAATACGGAAAATTTTGGGTAACTTGATCATAAGGTGAGATAAACAGAGAAAAATCAGTGGCATTTACTTATGCTTGAGATACAAAAATTGAGTTTTTATGTGGGTTATCTGGGTCGTAATCCAATGGCCCTTTATTCATTTTCCAAACCAAAGAGATGTGTTGTAACATCCCAGAGTTAAAATTTCATGTAATAAATTTAACAAAGGAAAAATAAGACCAAGGTCATGGGACACGTATTCTAAGCTTAATGTTGGGAAAAACATCCTAGTGGGTGTTCATTTGGTTTATTATGGCTAAGGAAATTGGAAAGGCTTTGAAAAGGCAAAGAGGCATTAATTAGAATTTATCTATGAGAAATAAAGGAAAATAGGAGAAAAGGGAAATGAAAAGTCACAAGTTTGCATGAGGAGGAAATCGAAGGAAAAATAGAGGAAATTGAAGAAAATATAGGCCTCAATAATAAAAGGCCTCAGTTCATAGATTTTGATAGTTCTATATTGGAGCTCTCTCTCTATTCTATCTATTCTCTCATAATATTTCACACTTAGAGTGTTCTTGGAGTACTTTAGCATTGAGGAAAGAAAGCAAAGGAAGGCAAATGAAGGACAAGGAAGGCAAGGGACAAGCAAGGAAATGTTGGATGAAGCAACTTCAGCAAGAATAATTGTAGGTAATAGGTTGCATGTGTGATTTCCTAGTTGGTTTGTGAATTCATGGTACATGCATGTGTCTATTTGGTTCTCTTGTTATCAGTGGCATGGGTTATTCTAGGTGTGACAGTGGTTTCAGCCTTGCCTTGCCATTTTCGGATAATAATGGTGTGATGGGGTCTTGTTATTTGGTTGAGCTTTGTATTGTCGACTGGTTTTGGAATTGGGTGAGGTGGTCTCAGAAAAATTCCCAAGGGCCTAGGAATCCCTTGAATGGTTTTGGTGGGATTGCGATAAATCCCGAGGGTCGAGACAGGAAAATTCCTCAAGCTATTGGTGAATTTTTTTTTATGCATCCAAGCTTAATGAGGGCCTAGTGATCCCTTTACCTTTTTTTTTAGGATTGTGGTAAATCCTAATTGTTTATGTATTTATTTTGGGCCTAGTGATCCCTTAACCGGTTTTGGTGGGATTATGGTAAAGCCTGGTTTTTTATGTGCTTACTTGGGCCTAGGATTCCCTTGATCAGTTTTGGCGGTACTGCGGTAAATACAGAGGGAGGAGGTGGTTTAATCTCTAGGAAACCCTGGTTGTTGTTTTTTTAGTCCCACATTCGTGCTTGGAATATGGCAGGGTGGTGATTAGCTGAAAGAAAGATTTGGTTATGCCCAATATATGGTCGGTTGGTGCATGGAAGTCTCTGACTTGGTTGGATTTTGCATATGTTAATAAGATTTTTTTCCTATTATATTTCATGAGTACTTGTACTTGTTATTATGTGGATTTGATGGTTGTTTTATCATGGTTATTATTATAGTTATATGTTGGTTATTAGCATGGTTTCATAACAAGTTCTAGTTATGACTCTTAGCATGTTTTGATTTTTTGATGAATGGTTATTGAATACATGAGCTAACAAGTGTTATTGCATCTGTTATGAGAGGTAATTATAAATTCTTGATATTTTTTAGATATGTACCATACCCCTATGCTCATATATGCATTCATGACCTATAGATTACATGTTCTCAATATTCTTGACAAAATGGTTGTCATGGTTAGGCCTGGTTAGGTCCAGTATTTCACTCAAGTTTGAATTTTTAGCTTTGTTGGCATGTAATTTATTCATCTTAGAAGTTAGAGGAAGTTCTAAGTAGTGGTATGGAGGCTAACCTGGAATTTAGGCTCAAAATCCGAGACCGCATGCTCCTAACTAGAAATTTTGGGTTACAACTACATGAATGCATGCTTGTGCATGTGTTTGGAGGCTTCCAACCACATGGAGGCCTTGTTGTGGCTATGCTTGAGGGTCTAGGGCAGAGAAGGAGGGGTCAAACTAAGGTTTTTCCCACCTGGGATGGTTTCTCAGCCCCCGTGTTTCTTATAGCACTTGTAGGATGTTGTGAAAGGTTAGTTTGTCATTAGAAATTGGCCCCACTTCATTAATGGGACCTTGGAGGTTGGGTTATGTCATAGTAGCTCTCCCTCTCATTTTTAACCTGGAAGGCTGGTAAAATTAGGTAAATGTGGGAGGGGTGGTTACTGATTAGTATCAAAGCATGGTTCAAAACTTGGACTAAATGGGAAAAATGTTTTTGTTATCCATGCATTTCAGTTATCTATATGTTTGTTATGCATCCATTGTATCTAAACGGTGTTATAGTTTGTGACATCATGCATGGTAACTGGATGATGATTAAGATGATTTGATATATTTATATGATTATGTATATACATGTATCGTGCTAATCTAGACTGATTTTGCAAACGAGATAGCCTCCCTTGAACTTCACTGAGGTATGTTGATTATGTTATATTTGGTTTATCTGACATGGTATGTTTGTAGGAAGAAGAGGATCAAGATGAATAGAAAAATGGTGGATTACAGTTCACGAGACTCCCCATATAGATTAGATGAGCAACCAAGATATGAGTACTCTTCGGAAATAGCAGACACATTGAGAAGTTTAAAGGAAGATATCAGATGTTGAAAATAAGATAATGATAGGATCATTTAGTCATAGGAAAGACTTGTTGGAGCATAGGAGAAACAAGCAGAGGTCAATGCGGCCATCCTTCAGAGTTTGTCATATTTGCAAAGACATGGACAACCACGAATCAGTTATGGATAAGTTGATAGGACTAATGGGGCATATGGTAGTAGGTCTCATGGTGCACATAGGTCAAATAGAGATGACACAGTCAAAGATGGCAGGTTCTTAGATACACATGATAGGGGAGGAAATGGACATGAGTTCTACTGTAGTTCTAGTCTAGACAGGTGTCATGGTCATCATCACTATCATCCTTACAGGAGGAGTGATAGGGGATATTTTTCAGATGAGTTTAAGAAATCCAAACCACATACATTCGATGGAGAGTTGAAGAAACCAGAAGATGCAAAGGAATGGTTACTTGGGATGAAGAAGTTATTTGAGTTACATGAGTATAAATAGAACATTAAGGCCAAGATAGTTATTTTCAGTCTCAAAGGGAAAGTAGACATTTGGTGGGAATATGTGAAGCATGTGAGACATTAGGATAGAGGAGTTGATTTGGCATGAATTCAAGAGACGCTTCAGGAAGAAGTACTTTTTAGAGAGGTAATATGACAACAAAGAAAAGGAGTTCCATGAGTTGAATATGGGATCGATGACAGATGAGGAATAAACGATTAATTTCCCGGAGTTGTTGATTATGTGTCATATCTTAAGGATGAGAAAAAAAAATTTCAAAGATTTATCTATGGACTATCATTAACATTTAAGGATCAGATTGAGTATGATGAGCCTCGATTGCTGGAAGAATTCGTTGGAAAATTGAAACATTGTTATGAGCAATCGAAGCATAAGGACGAATCTAAGAAATATTGGAAAGGGAATGATAAGAATAAAGGTAAATTGCCACCAAAGCGAGCAAGACCTCAAGATTCAGGTGAGAAAGAGAATGTTGTTCCTTACAAGAAGTTTAATGCAGTTGAGAAGGGACATGGGCTGCAACCTGAAGAACAGAAGAATAAAGGTGATGGTAGGAGACAACCGCAGTGTTGAATATGTGGCAAGGATAATCTCAAGAAGAATTGTCTATCGTATCAGGGTGGTAGGCATCAGATCTACAATGCTCAAGAGGCACAAACAATTGGGGATGTTGGACAGAGCATTCCTTGGATCTATGCAACATCGGATAACATGCAAGCACATCACTAGGAATCTATTATTGAGATGGAAGGTAAGCTCGGTGATCAAGTTATTTATATTTTAACTGACCATGGATATAATTAGAGTTATGTTAACCCTGACGTGGTGGATAAGTGTGGTTTGAGAAAAGAAGTGCATGCAGAGTCTTGGTTGGTGTAGTTGGATACAAGTACTACGAAAAAAGTTCATTATTGAGTAAGATCTTGTGCATTTGAGTTGAACGTTATGCCTACATCAAAATATTTTAATATGCTTCCATTGGGTTCATACAATATGCTTATGGGTATGGATTGGTTGTCCCTTCATAGGAATAAGGTGGATTGTTATGAAAATCCTATTGAGTGCTTGGATGACAATGGAGAACAGAGAATCTTGCAGGGTAAGAAGAAGGCGACATCAGTTAGAATGGTTAAAGCTATGCAAGCGAAGTACATTCACAGGAAAGGGTGTGTATGTGCACGTTTCCAGTGATAAAGGTAAGGATGTTGAGGATGCAGAAGTCTTGAAAAGGTACCGGGTCTTGCAGCAGTTTCAGGATGTGTTTCTAGTAGAGATTTCATAGTTTCCACCTCACAGGGAAGTGGATTTTTCTATTGGGTTAGTAGTAGGAGAAACACCAACATAAAAGGCACCTTACAGGATGAGCACTCCAGAGTTAGAGGAATGGAATTTGTAGTTGAAGGAAATTTTTGACAAGGGATACATTAGGGCAAGTGTATCACCTTTGGGTGCACCAATTTTTTTCTTTTTGAAGAAGGATGGAAATCTTAGGTTGTGTATTGATTACAAGAAGTTGAACAAGGTGATGATCAAGAATAGGTACCCTTTGTCGAGGATCAATGAATTGTTTGATCAGTTGAAGGGAGCAACAATGTTGTCAAAGATTGATTTGAGATCAAGATATCATCAGGTACGCATCAAAGAAGAAGACATTTACAAGACTGCTTTCCGAACCATGTATGGGCATTATGAGTTTGTTGTAGTTAATTTTGGTTTGACTAATGCTCCAACTACTTTCATGTGTTTGATAAATAGTGTGTTGCATCCTTATTTGGACAAGTTTGTGATTGTATTCATTGATGATATATTGATATATTCTAACAATGAGGAAGAGCACGTCGAACACTTAGTAGTAGTATTGATATTGCTCAGAGAGCATCAGTTGTATGCCAAGATTAATCAATGTAGTTTATTTCAGACAAAGGAACATTACTCGGGACATGTTGTTTCCAGGGAAGACATAGTAGTGGATCTGGAAAATATCAGAGCTATCACGGAATGGGAAACTCCTAGAAATGTGGATGAGGTTAGATCATTCATGGGGTTAGCAGGTTACTATAGGAGGCTCATCAAGAAATTATCACATATTTCAAATCCTATTACATGATTACAAAGGAAAGGAAAAAAAATTGGATGGATAGAGGAATGTGCAGCCAATTTTGAGTGGTTGAAGTAGTTGCTTACAAATGATCTAGTTCTGAAGATTAGATCCAGATAAAGAGTTTGTGATGTGTACAAATTCTTACAATAGAGGACTTGGTGGAGTCCTGATGCAAGAGGGACATGTGGTATGTTACAAGTCAAGGAAACTGAATGAGCGCGAGAAAAACTATGTGACTCATGATATTGAGTTGGAAGCTATCATCCATGCATTGAATATGTGGAGACATTATCTTCTTGGCAGGAGGTTTGTAGTGATGAGTGATCACAGTGAGATACTTGTTTGAATAACCTAATATGAATGTTAGGCAAGCTAGATGGTTGGCCACACTCAGTGAGTTTAACTTCTAGATCAGGTACATTAAGGGTAAGGAGAACATGATTGCCAATGATCTTAGCAAAGGAGTAAAATTAAATCATATAGCAGTTATGAGCTCATATGGGACAAATTTACAAGATCAGATATTACAGGCAGGACAATAGGATTACAAGTATAGGGAGCTTAGTCATAGGTTACAACAACTGGGTATCAGTGATCAAGATGTGTATTATTGTCTCACGACAAATGGTTTGGTGAGATTTAGGGACAGGATCTATGTGCCAAGCAAGAATGAGCTTAAGAAACTTATCTTGAGAGAATTTCAAGTTAAGTCGTATTCAGGTCATCCCGGATATTAGAAGACTCTAACAACTGTGAATAATTTACACTATTGGTTGAATTTGAAGAAAGAGGTAGCTGAGTTCGTCTTAAGGTGTTTATATTTTCAACTGGTAAAGGTAGAGTGAAAGCATCCAAGTGGTTTACTACAACCGATTCTGATTCCAGAATGGAAATGGAAGGTCATTTCCATGGATTTCATTAGAAGTCTGTTGAGAACATCTAGACAACATGATTCCATCATGATCATGGTTGACAGGTTGAAAAAGGTAGTTCACTTAATTCTAGGCAAGTCTAATTATTCAGCTATTGAGGTAGCACAAGTCTTCATTAAAGAGATAGTGAGATTACATGGTATTCCTGAGAAGATTGTGCTAGACAAAGATGCCATGTTCACTTCCAGGTTTTGGAAGGAGTTATTTGCAGGTTTGGGTACAGACTTGGCCTTCAGTACAACTTATCATCTATAGACAGATGGACATACAGAGATGGTCAATAGGATTTTGGAGGACATGTTGTGGATGTATGTTATGCACCAATAGAGGACATGAGAGGAGTATCTTCTATAGGTAGAGTTTGCCTACAATAATGGGTATTGGGAATATTTGAAAATGAGTTTGTTTGAGGCAATTTATGGGTAGATTTGTATTACTCCTATCAACTGGAGTGATCCAGTGAATAGGGTACTGATAGGACGAAACATGTTGGCAGAGATGGAACAGGAAATGTAGGTTATTAAGAAAAATCTAAAGGCAGCATAGGACAGACAAAAGAGTTATGCAGATCAACACAAGGCATTTAAGGAGTTTCAATTTTGGGAGCATGTGTACTTGCACATCAAGCCAAAGAAGAGATCCTTGAGGATTGGATCATGTGTTAAGTTGGCACCTCGGTATTGCGTGCCTTTCAAGATCCTTGAGAGGATTGTACTAGTAGCCTACAGACTTGCACTGTCTCCTACAATGGAATTCCATGATGTTTTCCATGTTTCATTTCTTAAAAGATATGTGAAATATGTTGATCATGTGATTGATTGGCCTATGTTGCAGGTGGATCCAAAAGGAGAATTCTATCTGGAACGTTAGTTCAATTTGCAACGAAAAAAATGATGCTACAAAACCAAGCAATCGAGCAAGTTAAAGTGCAGTGGAAGCACTTTGGGCGCGATGAAGCTAGACGGGAGATGACTGATCAGATGAAAACTATGTATCCTTCATTATTTGTCAGTTGAGGTAAAGGATTTTTGGTATATGTAAATATTTATGTATGGTTGTTGTTGTAAATACCATAATGAATTATGTTATAAAGATCCAATAAGTGGTATGGTTGTCATGTTGTCATGTTTGTCATGTTGGTTTTGCTTTTCAGCAGGTTCATTGTAAATATTACATCGAGTTAAGTTATAAATCTCCATGGGAACTGTGTTTTGGTTTTTAGTAGTCTTGCTAGTCATATGTTTCATAGAACACCGAGGATGGTGTTTCCCTAAGGGGGAGGGGTTTGTAATAGCCCCAGGTTAAAAATTCACGTAATAAAGTTAATGAAGGAAAAATAAGACCAAGGGCATATGACATGTATTCCAAGCTGAATGTTGGGAAAAACATCCTAGTGGATGTTCATTTGGTTTATTATGGATAAGGAAATTGGCAGAGGCATTGGAAAAGTCTTTAAAAATGCAAAGAGGCATTAATTGGCATTTATTTATGAGAAATAAAATAAAATAGGAGAAAAGGGAGATGAAAGGTCACAGGTTTTCATGAGGAGGAAATTGAAGAAAAATAGAGGAAATTGAAGAAAAGAGAGGCATCAATAATAAAAAGGCTTTTGAGGATCAATTCACATATTTTGACAGTTCTATGATGGAGCTGTTAGGATATTCTGGCACATAGGAAATATTTGATATAACTTGGTCTATCGTAGAGTTAGGTAAAGTGTGTTTCTTTACTATGTTCTTTTGTAACTTATAATCTGACGATCGCGATATGTAGTGATCAAACATTTCATTCTCTCCTTAGTATTATTGATACTTGATCTATGGCTTAAGACCTGATTGGTCCATGATCTCTATTTAAAGTGCATGAAGGTTCATTTTTCCAATGATAGTTTATGAAGAAGCTTATGTAATTATTATTTTTTTTATTTTTATTTTTATATTTATAAATTGCTTGAAGTGGCCACGTTGGCTCAGGCAGTGGACTGTTTCCCTCTTTGAAGGTTTTAACCACGTAAAATACTAGTGGACTGATCTGTGATATGTTTATGAGCAGCAACCTTTGGTTTTTGATCTAAGGAACTTACCCTGTAAATTCCTACATGGTATTATAGTTATTTTGAGGGCCGCATTCGTTGTTGATCCAAATCCGAAGCCGGTTTTGACTGCATGCGACTACCATTTTCCAGATCTACTGTTTCTGACCACTCTTGGGTCGAGATAACTGTTCTATTATGTTCGAAGCCTCTGTTCTAGTGAGGAACCCCTTTCGTTTCATGCGAAAAGGTTTATGGGTGCCCTAACTATGTCATTTTAGATCTTGAAGTATAAAATATTTTTTTGCACTTATATTTATTTATTCCTTTGTTTATTTTGGTTTATAGTCATTTTTTAATTACTTGATCTATACCCTCTTCTTTGCATATGCTCTTTGCTCTGTGTTGTGTACGATCTGGCAAATCAGAAACAGAAAGGCGAGATTTTTCTCCTATGTATGCTCTTTCCCTGCGACTTTGTACGATCTCGGGAAATCAGAAATAGTGAGAACAATATGTAGTTGTTGGGCGGACTAACTAGAAATCTAACAACAAGCATCACACAAAAAAAGGAAAAAGAAGAATAAGAAGAAGAAGAATAAAAATAAGGCAAACAAACAAACATTCCTTATTTCCAAAAATTACTAAATATTTTTACTAGTTCGCTTGGTTTAAAGTTACTTTATGAAAATAGAGGTCTTGGGTTCAAGTCTCTTTGTCAAGTTAATTTTTCTAAAAAGTTTTTTAAAGTCGCTTTATCTTTTATTTAAGTTGCAGTCTACTTGGTCATTAGTTCATAAAGTAACATTGTAAAAGTGACTATCACTTATTTATAAAAGTGGGCCACATAAAGTAGTATTTAAAAAAATGAGTTTATTCTATTTAGTTTGGAAAATGAGGAGTTTTTTATTTCTTTTATTATTTCTTTTAAGTACAACTTCATCATCAACTTTCACTCTATCACATGACTACTTGGCATCTACTACAAATTTTCTTCAAAAAGACATAACTTCGTTATCCGGAAGCCGTTTTTTTTAATCAGCCTAATTTTTCGAGATATTTCCATTGGAGCTATTATTTTCAACTTTTACAGCTTCAGTTTTAAAAAATGGAAAGTGCATGCTTGGTTATTCTTAGCAGCACCAATTATTTCCAATGGCTATCATACATGGTAGACTTACTTAGAAGTAAAGGGCTTTATAGAATAGCCTCAAGACTAGAATCTAAACCTATTGATGAAAATAAACAGACTAAATGGGAGTATAAACAAGATCAAGCACAAGGGTTGATAAAAATGTCTATTTCTCAATATCTTAGATTTCATATCCAATAAATTGACCCCCCATATGAAGCTATGACAAATCTAAGTATTGTTTTTGGAATTCAAAATGAAATCAAATCTGACCAACTTGAAAATGATTTTCTTACTTTGGATCCTAATAATTTCTCCTATATTGAAGAATTTTTGACCAAATTCAAGACCCTTAGACTTGTTTTAGAAGGTTGTAAGGTCAAAAAGGAAGATGGTACTCTTATGTATTCCATTATTGCTAATCTAGGCCCTACATACTCTGTATTTGTTTCCACCTTCCATTCCACTAGAAAAGCCCTCATTTCTCAAGGAACAATCTACAAGTCCCCCTCTTTTTATGCCTTTTGTGATTCTTTGATAAGAGAACAAGAAAAAATCTTACACCTTGGTCTTATTAATACTGGAAACTCTTCTAAGAAAGTTATAGCAGCCGAACAACAACCAAATCCAAAGAATCCTAGGAAGCAACATCCTAAAAAGAATGGTCCTAAACCAAACAAGGGTCTTAAGCAATCTCAGCTGCAAACTAAAAAAAAAAACTCAACAAACTGATAAGGCAAATAAAAACAAAGGGAAGAAGACATATAGATATTGCAACTTTTGTAATCGTGATGACCATGTAGAGTCAAAATGTTTTAAGAAGATGGAAGCCTTAGAAGCAACAATGAAGAAGCACAACATCCATTTGGAGAACTCTTCAACTTCATCTTCGGGAATGACACTTTCTGCATGTGGTTGTCAAGCATCAAGATCTGGTTATGCATTGAATGTATCTTCTTCTTCTCATTCTCATGAGTGGCTCATTGATTCTGGAGCCTCTTACCACATGGCCAAAAATAAAGCCATGTTTTCTTCTTTAAATGATTGTAACACCAAAAATATTTATGTTGGTGATGATAGATTTGTTAGTGTTGTAGGGTATGGAGCCATCCATCTAGATAATGGTCAGTTTAATGATGTATTATGTGTTCCTACCTTGTCCTGCAACCTTCTATCTGTTTATCAGATAACTCATTTAGGTGAAGGGAAAATCGTAGAATTCTCACCTCATGATGTTGTAATTAAAGACCTAAGAGATCCTAGACATATTTTAGCTACTAGCATTATTGATGATTCCAAGGTTGTATAAGTTTGACAACTTTGGGTCATCATTTCTTCCCTCTGTTTTTGTTGCTCAGAATGATGAAGTGAACAAATTTTGGCATGAGTGATTTGGTCACTTAAACTATCTCTCTTCAAACTCTATGTAAAGAAAATATGGTGACAGGTATTCCTATGGTATCTAGCTGAGATGGTGTTTGTTCCGGTTGTGTACTCGGAAAACATCATCGGGATAGTTTTGACAAACGTGCCTCTTGGCACGCTTCATCCCTTTTGTAGCTTGTGCACAATGATTTATGTGGTCCACTTTTAGTTGTTTCTTTCTCTGGCTACAAGTACTTATTAACTTTCATTGATGATTTTTCCAGATGCACTTCGGTATACTTCTTAAAACTCAAGAGTGAAGTTTTTAACATGTTTTTGGTCATTAAGGCCTTTGTTGAGAAACAATCTAGACATCACATTCTTAAGTTAAGATCTCACAATGGAGGAGAATATGTTAACAACAAATTTATCAAATTTTGAACTGAGAATGGAATTCAATTGCAACATACTGTTTCATATACTTCACAACAAAATGGTGTAGCTGAAAGGAAGAATCAAACTCTAAAATAAATGGCTAATTGTATGCTTCAATCTAAAGGAATTAGTCTTATTTTTTGGGCAGAAGAAATTAACTGTGAAAATTACATAGTAAATCACACTCTTACTAAGGTTTTAAGGAATATCACTCTAGAAGAAGCCTGGAGCTCAATCAAACCAGATGTAAGTCATTTTTGTGTTTTTTGAAGCGAAGTTTAGGACCATATTCCCAATGAGAAACATAAAGCCTTAGAACATAAGAGTGAAAAATGAATTTTTGTTGGATATTTTGAAGATGTCGAAGGATATAGACTTATTCAAACCAAATACAAAGATGTAATCATTAGAAGAGATGCAAAATTTAATGAAAATATATCGGCCTACGAGCCTAGTTCGGAGGGTGTGCTGCCTTTGGCTTGCGAGTCTGATGTAATATTTCTTTTTTTGGTGTCACTTATGATAGGGTTAGGATGGATTTCCAAAGTTAGGAGCATACAGGTCACGAGTACAGGTTGGTGTCAGCAGTGGGCCTAGGGAATTCTTGGAGGGGTTTTGAGAAGTTTATATGAGGTCGGGTGGCATTCACTTGATATATTCCATCATCCGAACAATTTTCCTTTCGTTCTAGTGCATTCTGACAACTTTCAGAAAACTGAGTTATTTTTGGGCTTAACTCAGTTAATTACGCTCAAGGTGGCATTCCGAGAGGGATACATGATAGAAAAAATTAGTGTAATAAATTATTGGAACCAGGACGAGGATACTTACATGATGGTACAAATTGGACATGAGTTTTAGTGACTTGAGGAGACATGGTAGCCGATTTAATCTTTCTTGCATTAAAAAGGAATATTTTAATAAGAGGGAAAAGTGCTCTATGAATAAAATAATAATAAAATAAGGCTCTAGAAGGATCCAAGAGATCTATAAAAGAAAAGGAGGAGGCCATTGAGGGATAGCTTGGATTAGATTATTTTCTTATATGATAGGTTTGAGAAATTGGTTCTCTACTCCATTGGTAGCCCCAGGAAAGAAACCCTCAGGTGATTTGTGAGTGTTGGAAGAAAACCCAACTCTCTTTGAGGAGGCTTCATTCATAAGTTTCGCAGAGAATCAGGGATTAGTGTGATGATCATTCAGATCTTCAGTCAACGCTTCATTTTCTTTTAATGGGTTCAGTGGAAAATATTTCCAGAGGGAGAGTTCAGCAGTTCAGTTTTGGAGGTCAATGCAGTGCGACAATTTATATTGATGGCCAATTATCCATCTCAGCTCTTTTGGGTCAGATCTATATGTAACCCTAGTTATTATTATAATAAAAGATGAGATTCTTCCTAATGTATGTGTTAATGGATTGCATAATTTTATGTGTTTTTATTTTACATGGAAATATTCTATTAATTGATTCAATAGTTTTATGGTAAAATGTTGGGTTAATGAAATCTCCGCAAAATTAGTCAAATATCCCATTTGGGGATATTAAAGTGGTATCAGAGCACTGGTTTTGGCTTAGCCTGTGGGTCAAATGTAGATCAACTTCAGGGTTTTTGAGGAAATCAATGGGGTCCACCATTTTGCAACAAAAATTTTACAAAGCCAAATATCATTTTATTTTGGCCAAAATTTTCAAAGCCAAAAATTGAAATAATTTTTCAAGAGCCTTAGAGAAATTTTTTTGATTGAAGTTATTAAGCGGTCGATTGCATGTGTATGTGGTAAGGTAGAGAGTTTTATCCTCACATCCTAGCCAACCGCCAAGTACTCCATGTAGCGGAAAAATTTTAGAGAACATGGGGGACACAAGTCTGATCAAGTGAATCAGTATTCAGAGCTGAGCGTGGACCTGTGGTGTTAAGCAAAGCGGTGGGGGGCCGTGGATAATTTTATTCAGAAGGAGCCCACCAACTCTGTTTAAGAAGGGGCCATTAGATTTAATGGAACGTGAATGCCATAAAAAATTTAAAGAGAGGGCCGTGTGATATGGAGCGCATTTTTTTTTAAGACCGTGAAGGTGAATTATTTGGCAAGGAGCGGAGCCATACTGAAACTGATTATTGGAGTGAATTCTATCTCAGTTATGCAGACCGAACCATATATTGGAGGCATATTTTAATAGGGCCACAAATTGATTAAAATTTGTGATGAAATTTTTTGTGAAGACTGTGGTTATATTTCCTATCATATTTATCAAGGTCAAAGTCAGAGAAACCATCAATTTAATCTCGGGATTAGAGGCTGAATTTTGATAATTATTACATGTTGTGTTTATTCCATGTTTCCTCTTCAATTAGATCAAGGGTTTTCTTGGCTAATTCGAACCAAAGGTCGAAGCTTTCATTCTTGTGCATATATCAGTCCCTAAAGTACCCATTCTTGATCTGCATTGAAGGGAAGGTAGATGCTGGAAATTTCAGGTGACGATCACTGATAATTGTTACTGAGCGTATGTAGTGACAGTATCGGGCATGTGACATTTGCTCAGGAAATTAGTGCTAATGTAGCATTTTCTTGAGATAAATTGTGCGAAGGAGCTTGCCATTGTTCCATATATGTAGTTTCCGTGGGTCATTCCTGGGTGAAGAAGAGTCAACAAACAAGGATTGTGCCACAAGAGAGATCTATATCACAATGGTGGTGAATCGTGTTATTCAGGGTCTATGATAAGAGTTGCAAGTCTGCAATGATCAGCTAAACGACAGAGTAAAGGGGATTCTGCTTGTGGACAGGGGACATATTTACATTGTTGATGAAGTCTTGCTGCAAATAGAGTAATATTGTAGCTGAGTGACCTGCGTATGGATCGTGGTTCACTAAACGACTAGTTTATACTGAATAGTTGAGGTGTTGTGTGTATCACTGCATATACGTGGCTATAACAGAGGTTTAAAGAAAAGAAACAAAGATCGATTGCCTAAAGTCTCTTACAACATAGCGGTCCAAGAGGTTTTCAACAATTCTAAGGAAAATGCTGCTATATCTATACCAGGTTTCTTTATCGGATCCATTATGATGCATTCTCCTTTATCAGATTTATTATGATAGCTTCCATATTTTTGTAATTTAAGTTAGCTATACATGGAATTTTCTGAATATAATGTGTTATACAAATTGCTGGCCTATCAATAAAAGCTACACCTACATCACTATAAAAACTCAGAAAAATAGTGACCACATCATCAGTTGAACCATGGAAGAGCCCCTAAAAAAATTGAAAATATTAAACAATGTAGAAGTTAGTTCCTTGAAACATGACAACAGACCCTTCTCCAAGAAGGTACATAATTTGCTCCAACAAAAGCACCCGATAAATTTACAAAAGGAGAGAGAAGTGGGAAATTGGATTTATGCACTTGGGATGGACTTAAAGAGTTGAATATAATAAAATGACTTTCCCATGTTGGAGAAATTGGAATCCTATCTTTCAAAGGTAGAGCAATCTGATTGGAGTTTAAATTAGGCTTTGGAGCCATCTATGCTTGCATTGGTACAAGCTAGATTCTTGGAACATCCAAGTGAGAGAGTCAAGCTTATATCTCCCTCTTGTTTTAGTGATATTTTGAGGATAGTAGCACCCCTCCCTACAATGATGATGTTATGAAGAGAATTTTCAGATTGATAGTAAGAACTTTTCAGGATTTGGAAAACTGTGCAGGCTCTACATTTGAGAGGAAGCTTAAGGTTTTAAGAGTCATATCCATGACCCAGACTTATGAGGTCATGTTTTACCTTGAGTGGAATGGCTTGATTCTTCAGATGTTCCAATGCTTCTTCAGCATTAGGAGACATCATCCTGACACAGTCATAACACACATGCATTCCATCCTTTCATCATGTATGAGAGACCGTGATGCCATTTGTTGGGAGTTGTAGACTAGGTTGTTGAGCATTTGGAGGAGAGAGCAGTTGGTCTCACTTGCTGCTTATGGGCTAGCCCAAGGGTTGCTTAAGAAGAATATTCAGTTATTCAAGAAACAGTTGACCAAGGAGGAGCTGCTCTAGTTTCGTGGATCAGGCAGCAGAAATGAGTTAAGGAGGAGGGGACTTTGCTTCATCTAAAAAGAAACTTGGGGGGCTGATCACTCATGCTTGAGTGATGCAACTGATGTGGTAGAGGCAGAACAAAAGGACATTCCTTCTGTATGCCAGGATGAGGGCTCTTCTTCAGACGAGTACATGGGATCATATGAGGATGCTTCTAGGGAGCGAGAGGAGTCATGCGGAGTTGATGAGGGTAGGCTAGAGCTATATTCCAGTGTGCAGGGTGAGCAGTTAGGGGAATATACGAGAGATACTCAGGTTGATGAGTCACTTGTGACGATTTAGCCGGAGCAACATATGATGGAGCACGAGTCAGCAGAGGAGGAGACTATGCACATCATGCATGATAGTCCTTAGGGGGAGAGCCAGATGGAGGCTCACATTGAGTCTATGATGGATATGTGGCTAACCTTGGGGTCAACCATTGAGGAGGAGTAGTTAGATGCACAAAAATCGAGTACGGTGACAGTAGTTGCAGATCCATATCATCTGGAGATGTTGGAGGTTGATGGGATAGTTCTGCAAGGGGATAGTAGACAGCGGGAGCATGACATTCCTGATCAAGAGAGGGAGGAGCTATTGGAGATGGTGGATCATCCATATTTGGGCCGACACACTGATGAGTTACAGGTAGATGCACATGTAGTCAGCAGAGCTTCAATAATTTCAGGGAGCAACACTCTCCAGGAGTACATCGATGGGGCTTTCATCATATCTTGCCTGCTTTGGCCCATTATAGAGAGAGGGTCCTTCTTCTGCAGGCAGCTCTCATCAGCAGATGGGAAGGGGCAACATGACTTGAGTATGGATTGGTGACCTCGCACTAGAATTGTTCTGTATGTAGGTGCCACTACATTTGGTCCATATTCTGGGATAGATTGGCGAGAGATCATGAGTTGGTATCGTATTGATGGTACAGTCTTCTTAGTCGGGAGCATAGCAGAGCATGAACTCCTAGACACGGCAGATGTGGCAGCTTCCAATTGGCAGTGGGGCACAGGCCAAAAATTCTTCAACATTCCATCCTGACTTTAGGGGAGCAAGGTTACCATCAGATTGGGCCGAGAGTTGGATTGGAGAGAGGTGATGAGTTGGTATTCTATTGATAGAGTATAATTCTTAGTCTCGAGTACATTTTGGCAGGAGCACATGGTGGGAGAGATGTTACATGTTCCATTGGGCCATGGATGGTGGACCGATAGTCCATCAATATTTCAGTAGCACTAGCTCGAGATCCACAAATCAGGATTGACCTCGGCTTAGACTAGGGGTTGGCTTGGAGAGAGTGGTTTATTTGGGCTTCGCTTCATGGGGTGACAAATTCAACTAGAGACAGTGCACAATCCGAGCCATGGGAATTGGGCAAGGATTGGACATGGTAGCATTGAGATCTAGGAGGATTGTTGGATGACAAGTACAATGAGAGATCAGTTTGGGATCCGGACATTGAGGGGTCTGTTTCAAGTGACTTGGCACAGGAGCATAGCAGCACCTAGGGTTTTGTATGGGATTCGAGAATTGGGTCTCAGTTGCATCGGGCCAAAATTTTGGCCCACATATTTGGATTGGTTGAGGGCAAGAAATCTTGGGGCGGAAGGTCTGTAATATTTTTTTTTTTTGGCGTTACCTATGATAGGGTTAGGATGGACTTCCAAGGTTAGGAGCAGACATGTCACAGGTATAGGTTGGTGTCATCAGCGGGCCTAGGGGCTTCTTGAAGGGGTTTTTAGGAGTTTCTATGAGGTCGGGTGGCATTCGCTTGATATATTCCATCATCTAAGCAGTTTTCCTTTCATTCTGGCGCATTCCGACAACTTTCAGAAAACTGAGTTATTTTTGGGCTTAACTCAATTAATTACGCTCAAGGTGGCATTCCGAGATATCTTTTCCATTGAGGGATAGCTTGGATTAGATAATTTTCTTGTATGAGAGGTTTGAGAACTTGGTTCTCTACTCCATTGGTAGCCCGAGGATGGAAACCCTCAGGTGGTTTGTGAGTGTTGGACAAAAACCCAACTCTCTTTGAGGAGGCTTCATTAGAAGTTTCACAGAGCTTCATGGATTGGTGTGAGGATCATTTAGATCTTCAATCAACACTTCATTGTATTTCATCGGGTTTAGTGGTAGCTGTTGCTGGAGGGAGAGTGCAACAATTTATATTGATGGCCAATTCTCCATCTCAACTCTTCTGGGTCAGATGTATATGTAACCTCGGTTATTATTTATAATAAAACTTGAGATTCTTCCTTTTCCATGTGTTAATGAATTGTGGAGTTTTATGTGTTTTTATTTTACATGGTAATATTATATTAATTGATTCAATCGTTTTATGGTAAAATGTTGGGTTAATGAAATCTCCACAAAATTAGTCAAATATCCCATTTGGAGATATTACATATGATTCGACATATGTGCCACCTCTCTCTATCTCTTATACTTTTGACAACATTCCATCAGCTTCATATGATGACAACGAGGATGAGAATCCTCCTCCACCTCCTCAGGATCTTCCTTAATCTCCACAGCTTCCAAAATGGGTCCACTCTACTGAGGATGCAACAGGTTCTCTTGCAGGTGACCCTGCAGATCAATGTCGTACATGTTCTCAGTTCGACAAAGCCTCTTCTTTATTGGCTTAAGTTTCAGAAAATCATGATCCAAATACCTTTGAAGAAGCTTCATGTCATCTATATTGGGATGCAACTATGAATGAGAATATCATTCCTTATTGGAAAATGATACTTGGGATCTTGTTCCTCTTCCAAAGGGAAGAAAACTTGTTAGATGCAAATGAATTTACAGATTAAAGTTTGGACCAGATGGAAAAGTGGATAAACATAAAGCTTGTCTTGTTGCTAAAGGATTTTCACAAGTTGAAGGCATTGACTATACTAAAACCTTCTCCCCTGTTGCCAAAATGAATTCTATCTGCCTTGTTCTTTCCCTTTTTTCCTCCTTTAAATGGGAATTCCATCAGATGGATGTTAAATCTTCCTTCTTACATGGGGACTTGCATGAATAAATCTACATGGAACACCCCCCTAGGTTTATCCAAAATGACTCTAGCCTTGTTTGTCACCTTAGGAAGTCTCTCTATGGTCTCAAACAAGCCCCTCGGGCTTGGTATGCCAAAATGGATAGCTTTCTCTTAGATAATTCCTTTTCTAGATGTCATTCCAACAACACTGTCTACACCAAGAAAGTGGGTAAGTCCTTAATCATCCTTGTTCTTTATGTTGATGATCTTATCCTTACTGCTAGTGATCCCAACCATATAAACCATGTGAAGTCTAGCCTCAAAAAGAAGTTTGAAATGACAAACTTAGGACACTTGCATTATTTCCTTGGTCTTCAAGTCTTGCAATACAAAGAAGGTATTACCCTTTCTCAGTCCAAGTATGCCTGTGATCTTCTATGCCATTCTCACATGGAAGACTGTAAGCCAGCCCCTTCTCCCTTTTAGTCTGGAGTCAAGCTTTTAGTCACTTGTACTTCACCTGAAGTTGATGATACCTTATACCGTCAAATTGTTGGTAAAATTTTGTATCTAACCCATACTCGTCCTGACCTTTCCTTTGTCGTTGGTCTTGTTGCTCGATTTATGCACAAACCTCATGAAAGTCACTGGAAAATAGCGAAACGAATACTTCGATATATTCGAGGTATATTTTAGTTTGAGATTCATTACAATGCAAGAGCATCTCCATTGTTGGTTGGTTTCACTGATTTTGATTGGGCTAGTGACCCTGATAATCGAAAGTCTATTGCAGGTTATGTATTCACTCTTGGTTCAAGACCTATTACATGGTCTTGTAAGAAGCAAAGTGCCATCTCTCTTTCTTCGACATAAGCAGAGTATCATGGTGTTGTTGAAGCCAACAAGGAAGCCATGTGGCTTTGTCAGGTCCTATTCAAATTTGGTATTCATTAGCAACATCCAACTACACTTTGGTGTGATAATCAGAGTGCCATTTGGCTATGCAAAGATCCAGTTCAACATCAACACATGATACACATTGAGAGACACATACACTTCATTAGAATCTCTTTCATGATCATGTTATTGAAGTGCACTATTGTTCAACCAATGATCATGTTGCTGATATCTTTATGAAGGTTCTCACAGAAGCGAAGTTTACCAAAATTCGTTCTTTGCTTGGAGTCAAGAAAGTTATCGTTAAGGGGGGATAAGTGCTAATGCCTCCTTCCTTCTCTTATGGTGTCACATTTGCAAATCCTTGAATCCTATCCCAAGTTTTTCTTAAGGAGGGATGTTAGGATATTCCGACACATAGGAAATAGTTAAGTATAACTTGGTCTAACGTAGATTTATGTAAAGTGTGTTTCTTTACTATGTACTTTTATAACTTATAATCTGACGGTCACGATATGTAGTGATCTGACGGTTCATTCTCTCCTCAATATTACTGACACTTGATCCATGGCTTGAAACCCGATTGTTCCATGATATCTATTTAAAGTGCATGGAGGGTCATTTATCTGGTGACCGTTTATGAGAGAAGCTTATGTAAGTTTTATTTCTTTATATTAATAAATTACCAAAAGTGGCCGCGTTGGCTTAGGTCGTGGACTGTTTCCCTCTTTGAGGGTTTTAACCACGTCAAATACTAGTGTACTGATCTATGATCCGTTTGTGAGCGGTGACCTTTAGTGTTTGATCTAAGGAACTTACCCTGCAAATTCCTACAGGAGCTCTCTCTCTATTCTCTCTATTATATCATACTATTGCACACTTAGAGCATTCTTGGAGCACTCTATCATGGAGGAAAGAAAGAAACAGAAGGAAAAGGAAGGACAAGGAAGGTAAGGAAAAGCAAGGAAAAGTTGGATCAAGCAGCTTTAGTAGGAATCCTTGCAAGTATCAGTTTGCATGTTTGATTTCCTAGCTGGTTTTTGAATGCATGGTGCATGCATGTGTGTATTTGGTTCTCTTGTTGTCACTGGAATGAGTTTCTCTATGTGTGACAGTGGTTTCAAACTTGCCTTTCCATTTCCGAATAGTGATGGTGTGATGTGGTTTTTTTATTTGGTTGAGATTTGGATTACTAGATGGTTTTGGAACCATGTGAGGTGGTATCAGGAAAATTCCCAAGGGCCTAGGAATCCCTTGACCAATTTTTCCAGGATTTTTGTAAAGCCTGAGGGTGGAGACGTGAAAATTCCTCAAGGTATTGGTGAAGAATTTTTGGTATTGGTAATTCATAAGGGTGGAGGTGGTTTAATATCCTAGAAGCCCTAGTTGTTTTTATGTTGAGTCCCACATTTATGCTTGGAATATGGCACGGGTGTGAATGGTTGAAAGAAATATTTGGTTAAGCCCAATCTATGGTTGAGTAGTACGTGGATATCCATGACTTGGTTGACTTTTGCATATGTTAATAAGAGCTCTTTTCCTCTTGTATTTCATGATTTATCGTACTTGTTATTATGTTGCTTTGATAGTTTTTCTATCATGGTTATTATTTTGGTTATATGTTTGTTATATGCATGGTTTCATAATAGGTTCTAGTTATGGCTCTTGACATGCTTGATTTGTTGATGAATGGTTATTGAATGCATGAGCTAATAAGTGTTATTACAATTGTTATGAGAGGGAATTATACCTTCTTGTTGATTTTTAGATAAGTATTAGACCCCTATGTTAAAATATGCATTCATGACCTATAGATTACATGTTCTCAATATGTTTGATGAAATGGTTGTCATGGTTAGGCCTAGTTAGGTACAACATTTAACTCAAATTTTAATGTTTATATTTTTTAGCATGTCATTTATGCATTTGAGAAGTTACAAGAAGTTATGGGAAGTGGTCTAGATGCTGAACTTGAATTTAGGCTCAGAATTCGCGATCACATGCTCCTAACTAGAAAATTCTGGTTGCAACTACATGGATGCAGGCTTGTGCATGCAGTTGAAGGCTTGTAATCACATGGAGGCCTTGATGTGGATATGTTGAGGGTCCAGGGCAGAGAAGGAGGTGTCCAACTCAGGGTTTGGTCACCTGGGATGGTTTTGTAGCCCTTGAGTGTTCTGTAGCACTTGTAGGATGTTGTGAAAGGTCAATTTGTTGCCAGAAGTTGGCCCCACTTCCTTAATGTGACATAGGAGGTTGGTTCATGTCATAGTAACTCTTCGTATCATGTTTACCTTGGTAGGCCGGTGAATTTGGGTAAATGTGGGAGGGGTGGTTACATGTGCAATATCTATAGGATGTGCGATGGGATGGAAAACCTTACCCTAACCACCTTCAAAAGTAATGATTGTAGTCCTCTATGCACTATGAAATACACACATGTACCCAAAAAATAAGAGCCAGAGAGAGGAGGGAGAATTGGTGATAAAAAGGCGTCAACCACAATATGGTTCTAGAAATGGAAATTCATGACACTTGTACTACTTAAAAAACGAGACCCCCTCACTAAGTGTTGAAAGTTTCATATATATGTGTGTGTGTGTGTGTGTGTGTGTGGATATATAGATGTATGTATGTATGAATATGTATGTATGTATGTGTGTGCATGTGTGTGTGTGTGAGGAATATACATATTTCAATCATTAAGGGACTACTCAAACTCAACTAGAATCCATTGCAACAAAGCACATATCTCACTTGCAAGAATTGAACATGGGTGGGGACGATAATAATAATTCCACCAACCAACCAAGATAAATATAATTGACAAGATAAATATAAACTTATTTTGATGGAAATTTTTTTTGTGACTAGAGGAATAAGTAATTGGGTCACTTTTGTACTCGTGTCATATGGGGTCGATTCTGACTACTACCACTATATCCCCTAAGTGCTTGCGTATGCCCCTTTTGTAGAAATGGGTAAGTTAAGGGGATTTGAACCTTGAATATTTTAGTACATAACACTTCATTTTCACAAGGCTTGCCAATTGAGTTGACCTCCACTGGCTTTAATGGAAATTTTATCAACCACATGGACTTTCAATCATTTTTTTTAATCGTAATGATAATTTTGTTTATCTATATTTAAAGTTTGTGCTTGGATCGTAGTTGATACCTTAGGAAATACATACCAATTTTATCAAACATTCATAATGTTTCCTCCTATCTAATTTCAATACTATATTTTCGGGAGGAACATGATTATAATCAACAAAAATGGTGATCTTGTAGGTGTACACCTTCCAAAATGGCCCCACCAATTTTGTTTTTACAAAACATACAACTTCTAATTAATAATATAGTCTCTCATAACCATGAGTTTACTCAAGTATTGGGATGACTTGTTCAAATTAGAACACTTGGTTTTGGTTGGGTCACTAGTGCTAGCTTATACATTCGTGTTGAGGGTGAGGTTGTTTATAATGGCTTTGATTTCTTCTATCTATTACCTCAAGTAGTGTAGTTAATCATCATTCTTCTCAAATTTTAATCTCATTTCCTAATTTAAGTGCCATCCATGCAATAGGGTTGTTGAGTCTTGAAACGGAGGAAAGGAGGAATGCATCCAATGCCAACCATTTAAAATTTTCCCTATATCAGATTGGTAATCCACCTAGACACACCAAAAGGCACCACCTTGGGGGGTGGTATTTCCAATTTAAAATTTTGTTATTGAGTTCCCTCATTGTTACCATATACCATGCCCTATGATAATCATGTGCTAGGAAGGTTGGCATTGGAAAATACCTAAGTTATCCACTCATGATAATCCCACGCCCTTAAATTGGTATAACACCTTTACTATCCAGAATAAGCATGCTATGAGAGATGAATTCAACCCAGGGGATCATGGTATATATTTTGAAGTCTTTTGAGCTCCTTAACTTGTAAAGTACTATCGTGTTGATATTCACAACTTGTGATGTGATATTGTAATGGATATTGATCTTGGTTGCATACATTGTCTTCCTGGGGATGCCATGTCGAACCAAGGGTCCCCCAAATATTAAAAAAAAATAAAAAATAAAAAAATAAATTATTAAATGAAAATATCATATTATAAGGAAAGAGGGGAGGCCTAGGATGACCATTTATCTTTAGATCCCTAAGACTTAGTTTTCACCCTTCATTGGCACGAATATTAGCTTCTTTTTTGAGATCCCCAACGATATGAAAGAAAGATAAGGAGGGGATGTCTTCTACAACTTTTCTAATTCTTCTTGAAAGTATTTTGAGAGATTTATCCTTTGGGGAAGATCCCTTTACCATATGTTGGAAAATTAAGAGAGAATCTCCCAAAACTATAAATGATCAAACATGGTTTACTTAGCAAGAAAAATACCTTGGTAGAAGCCAAAGGCTTCTACTCAGTTGTTTGTCATTTGGCATAATCCCAATGAATACTCAAAACTTTACTTTCCTTGGGGTCATGAAGCACCCCTCCCCCTCCTGGCAGTTATCACATGGATTTTCAATCATATAAATCAAAGGAATTTGTAATCAATTCTTAATTATGGACTATACCATTTGTAGTTGATCAATATTAATAGTTTGAGTAATGCTTTTCTTATATTTAAATATCGCACAATTTAATTTTTATCAATATCAATAAAAAGACTCAAAATATATTTATGAAATATCATTTAATAAGATAATTTGATTTTAAAAATTTAATCAAATTGTGCAATTGTTTTTTCTTTTCTAAGTTAGTTTAATCTATATTAATTCAAAGAGAAACATTGCATAGTTGACAGGTTAAATTGGTAAGCTGCACTTAACCAATACCAGCCTTCATTGCTTTCAGAGTAATGCAGGTATGGGGCTGCCTCCTGGGAGGAAACCAACCCTGTAGTAGCTTCAGACAGTCAAAAATTATAGGGTGTACCTTGACACATGAAAAAACAAAATTTCTATAATATGCGTTTAAATAAAAGAAAATAGAAAAGAGCCATGCAACCTCGTAGTTATGGTGTTCCAACGTCATCATCGGTAACAGGGTCCTCCTCCTCGATGTGGCATCTGTACTCCTACGTTATGGCTTCCTCCTCAACAGTTGGCTGGCATGGAGGATTTGAAGCGAGTGCACAAATAATGGGAGCAACCAGGTACTCATCATCTGGCACATGCATCCAAACACCCTCCGAGTCCATGATCCATACATTGACGTCTTCCCCCTCGGTCTCATGTACAAGAAAAGGCTCATTTTTGCGAGGAGTGGGATGCTCCTGGTGCACTAAGGTGGATTTCCTGGGTCCCCTTCTACCCCTCTGAGTCTCCTGAGTTGGGCATCCTCCTCCTGGGTGTGCGCAAGGTGTTGTGATGCATCCTGTCGTGGCTACCAAAAGAGGATCCCTCGAAGGATTCCAAACGGTTGTCTTGACCTCGCTGATAATGTCCCGAGAATGCGCCTCTTTGGCCTCCCTTGGTGGTCCTTTGGCGCTGACGTGGAGCCATGTGGGGGGGGGGGAGGAGCTAAGGGTTGGGGGCTGGTGCTCGCATAGATACTTGCGCTTCAAGGGAACTCTCAACAAAGGAGCAGGGAAAGGATGTGCGCAAATGAGCATGGTGCGTGAGGGTGCACGGTTAGAGAGGCGTGGAAAGGGGGTTACTTGCCCAAATGCGCACAACTGGAAGGATCTATGAAGGCAAAAAAAATCAGAGGGGAGTGCGCAACCTGGGGGGTGCACAACAGGGTAGGTGCCTGGAATCCTGGAGCTAGTATGGAGACGCGCAGGGGGAAGGGCGCACCTCTGGTGAAAAACTAGAAGAGAATGAGTCAACAACGAAATAGCTAAGGGGGAATTGAGGGCTCTGGAAACCAACAGGAGCAACTTGAGGATAGAAGAATGAGGCGGGACCTCACCTTTTGAAGACCTGTGGCACAAGCGCAGATGTTGTGCATTACTGTGACACACTCGCAGGTGCAGGCTGCGACAGTTCTCATGGTGCGGCATGTGATTCAGGGTATGGCAGTGGATCATATGCGTCATGGAACTCATGTAAATGATTGCAGAGGGGAGGTTCCACACCAGGTAAAAGCTGGTGGTGCAGGTCTTCGTTAGACCGTGCGTGGGAAGAAATTGTTTCATACATGCACGTCCTGTCACCCGCATCCGGGGAAAAATTGTGCAATTGTTGATTGAGTCAATTAATCATGTTTGTAAACATGTTTATTCAACATATTCTATCTTATTGGACAACAAAATAATTCACATTGAAGAAGAGCTAAACATTATATGACATTAATGGCCATAATTTTTTGCAATCACAATCCAAATTATTAGATGATTTCATAAAACTAAAGTTGAACATTTTATGGTAACTCTATATTTAAATAAATGATAAAAGTTTAAATTTTATTTAAAAAGGAAGACCATTATTAATGTTAATCATTAGTGTACTCAAAATACATATTATAAATCAAACAACAACATAAAATAGATGAATGATATATGTGTCAAATATACAATATATCATTGAAATCAATAAACATGTCAAAGAAACATCTTATCAAAATCAATAAACATGTTATACATACATATTGACTCAAATATACATTTACCATTATACATGTATAGTATCATTGCTAGCTAGTTCCATCACTAGAGACAAAGGCATCAATGGATACGGTGAATGGTAACACATGTGGAGGAGGAGGAAGTGGATCGGTAGATGGTTCCATTGGTGATGCATGTAGAGGAGAATGAGGAGGTGGAGGAAGTGGGTCACTGGATGGTGCCACCAATGAAACATGGAAGGGCAGAAGTGGATGATTGGATGGTGCCATTGATGATGCATGTGGAGGAGGATAAATGGATGTCATAGTTGGTGATGCAAGAGGAGGAGAATGAGAAGATGTCGGTGGGTCATTGGAGGACTAGGTAATGGAGAATCACAATGTGAAGGATAAGGAGCATCATCCTGTTGTACTATACAACAACCCCCCATTTATTTTTAAAAATAGGGACCCTTTAGAAATAAATGAAAAAACCTTTTTAGAAAAAATATACTTAGGAAATAAAATTCTGCCCAAAAGGCGCATCGCTCATCATAAATGTTATTTTTTCAAAAAATAAACCTTAAAGAATAAAATCTGCGAATAGCAAAATGCGTTCTTTAGAAAGCTTTACTTTCCTTTTTTTCGCATCGCACTTGATTTAGTTAAGACTTAAAGGAGAAAAGTAATAAAATTTGCGATAACCACATACCTGATGAAGCGAATAAACTCAAAAATATAATCTTTTTCGCATCACATCCATTTTTTCTCTTTCGCAAATCGCATCGTGCGCAACTTATAATATAGAATTAAATATATCTTTTAAATCTTGCTATCTGTGATTTGCGCAGATCGCATTTCACAATGTTTACGAGAAAATCACGAAATATTATAAGAAACCATTGTGATTTGCACATTTAATAATCTCAGCGTGTGAAAAGCAACTTATATCATATCAGATTGAATTTTAGATCTTAACAGCTATAAACGATTAATAAGCATTGCATGCGAATCCAGGTGAAGCCATGTCAAGCATTAAATTTTGAAATCATAATGAATTATGAAGAGATGATTGATAAGATTGACAGAGTTTCGTGTGAGTTTTAAATAAATTTCTGATACGTCTTTGTAAATGCTTGTGATATCTTTCATTTTCATTATCAGGAAATCAATTATCGAATTGAGAGAGTCTGAGATGAGTAAGAAAGGTAAAGAAATCTCTCAAGAATTGCCCTTATAAGATACAAATATGCCTTCACTATTCTCAGACACTATCTGTAACAAGGATTGCGGTGTCTCGTCATGGGAGGCTATGTACAAACTATTTGAGGATGAAGGGCCAAAAGTGATAACAAATATCTGCAACAGGCGCTAATATCACTTCTGATGCAACTTTTTTCGATGTTGCATGCTCTTTTATTCATAAGATAGCCACGAGACCAAAAATTATGCCTTACACAGATATGATCAAGTGGGTGGTTGAAAATCTGAATATTGAAGACAAAGTATTTAAAAATTCCAGAGGAGAGACTATGAGTTCTTTTAAAGATGAAGATTTGGTAGCAATGTATCATTTACCAGCTCCGAAACAAAAGTATGACAATAGATATGTGAAAACGTTCAAAGCTAAACATCCAGATCTTATCAAGGTCATCCATGAGTGGAAGGACAATGAGGGAAAACTGAAGCAAGACAAATCTGGTATGTACTCCATTGCACAAATCCCTCATCCCTATTGCTTTTCTGCGAGTATGTTGTGTATGTTATTTGCTAGACCTGATAGTACTAGGTTCTTTAGAGTCTGGGTTCCCTTAATTGATGCAATTGTCAATTCATCCATTCTGAATTGGGCAGACCTTTTATCTAATTATTTAGCCAAACACATTGCTGAATATAGGAATAAAAGGAATGCTTCCCCTCAAGAAAATTCACCCTTTTTCATGTCCGCTTATGTTATGGATTCCATCTATTATATTTCTACATTTCCAATCATGGGTTGGAAATGGACCATTACAGACCTTACACCAATCCATATTTACCATGAAGAACTCTGGGATTCCAAATACCACTTGCATTTCTATAAAGTCTATTATGGAGTTATGCTGCCTATGTATCAAATGATTTTCGATAAAAATATCCCTAGGGTTTCCAAGGAAGTCAATAGAGATATTGTTCCTACAACCTGATGGTTTGCTGAAGAGAAATTTACTTATGTTCGAGTATTTTGAAGTTCCGCTCTTCCACATGTTTTGCCATATTATGTTCCGGATAGATTGTTGGGGAGAGAAATAGCGTATCAACTTATTAATGGTGTCACCAAACAGTTAAAGGATGACAAAAAGGCTATTTGGCCTTCATTCCCTGTACAGTGTGGTACTTTTTCTTTAGGAAATATTGGCCATACATACAAAGAGGCTCCTAATATTCAGATGTTAAATTTAGCATTTATGCCTGGGAGATTGTATGATCTCAATGATGAAATCAAGAATTACATGGCAAGACTTAAGATCAAGCCTTTTGTAAAAGAAGAGGATCAGTTTGATGACTTCTTTCAGGGAGTCAAAGATTTTTCAAATGCTATTAAGAGGGTTTACAATCAATCAAGTTAGGAACATATCGAAGCTTTTCAGGAATACAGAAATAAGAGATTAAATAATGTCCCTTTGAATTTTCTAGTTATGGAAGAAGAAAAACACACTCTAAGTGTCAGTCTTGACGAAGAAATAAAGGATGATTCTGAAAATGAATCTAGTCAGTCTCAACAGCGATTTGATAAGACCGATCAATCTGAAGATGAGGATGAGTCTACAAAAGCCAATTCGGAAATTGACCAGATTATTCGAGATATAGATTTGCAAGGAAAAATAAACAACAATATTACTGAATTAAATATAGAAGCAGTTCCAAAAGGTCATATCATAGAAGATCAATCTAAATCATCTGAAGGAAAAGACCTAATAAATAAATGGGAACAATTTTCCCAAGCAATAAAAACCTCTAAAGGAAAGGTAAATACTGGTCAAGCAGCAGGTTTTCAAACACCAGAGCCTTCCCAAAGGATAGTTCAGACTGTCAACCCTTTACAAAAAATCCCAGCAACACAGAGCAGAGAGGTTATCTCGGCCCATTCCACAGATCAAATAATTTTGCAAATATAAGACATTCCATCATTGGATATCCTCTATAGTCCCAACCATAGAGCTGTAGTCAAAAGAAATAAGAGAAGAAGGACTGATGAAACGACTCTTAAATATATAGATGAATTATTTGGCATCCTCTGGAAATATTCATCAGAGTATCCTACTGAAAATTTGACTAAAATATCACAATATGCAGGAGCTTATGCTACAGCTACTGTAGATAAGGCAAGTGAAATAAAAGCACTTTCGAAGCAGAGGGAATCCAGGATACAGGAATTAGAACACATGTTAGATACAGAGAAAGTCAAGTCTACAGAACAGATCAGAGCAAATTTAGAACAGTTCCATAAATATTTTGAAAAACTTAAATTGGAACATCATATAGAACTTAAAGATAAACAGATACAACTGGAGAGAACCATGGCAGAATTATAGAATAAATCACAATCAGAAAATTTCATTCAAGACGCATTTGAAATAAATACAATGATTAAAGAGCAACAAAAGGAATTTTGTCATCGAGTTGCTATGATTGATTCTTACTGTGATGCCAATAAAATAATGATTTAGCAAATTTCCATTGAATGTGAGAAACTTCAAAAAAAAATTGAAGAACATATTCAATGGCAAGATTAAAATATGGGAAAACAAGCTAATCTACCTCAGATAGATAAGCTTCATGGAAAATTATTATTTACAGAGTGGAAAAAAAAGATTGCCCAAGCAGAAAAAAAAAAGCAATTAAAAAATTCAGCAAATCAAATGAGGTCATACAGCTTTTATGTGACTAATTATTCAAAACAGGACTTATTGAAGAAAACACGTCTGATGTGTTTTCATTAACAAAAGAAACATAATTGAAATCGACTCAGAGAGCAGAAACATACGAAGAAGAAATCAGGAAAGTTAATAAGTTTGATCAAGAAAATTCTTGGAATTTTCTTATCAAACCTTACCATCAGCAACAGACTCTTCTACTTCTCACAGAATTAGCTAAAAATTCTCAGTCAACTATTTCAAATTCCATCTTCAAGAAACAAATCCGGTCACGAATATCTCAGCTGCCTTAGCTCAAGACACTGCTAGATATCTGCAAATTACGTGACCATACTCCGCAAAAGATGCAGAAGCCTTAAAATTAGGATTTTTAGTTTTTAATTCCTAGATTATTGCTCAAGTTAGAGGAAGGTTGTTTGAAACCTCCTCTACATTTTTGTAAAATATTTAATTTAGTTTGTAGTTAGTTTTAGTATTTAACCCTTCTCATGCATTTAGAGAAGGGTCCAGAATTTTATTAAGAACATTTGCAAAGAATGCTTAATTGTAAGTAAGTTTGTGAATGCCTTGATGAAATAATGGAACACGGTTATATTTAGTTATAAACATCATTTTGTTGATCAATAGCTGGTGCAATTTTGTATTCGTTGAGCAACTCTTTGATTGAAGGATTGGATACGACCTATTATCACTGATCTGATAAACAGAGTAATACGCAACTGGTACTAATATCATGTATGTTATTTCTATTTCTGAAAATTAGTGATGAACACAACTTTCATGAATCATGTATGAAATTAATTATTTATGTCTGAAATATCTGTTGCACTAATGTACAGTATAAAGACAGAAATTAGTTATTTTATATATGGTCATCAGACAATGCGATATATGTTTCATTTTCTTTTGATTAACTAATTTTTTGAGAGAATCATTTTACATGGTAATAATTCTATTTAATCTGAATTGATTTCATGATAGATTCAATAGATATATTTCTAGATCGCATTGAGATATTATATCCCGGGTTATATTAAATTTAATTTAAAGTCTTACATTTAGAGTTAAATTTGCGTTAGTTTGTAGTAATTCATCATTTCAAAATGTTTTGGTAGAAACCCAACAAGTTATCATCTAAAAACCAAAACTGGGAAACTAGTCCCATCACACCCAGTCGGAGCCACTACCCCAAACGGAAAAGGAGTTGCTTTAAGGTCCGGACCAGGTGGTTATCCTCCTTTGTTGTTGTCACAGATTTCTGAGGCCTCAACATTTTTTGCGCTAGAAGGAGGGCCTGACTATGAATGGCAGATAAATCTAAAATTCAAAGCCCTCATAAGAGTCGATCTCCTCAAAAAAAATCTACGATTTCCCGATCACAATCTAGATCATCAACTCAGAAATCGGAAGTAGTAGAAACCTTTCCATCATCCCCTAAAATATCACGTCGTCCATCTACTTCAGAATTCATTTCTGAATCTCCCGAAGTTGAGTCTTTAATTCAGCAATTAGAAGGAATATCTATTTTTGCTGAAAAGCCTGTTAATCTAGAAACATCTGAGGAAAGTATTACTTCTTTATTTAGAGACACTGGTATTAAAACCTGATCTAAAAGTGAGAAGCTTGGAATTGACCCTTTGGAGTTTCCATTAGAATCTCGTTGCAAAAAAGTTACTATATCCAGATAAAAATCAGAAACAAGTGAAGTCATATCAAATTTTCCTTCAATTGTTCCTTCATATTCATCCAATCAATCCAAATCTTCTCTATCTTCCATTTCTTCCACTCAAACAATCAGTGTTGTTACAAGTAGTACTATTCCAATTGTAAGTTCTTCTTCCATTACCTCTACTTTTGGACCTAATTCTACATCTTCACAAAATCCAAATCCAATTATGGCTTCTCAACCTTGGACAAGTCCCGGTGCTGTATTAATAGAAAATCTGAACGCTCTTCCAGATCATCCAGAGAAATGGTTACCTAAATATAATCCAGATGATGGTCTTCCTGTTGAAGAACACATTAATAATTTTATGTTGGCCATGAATTTAAATGGAATTGTTCATTAAGATGTTGTAGTTAGGTTGTTTCCATACACTTTACAAGGATCTGCAGGATCCTGGTACTTTTCCCTTCCAGCAGGATCTATTGCTGATTGGGCAACTTTTGAACAAGTGTTTCTTGCAAAATTTGGAGATGATAGAACTATTGCATCTTTAATCAATGCCCTTTCTAATCTCAAAGTAAATTCAGGTGAAAATGTTAAAGATTTCAACTCCAGATTCAACAGATTATTAAATAAAATCCCAACTACTTCTAAACCTATTGTTGAGGTACAAATAGAATTGTATATTTCTTCTTTACCTTCTAATATAGCTATTTTTGTAGATAGGGCTAATAAAGATACTCTCTTAGAAAACTTGAAAGAAGCTCTCGCAGTACAAAAGAGGATTTTAGCATTAGAGAAACGATTAGAGACAGAAGAAAGGAAAACAAATAAATTGACATTTAGTCAAGATTCTAAAAAGAAAACCTCAAAAGGTCCATTTGATCTTGAAGGTCTTCAAAAAGTATTAAAGACTATGTCAAATGATATGATTGATATAAAGAAACAAGTTGCTGAAAATTTAGCCGCTAAAAAATCATTTTGTCCATTCAAGAAAAATACTTCTTCAACATCTCAGCCTCCAAATGAAATTTCAAACGCTGAATCTGACCAAGAAATTGAAGATCCCTCACCGTCTAAAAACGAATTAGAATCTGAAGAAGAAGTTGAATTAAATGGTTTATGGGATTTCATTCTTCCAACAGAGGAAGAAAATGAAGCTATGTCTATATCTACAAGAAGTAAACCTTATTTAGATCCAATTGTGTCAAATCCCAAACAAAATTATGTTCCTACGAAATAAAGAATCAAAAAATCTAAAACTGTACATACAGATCCGATTTTATCAGATCCTTCTACAAATTTCAAAACTTTGATTGTATCAGATACAGTCGAATACAACATAGTAGAGGATATGAAAAAGATCAAGGCAAATATCTCACTACATGAAATGACCAAACTCAAACAACAACAAAATATTTTTCTTAGAGAACTCAAAGTGATTCCTGTAGAACCGATGTAACCACCAGTTATGGCACAAGCTTCGAAGTATATGGGAAAACCTCCATCATTTATCAATAAAGTGAATTCCAATGATCTTGTTTTAATTGGTGATAAATCTATTTCTCAAACTCCTCCTTTTCTTTTGACTTATGAAATTTTTAACAAGAATGTTCATAATTGTCTTATTGATTCAGGAGCTTCTTCAAACATTATGCCAAGAATAGTGTGTACAAAATTAAATATCACTCCTCAAAAAAAATCTGTAAATATAGTTCAATTGGATAGAACAAAAGTTGAAGTTATTGGAGAAATGATATCGGTATCTATTAGATTATCATCTAATCCAAGAGTATCACAAGTGATTGATATATTAGTTGCAGACATTCCTGAGTTTTATGGCCTTATTTTAAGCAGGATTGGTCTGAGAAATTACATGGATATTTCGCTACTGACTGGTCACATATGTGGTTACCATACAATGGCAAACCAAATCAAATCAGAATTGAACGTGAGAAATTTATGAAACACACAGTTACTAAATTAGAGGGACCAAATGAACCTATAGCTTTTACTAATAATATTATAGGGAATTATTCAGCAGAATCATCCCTTGGTCCATTTAACGCTCAGGTTTCACCTTTTTCAACAAATACTGTTACTTCTCAAATTGAAAACTTTTCTCAAACAAACTCTTCTAGATGTGTTAATTTTAGCAATCAAATTCCAGAACAATCTTTATTTGGACTTTATTTTTTGATGGTTCGAAATCAGAAGATGGTGCAGGAGCAAGTTGCATTTTAATCAATCCTCAAGGAGAGAAAATGATGCTAGCATGTAGACTCAAGTTTCAATGCACAAATAATACTACTGAATATGAAGCATTGATACAAGGTATGCATAAAGCTATAGGATTGAATGTTAAATATTTGTAAGTATATGGATATTCTGAAATAATAGTCAAACAAGTCAGGAACATGATTCATTGTATCTCCGGACACTTGAGACATTATCAAACTCTAGCTCAGAATCTCATTTCTCATTTTACAACATTGAATATCTCTACAATTCCTAGATTACAAAATGCAAGCATTGATTTACTTGCTAATGTAGCATCTAGACTTATACCACCTGAAGAATTTAGCCCAGATACATTTTCAATTGAATTAATTTTTAGACCATCCATTCCAAATAATATAACAAATTGGAAAGTATTTAATGATGATGCAGATATAGTAGACTTTCTTACATCAGACAAAGCTTATGAAGGTCAAATTTTGGATGAAAATGAACATGATTTACAGATTAAAGATAAAACAAACAATAATTCAATTCCCAAATCTGTAGTCAAAATGGAAGACCTTTATGACTTAAAAGATAGGTTTAAAAAAGTGACCAATTCAAAAATTCAAAGTTCAACTTTAAAGTTGAATTGATTAATCTTGGTACTTCAAAAAAACCTAAAAATATCAACTTAGGTCTTGGTATAAGATATGAAGAGAGGATATCATTCATTAAATTGTTTAAGAAATATAAAGAAATCTTTGCATGGGATTATTTAGATCTTAAAACATATGATACCTCCATAATTCAACATACCATTCCTATGATATCAGATGATAAAACTTTCCAACAAAAACTCAGGAAAATTCATCCAAATTTAGAAAGTCAAATTAAATCTAAACTGAATAAAATGCTCAAAGCCAAAGTCATTTTTCCTGTTAGACATTCCAAATGGGTGTCAAACATGGTTCCTGTTAGGAAAAACGATGGGAATTTGCATAGATTTTAGGAATTTGAATAAAGCCTATCAGAAAGATAATTTTCCCTTACCTACCATGGAACAGATATTACAATCAGTTGCAGGGTCTGAATTGATCTCTTTTCTAGACGGATTTTCAGGGTATAATCAGATCATGGTTCATCTTGACGATAGATTAAAAACAACATTTAGAACAAAATGGGGAACATAAGCATATCAGAAAATGCCTTTTGGATTGTTTAATGCTGGAGCTACGTTTCAACGTGCTATGGATATAGCTTTTAGATGACTAATCAATAGCTTAGTTTTTATATAGTTAGATGACATTACTGTTTATTCTAATCATAGAAACAATCATATTAATCATTTAAAAAATATTTTCGAAAGATGTAGAAGATATTCTATTTCCCTAAATCCTAAAAAATGTTTTTTTGCTTTATCAGAAGGTAAACTATTAGGATTTATTGTTTCTAAAAATGGAATTCATATAGACCCTGATAGGATCCAAGAAATTGAAAATATTCCTTTGCCACATAATAAAAAAACAGTGCAATCATTTTTAGGAAAAATTAATTTTGTAAAAATATTTGTTCCCGATTTCTCCCAAGTTGTCCTTCCCCTACAATCAATGATCAAGAAAAATTCAATTTTTAAATGGGGAAAAGAAGAAAGAAATTCTTTTGAGTTAATTAAGAAAGCGATTGTTGAAGCTCCCTCTTTAACAACTCCTTATTTTCTCAAATCCTTTGTGTTATACACATTTTCTTTGGATACATCATATGTAGCCGTTTTAACAAAATTAAATGATCAAAACATTGAAGCACCTATTGCATTTTTTAGTTCTAATCTTTAAGGTGCTGAGTTAAACTATTCAACTGTAGAAAAAAAGCTTATGTCGTGGTTAAATCTTTGAAACATTTTAGACATTTTCTCTTAAAAACACACACCAAGATAATAGTACCTTACTCGAAAGTAAGGCAATTATTAATACAACGAGAAGTAGGAGAGAAAAGAGCAAATTGGGTCACTGCACTTCAGGAATATGATGTAGAAATACACCCAGCTAAAATTGTTAAAGGACAAGGTCTCTGCAAAATGTTAACTGGATCTTCTCATTTGCCTAAAGATGAAGATCAATCAGAAGAAATACAAATATCTGAGGTAAGCCTAGACGATTCTCAGTCACAATATACTGATATGAAATTCTTCTTAAAAATGGATATGCTCCTTTAAATCTCAATTATACTGCAAAGCGTGCTTTGAGACTTAAAGAAAATCAATATCAACTCGTAAATGATATATTATTTAGGAAGAATTATGATTCTGTATTATTAATATGCTTAGAGAAAACTGAAGCTGAAAAGGTATTACAGGAACTACATGATGGACCAGCTGGAGGTCATTTCGGAGGAAATACCATAGCTCATAAAATATTGCATGCCAGTTACTATTGGCCAACTTTGTTTAAAGATGCACATGAATATGCAAGAAAATGTAAAACATGTCAAACTATAGCAGGAAGAGAAAGGAAATCAACATTTCCATTACAACCAGTAAATATCCAACAACCATTTGAACAATGGGGGTTAGATATTATAGGTAAAATAACTCCAAACTCTTCAAAGAAGAACAGGTATATTATAACTGCAACTGATTATTTCACAAAATGGGTAGAAGTTATCCCATTGAAAGTGGTCAATACACAGAATATTACTGATTTTATTGATCAATTCTTAATTACCAGGTTTGGCCTTCCATCAGCTTTGATATTTGATAATGCATCTTACTTTTCTGGAAAAGCAATGATTGAATTTGCTTTGAAAATAGGTTTTAAATTAAAATACTTAGCCAATTATTACCCACAAGGAAATGGATTAGCTGAATCTACGAATAAAAACCTTATCAAAATCATTAAAAGAACTGTGGAGCAAAATCATAAGAACTGGCATAAAGCATTATTATTTTCTCCTCGACAGATAGAATCACTCAAAATGCTTCAATAGGCACTTCACCATTTGTGTTATTTTATGGAAAAGAAGCAATTCTACCCTCAAATGTAACAATACCATCATTTGCTTTAGTACAATTTATTGATGAAAATCCTTCTTCTTCTCTCCAACTTAGACAAGGTAAAATCCTTAAGTTAGAAGAAGAAAGAGAAAAAGCTAAAAAAACTCATATCCATCATCAACAAGTAATAAAAGCCTTGTTAGTTCAAAATATTTTCAAATTGGTGATTTGGTATTAAAATGGGATAAAGCTCATGAAGAAAAGGGTAAACACACAAAGTTGCAAAAACTCTGGCTAGGACCATTTCAAATAATCGAAAAAATTGGTTCATCAACATTTCTGTTACAGGATTTATTAGGTAAAAAATATTCTTTACCTATTAATGGGAAAATTTTGAAAAAATATTTTTCATACAAGGCAATCCTTCTATCTTTGTACATTAAAATTTTACTTTCATATAGAGATAAAATTGTTTAGTACTGACAATTGACTTTTCAAAAATAAGTCTTAGATGATTTTTTTTTTTTGCTTTTTCTTCTTCCACTTATTAAAAAATAGAACTGTTAAAGAAAAAATCGAAAGATTTAGGAAAAAAAAGATTCATTTTATCTTTCTAGAAAAATGGAATTTCAATAAAACACTTATTTTGTTTGAAAAACTCTCATTTTTATCTAGTATGAAAATTCTTTTGTTAGTCATGAAAAAAAAATTATATTATAGTAAAAAAATCTTCTTCAGAAAAGCAATCTAACAACTAGACATTATCATCTGGCATCTTAGAAAGAAATATGATTCATCCCATCCAATAAATCTTTTAATTTTCAAAAGAAATTTAAAAAAGAAAAAAAAAAGTTTCGAGAAAACTTAAAAGATAATAAGTCTCATCACGAGCTTGTTTACCATGTTCATGGAAAAATAATTAAACTGACATTACTAATATTGTCTACCAAAACAATGTAATGACTTGAGATTATATCATATAGACAAGGGGTCTCATCACGAGCCAGCTTGATCAGTTTAATTACTATTTATGAATGGCATTGTCACTCTTTCGTTACCAAGCCAAGACAATGGCTTTTAAGCAGATAAAAATAATAAAGAAAAAATAATTTACTTATGAAAATGATGAGAAATACTGTATAGAAAAATGGATCATAGCCGGTTAAAACATAACCCTGCCAAAAGCTTAAAACTACCTATTGGAACAGAGGCTCTATCTATGAATAAAGAGTAAAATTATAAAAAGCTTTATCTGTAAATATTATTTCCTATCTTATTTTTAACTAAGTAAAGACTGATATTGATTTTAATACTTATATATTTTTAGAGAAATTCTCCAAAAATAAGTGAATAAATGAAATTCTCGTTATTTGAAAAAAGATATTATTTATTTGAAATTTCATTTCTTTAACTATTTTATTTTTATGTAGAAGGATTTAGAGTTTTCAATTTTTTTTATTAGAGATATCTGGTTCGTCCAAGTGAATCGCCAATTGTTGTACTATACAACAACCATTTTTATAAATAGGGACCCTTTAGAAATAAATGAAAAAACCTTATTATAAAAAAGATACTTAGGAAATAAAATTCTGCCCAAAAGGCTCATCGCTCATCATAAATGTTATTTTTTCAAAAAAGAAACCTTAAAGAATAAAATCTGTGAATAGCAAAACGCATTCTTTAGAAAGATTTACTTTTCTTTTTTTGCATCGCACTTGACTTAGCTAAGACTTAAAGGAGCAAAGTGATAAATGTTGCGATAACAGTGGACCCGACGAAGCGAATAAACTCAAAAATATAATCTTTTTCGCATCGCATCCATTTTTTCGCTTTCGCAAATCGCATCGCGTGCAACTTATATTATAGACTTAAATATATCTTTTAAATCTTGCGATCTGCGATTTGCACAGATCACATTTTGCAATGTTTACGAGACAATCATGAAATATTATAAGAAATCATTGCGATTTGCGCATTTAATAATCTCAGCGTGTGAAGAGAAACTTATGTCATATCAGATTGAATTTTAGAACTTAACAACTATAAACGATTAATAAGCATTGCATGCGAAGCCAGGTGAAGCCATGTTAAGCATTAAATTTTGAAATCATAATGAACTATGAAGAGATGATTGATAAGATTGACAGAGTTTCGCGTGAGTTTGAAATAAATTTTTGATACGTCTTTGTAAATGCTTGTGATATCTTTCATTTTCATTATCAGGAAATCAGTTATCGAATTGAGAGAGTCTGAGATGAGTAAGAAATGTAAAGAAATATCTCAAGCATTGCCCTCAGAAGATACAGATATGCCTTCGCTATTCTCAGACACTGTCTGTAACAAGGATTGCGGTGTCTCGTCATGGGAGGCTATGTAAAAAATATTTGAGGATGAAGGGCCAAAAGTGATAACAAAGATATATGAAACAGGCACTGATATCACTTCCGAAGCAACTCTTTTCGATGTTGCATGCTCTTTTATTCATAAGATAGCCGCGAGACCAAAAATTATGCCTTACATAGATATGATCAAGTGGGTGGTTGAAAATCTGAATATAGAAGACAGAGTATTTAAAAATTCCAGAGGAGAGACTATGGGTTCTTTTAAAGCCGAAGATTTGGCATCCATGTATCATTTACCAGCTTCGCAACAAAATTATGACAATAGATATGTGCAAATGTTCAAAGCTAAACATCCAGATCTTATCAAGGTCATCCATGAGTGGAAGGACATTGAGGGAAAACTGAAGCAAAAAAAATCTGGTACGTACTCCACTTCACAAATCCCTCATCCCTATTGCTTTACTGCGGGTATGTTGTGTAGGTTATTTGATAGACTTGATAGTACTAGGTTCTCAAGAGACTGGGTTCCCTTAATTGAGACAATCGTCAATTCATCCATTCTGAATTGGGCAGAACTTTTATCTAATTATTTAGCCAAACACATTGCTAAATATAGGAATAAAAGGGATGCTTCCCCTCAAGAAAATTCACCCTTTTTCATGCCCGCTTATGTTATGGATTCCATCTGTTATATTTCTACATTTCCAATCATGGGTTGGAAATGGACTATTACAGACCCTACACCAATCCATATTTACCACGAAGAACTCTGAGATTCCAAATACCACATGCATTTCTATAAAGTCTGTTATGGAGTTATGCTACCTATGTATCAAATGAGTTTTGATAAAAATATCCCTAGGTTTTCCAAGGAAGTCAGTAGAGATATTGTTCCTACAACCCGATGGTTTGCTGAAGAGAAATTTACTTATGTTCGAGTATTTGGAAGTTCCGCTCTTCCACATGTTTTGCCATATTATGTTCCGGATATATTGCTGGGGAGAGAAATAGCTTATCAACTTATTAATGGTGTAACCAAACAGTTAAAGGATGACAAAAAGGCTATTTGGCCTTCATTCCCTGTACAGTGTGGTAATTTTGCTTTAGCCAATATTAGCCATACATACAAAGAGGCTCCTAATATTCAGATGTTAAATTTAGCATTTATGCCTGAGAGACTGTATGATCCCAATGATGAAATCAAGAATTACATGGCAAGACTTAAGATCAAGCCTTTTGTAAAAGAAGAGGATCAGTTTAGTGAATTCTTTCAGGGAGTCGAAGATTTTTCAGATGTTATTAAGAGGGTTTCCAATCAATCAAGTCGGGAATATATCGAAGCTTTTCAGGAATATAGACATAAGAAATTAAAGAATGTCCCTTTGAATTTTCTAGTTATGGAAGAAGAAAAACACACTCCAAGTGTTAGTCTTGATGAAGAAATAAGGGATGATTCTGAAAATGAATCTGGTCAGTCTCAACAGCAATATTATAAGACCGATCAATCTGAAGATGAGGCTGAGTCTACAAAAGATAATTCGGAAATTGACCAAATTATTTGAGATATAGAGTTGCAAGGAAAAATAAACAACAATATTACTGAATTAAATACAGAAGCAGTTCCAAAAGGTCAGATCATAGAATATCAATCTAAATCATCTGAAGGAAAATACCTAATAAATGAATGGGAACAATTTTCCCAAGCAATAAAAACTTCTAAAGGAAAGGTAAATACTGGTCAAGCAACAGGTTTTCAAACACTAGAGCCTTCCCAGAGGATAGTTCAGATGGTCAACCCTTTACAAACAATCCCATCAAAACAGAGCAGAGAGGCTATCTCGGCCCATTCCATAAATCAAATAATGTTGCAAATAGAAGACATTCCATCATTGGATATATTCTATAGTCCCAGCCATAGAGCTGTAGTCAAAAGAAATAAGAGAAGAAGGACTGATGAAACGACTCTTAAATCTACAGATGAATCAGTTGAAATCCTCTAGAAAGATTCATCAGAGGATCCTACTGAAAATTTGACTAAATTATCACAATATGCAGGAGCTTATGCTACAACTACTGTAGATAAGGCAAGTGAAATCAAAGAACTTTTGAAGCAGATGGAATCCAGGATATAGGAATTGGAACACATGTTAGATACAGAGAAAGTCAAGTTTACAGAATAGATCAGAGCAAATTTAGAACAGTTCCATAAATATTTTGAAAAACTTAAATTGGAAAATCATACAAAACTTAAAGATAAACAGATACAACTGGAGAGAACCATGGCAGAATTACAGAATCAATGAGAGTGAGAAAAGTTCATTCAAGAAGCATTTGAAATAAATACAATGATTAAAGAGCAACAAAAGGAATTTTGTCATCAAGTTGCTATGATTGATTCTTACTGTGATTCCAACAAAATAATGATTCAACAAATTTCCATTCAAAAACTTGAATGTGAGAAACTTCAAAAACAAATTGAAGAACATATTCAATGGCAAGATTTAGATATGGGAAAACAAGCTAATCTACCTCAGATAGATAAGCTTCATGGAAAATTATTATTTATAGAGTGGAAAACACTGATTGCCCAAGTAGAAAAAGCAGCAATTAAAACATTTAGCAAATCAAACGAGGTCATACAACTTTTATGTGACCAATTATTCAAAACAGGACTTGTTGAAGAAAATACGTCTGATGTGTTTTAATTAACAAAAGAAACAAAATTGAAATGGACTCAGAGAGTAGAAAAACATGAAGAAGCAATTAGGAAAGTTAATAAGTTTGATCAAGAAAATTCTTGGAATTTTCTGATCAAACCTTACCATCAAAAACATACTCTTCTACTTCTCACAAAATCAGCTAAAAAGTCTCAGTCAACAATTTCAAATTCCATCTTCAAGAATCAAATCTAGTCACAAATATCTCAGCCGCCTCAGCTCAAGACACTACTAGATATCTGTAAATTACGTCACCATACTCCGCAAAAGATGCAAAAGCCTTAAAATTAGGATTTTTAGTTTTTAATTCCTAGATTATTGTTCAAGTTAGAGGAAGATTGTTTGAAACCTCCTCTACATTTTTGTAAAATATTTAATTTAGTTTGTAGTTAGTTTTAATATTTAAACCCTTCTCATGCATTTAGAGAAGGGTCCAGAATTTTATTAAGAACATTTGCAAAGAATGCTTATTGTAAGTAAGTTTGTGAATGCCTTGATGAAATAATGGAACACGGTTATATTCAGTTATAAACATCATTTTGTTGATCAATGCCTGGTGAAATTTTGTATTCGTTGAGCAACTCCTTGATTGAAGGATTGGATACGACCTATTATCACTGATCTGATAAACAGAGTAATACGCAACTGTACTAATATCATGTATGTTATTTCTGTTTTTGAAAATTAGTGATGAACACAAATTTCATGAATCATGTATGAAATTAATTGTTTATGTTTGAAATATGTGTTGCACTAATGTACAATATAAAGACAGAAATTAGTTATTTTATATATGGTCATCAGACAATGCGATATATGTTTCATTTTCTTTTGATTAACTAATTTTTCGAGAGAATCATTTTACATGGTGATAATTCTATTTAATCTGAATTGATTTCATGATAGATTCAATAGATATATTTCTAGATCACATTGAGATATTATATCCCGGGTTAGATTAAATTTAATTTAAAGTCTTGCATTTAGAGTTAAATTTGTGTTAGTTTGTAGTTATTCATCATTTCAAAATGTTTTGGTAGAAACCCAACAAGTTATCATCTAAAAACCAAAACTGGGAAACTGGTCCCATCACACTAAGTCAGATCCACTACCCCAAACGGAAAAGGAGCTGCTTTAAGGTCCAGATCGGGTGGTTATCCCCCTTTGTTTTTGCCACAGATTTCTGAGGCCTCAACACATCCTTAGAAGATGATGTGGATAGAGTGTGGTCCCTTAATATATGGATGAGGTTGATGGCATCGAAAATGTGACACATGTAACATACCCCTACTAAATTGATTCTAATCAAACTTGCAAAAGCTTGATTTTGATATCTCATACATTTTTCCAATAAATTTACAAGTAAGCCTTTCTTAAAATACTTTGTAGATTGCAACATCCCTCGTGAAAATTCCATGTAATAAAGTTAAAAATAATAACCACGGTTGATGGGAGATTTATTCCAAGCTGAATGTTGGGAAAAATATCCTAGAGGGTGTTCATTTGGTTTAATATGGCTAAGGAAATTTGCAAAGGCAATGGAAAAGGCATTGGAAAGGAAAAATGGTATTTTTAACACATTTATTTATGAAAATAATGGGAATTAGAAGAAAAGGGAGATGAAAGGTCACAAGTTGCATGCGAGGAGGAAAATGAAGAAAATAGAGGCCTCTTATATAAAAAGGCCTCGGAGGATCAGTTGCTACCTTTTGTCAGTGCATTTTTTGGAGTTCTCTCATTATTCTCTCTCTCTCACACTCACTCTTGGATATTTAGAGTTTTTGGAGCAAGAAAGGCAAGAAAGAAAGAAGTACGAGGAAGCAAGCAAGGAGAAGCAGGAATCAAGCAGCTACAACATGATTCTTTGCAAATATTGATTTGCATGTATGGTTTCCTTGCTATATTTGGCATGCATGGTATTGCATGTGGTTCTTTGTTTTATTGGCATGGGTTTTTTCCAGGTGTGACAGTGTATTCAACCTAGCCTTTTCATTTCTGAATATCATGGTGTTGTGGAGTTCTCATGTTTGGTTTAGTTGGATTACTGGATGGATTCAAAGTTGAGTGAGGTGGATCTTTGAATGATTATGGAACTGGTTCATGTGTTGCCTTGGTTTAGGGCCTAGTAATCTAGGTTTGGATTGTGGTAAAGCTTGAGAGTTGGTTTGCTCTCCATTTTAGTTTTAGGAATCCTGGATTTGGTATATACGGTAAATCCTGGAGATTATGTCTCGATTTACGGCCTAATGACCCCTGGTTCATACTGTGGGTTGCGGTAAATCCTGAGAGACTAGGAGACATGAAAATTCCTCATGGTTTAGGCGGAGAGAATCCAGTAATATCCATGCTTGTGTTAGCCTAGTGATCGGGTGTAGATAACGGTAAAGCCAGGTTTATGATTGATGAAGGTGAGGTGGTTTATCCTCAGGATTCCATGGTTGGTTCTTTTGATTTGATTCCCACATTCATGCTTGTAATATGGCATAGGGGTGATTGGTTTAAGAGAGATTTGGCTCAACCAATCTATTTTCGGGTGGAACGTGTGTTAGCATGATTCTTTCGTTGTAAAAGATCACTTTAGCTATGCATATCAAGTAGCCCTAACATCAAGCATGGCTGAAAAATATCTTTAGATTTGTTGCATAATATTAGATCTAAGCATAAAAGACATTAAGCAGATAAAATGTGAAATGGCTCCATGCATCCAATGAACAAGACAAGAACAATGTATAAAAAGAATCTTATATTATATTAAAGAATGGGGCACCTGAGAGGAAAACAAGAAAGGTGTTTTCCAGTTCTCCTCAGTGGGATGGGTTCTTGGAAGTCCTCAGTGTTTCAGATCTAAAAATCCTCTCTTTGGTTAATGTGGAAAACCCTAACAAACATGGAACTCAATGGGAGTTCAAAATGCAAACAAATGAAATTGGTGACCAAGAGTAGATCTAGTGTGATCCAATGCAATGGAGGTGACTAATGAATGGGGAAAACCCTTCTATTTATAACAAAATATTGGGGTTTTCTAGAACTCGGTGCATGAATAAAATATTATTAATCACATTCTAGAATCACCTTTTAGGAATATTTTATTATATTTGTTGGAGGGAAAAGGGTTTTTGACTTGGGTCAATTCCTTTATTTATAAATAACAAATAAATAAACGATTTATTTATTATTTAAGGGAAATGAGGGGAATATAATTAAATAAATAATGGTTTACTTAATTATTTAAAAATGATTTAGTCAAATTTAACTATGAATAATATTTAAATAATGATTTAAATAACTTATTCTTAGGAAATAATTAAATAAATAATGATTTATTTAATTGATTACCTTGTTTTGGGTTAAATATGACCAAGAAATGTAAACAGATGTGGTGAAAGTGATTTTACTTGGGGTAAAATTGGTCTTACATGGTGTACTTGGGTAAAACCAGTGCTGGCCTAATCATGAGCTAGAAATCAAGAATGATGTATCCCACATACATGCGATGCCTGGAATAATCGTCAGGACTTATACAATAATATGGTAGTACATGAGATATTAATACACCCAAATGCCCCCTACTCACGGGGAAGGGCTGGCGAAATAGGACCGACACGTGCAAATCGAAGAGGTGCTGCAAGCGACTGAGGCCGATATCATCAAATGAGAGGAGCTGCATCAAGTGCTGGAATGAAGAAGTCATCCGGGTATGCGGGGGGTTACTTGCAGGGCCACCCCCTCCTGAGGGTTGAGACATCTCACACACACCCGGGTATCACCAATAGCTATTGCTGCATCACTGCACCATCAAGTGTATAGATCACGATCAGGCGGAAAAGAGCTCGAACCAAGGTACACTGCCCCCTAGACCTGACTTCTGGATTAAATGAGCTGATGTCGACAAAAGTAGGTCCACCATGGGTGAGGCAAGAAGGGAACCCCAACTAAGGCGCGAGAGGAAATAGTGGAGCGACGAACATACGGACACTAATGATGATAAAAATGAGGGATACTAAGTGGCGGAGGGACGACTTCCCTTGTTAGAGCATAAAAAGCAGGGATGGCTTGACAGCGACTGACACAATATCAGGAGGGATAGGGAACAATGGGACTGAGGGCCATACTGTGCAACATGAGGGAGGGACTAAGCAATGAAGGATGAAGGACTATAGCGGGAAAAAGAAAAGAAAAGGGACGCGAGATAGACTCTATGACTGATGATGACTCAACTCGGATGCTCTAAACAAGGGCGACTCGATGGTGCTGCCACACAGTAAAGGTCCAATGGGGAACTATGAAAACATGAGTACAAGAGGGTATCTCATGACGAAAATCAACACGAACAAAGACAAGTAAGAAGGCAAAGTGGTGCCCCCAGGTACAAGTGTTTTAAGTGAAGAAATTCGATTTGTAGGGGAGGTGAATAGACTCTTCGAGGAAAAAATGTGTCCTAGTAAAGGATCAAGGTACGAAAAACTAAAAGGTATCCAGAGCTCATGAACAGGCCAGGTCGCACTTTTTGGGGTCTGTTCTGTGACCTGGGTAGCATGTACTGGGCAGAAAACTGCGACTTGTCCCAGGAAATGACCTGAAAAAGTGAGACCTGGCAGAGAAAGGGGGTTTCGGTGCTGTTTTTGGCTGAGATCTGGAATTTTTATGGTTGAGGGGCATAGGTGCCCCTAAGCATGTTGTGGTCATGCAAAAATGTATGTAGAAAAAAAGGGGAATCTAAACACATTTTAAGGATATGGTGTGCCATTTGTTTTGGTTATGGTTATGCAGTTTGAGAAAGGAAATGGAGGATTACCAATCTCGTTTAGTACTGCATATATGAATCAAATGGACGTTAAGTTTCAGTGTTGGCATACCTAGGGCCACTATCCCAAACAGAGGAGTTGGAGATAATGAACTGATGCGCTCTTAGAAAACGGATAGGTTGGTCAACAACAAGGTCAAAAAGACTGGGTTGCTGATGTAAGATGAAGGAACGATAAGGGGTATCATCCCTAGAGTGATCTGAAGTGATATGGGGCTCTAGAGTTTCTTCTAAATGTGGAAGAATAAGGGTACTAAAGTCAGCACGACCAGATATACTAGGAGAGTTGTGGAGAATTGTTTCTCTTGGTCTCTCAAATATGGGTGCCCCCTTACTCAAACATTGGGTTTCAATGTAATGGCCACAAGGTGTATGTGGTGTGAACACATGGGTTCGATGTAAGGGGGAATAGATAAAGTCAGGGGTGGGGATTTCTTCCATAATTTCGTCATCGTGATAGAGGATGGGTGACTGGTGGAAGAAAGACTACCTGACGCGGCGAAGCTACCTGACTTGTCATTATGAGAAGAGAGGTTCACATGCGCATCGTCACAAGGGGGGATAGAAGAGTAAGCAGATAAGGGATCTGTCGATGTTGAGCCCGGGGTGATTGCTGAAGGAGGGTCAAGCGAAACAACAGGGGAGGATTCAAAGGGAATGTTCCCCAAGGGTCGCATGGATGATGAGAGGTAGAATATGGTGGACGAAGGTTCCGTCATCTTGACATCAGGAGGGGGAATGTCAATGGGAGCCGTCATGTCTAGTAATTTTGTTGAAGCAAAACACACAAATAGGGGAGAGGTGGACTCGTGACGCGTGGCCTCGAATTGGCGGACCGCGGCTAGAGAGGTGCGGAAGTCCTTGAGGCGGGGACAAAGGTGGGTGTAATGGCCATGGAGATCACACAAAGCACAGGGGTGGTTGGTGTGAATAGTCTGGGGGTTCTTGGCCGCAGCCGCGGAAGGAAAAAAGGCTTCCGGGACCGTGGACTCAGGGAACGCGACATTAACCATGGGCTTGAGATGAGGCAATTCAGGACAAGTATGGGTGGCATGGCCAACAACATCACACAAAGCACACAGGATGGTATGCTTTGGAGACTGAGGAGGGGCAGGGTTTGTCGGGGCTGCCTTGTCCTTTGGTGCCCCCCTGTGAGCTTTGCCAGTCTTACCCGAAGTGGTCACAACAGGAGGTGGGTCCTGTTGAGGTGACTGAGGCACTGTTGCAGCGGGAGAAGTCATGGGGACCGGTTGGACCGGGGTCAAAGCAAGATAAGGTTTGGGTTGACCGGGTGGGGTAGCGGCTGGAGGATCAAGGTACCAGAAGGGAATCCTAAGGGTCAGGTTAGGAAGAGAGAGGGTGGCCACGACAGGTACCGTGTACACTCCTGGTGGGGGATCTAGGAACGGTAGCTGACCAGCGGGGTAATGGCCAGGAGGGACGGCTCCAAGATGGTTGAGACCTGGTGGAGCCAACCCAGGAGGGTAGAGAGGCACATGGGTATTAGCAGTAGGAGAAGGGTCAGAAGGGAGAGGTCCGACAGGCTGAGGCGAAGGTCTAGGAGTGGGTTTCCGCAAGCGATGTTGAGGTTGCTGACTAGCCGAAGCGGGCTGTTTAAGGTCAACCCAAGACGATTGCATCATGCAAACATTTGCTAAGTTGGGATCAGAGACAGGAGGAGGAGGAAGACCAAGGAAGGTTCCAAGCAAGGAGGAGTCTTTGTAAATGCCGGGGGAAACATTGGTCAAAGAATCAACGGTTTGCTTATTGGTGACAGCAGAGATGGTGGACTCAGGGGAAGTCTGAGATGTTGGTTCATGATACGTCAACTGGTCGATGGTGACAATATTTCCATTATGTGGGAAAAATAGCTTGTGGTGGACTGCGGATGGGACGGTAGACATGGCATAGGTGTAACTACACCCTAAAATAATGTTATAGTCAAGAAGGGCGTCGATAACTTCAACGTCGACACAAACAGTCTTGCCCGCAAGGGTGATAGGACAATTACGGAAAAGGCCAATGGGCTGGGAGGCATGGCCATCCCACGCACGAAGGGTGATTGTGGAAGGGGCCAGCTCAGGAGATCCGAGTTGTTTCCAAACCGAAGCAGACATTACACAGGTGGATGCCCCCTTGTCAATGATGCACCAGGAAATGTTAGCGTTCCGGATTTTGACTGAGATTTGGAAAGCGACGGAAGCAGGAAGAGGAGGAGACTTTGACTGATGGGCATCGAAAACAATCAATTGGTCATCTGCTGGATCTACAGCGCCCAGGGTAGATAGTAGAGCATTTCTTTGGGAGGGGCATGACTGGAGGAGTTCCAGCATTGAAATGGCAACATGAGAGTGGGCCAGCGCATCTACTATGCTAAATGAATGGGCAGCTCGGTCAGAAGTAGCATTTCGGCGTAATGGTCCCTTAGGAAGCTTGGTATGAACCTCGGCATTGGGCGGAGGGATGTGCAAGGGACCATCAGTTGTAAAAAGAGGCTCTGTAGAACCTAAAGAAGGTGACTCGGGGGTAGATGGAGCAAGAGGCTGGGGGTACGGACGGGACTGAGTTTGAAGGTTAAGGTCGACGGTTATAGGTTGGTCAGAGTTCATCATGAGGATCTGGTAATCAGCGGTACCAGATGGAGGAGGTTGAGTGGTTACTGGTCCGTGAGGTGGTTGGGTAGCCACAAATCCCTATTGTGCATCCACCTGCTCTTGAGGGGGCGGGGAATGTTGTTGTGGGGGTTGAAAAGACAAGGGAGGCAGAGGAGAGAATGTTGGAGGAGCTGGAGCACTAGGCTGTGGATATGGATGATAATGAGGTTTGGGAACAGTGTGGTAATCCAGAGGTTGGGAAGAAACACGAGGCGTGCCAGATCCTGGATGCATGCTACCGGGAGGGGGAGAAGTGCAGGAGGTGGTGCCCCCTCCCCCAAGAAAACCATAGCTCATGGGAGGTGGGGCGGATGGATGAGAGAGAGCTCCAACGAAACTGTCGGCGGCATGAGGTGCCCCCGGTGCGTTAGTGCCACTGGGTCTGGGGAGGTCAGGAAGGACGGTATAAACATAACCTGATTGAGCATAGATCAGGTCATATTTCAAGGCTATTTGGAGGACGACTTCTTCGGTTTGAGGGAAGTGGGATGCGACATCTTTGCCAATGGGAGGTAAGAGAGAGTCAAGGAACCAGTCCATATAGACACGGTATTCGAAGGTAGGGGCTTGAAATAGGCTCTTTCTTCTCCGCCATTCTTTAACATGATCGAATAGGCGGGTTGCAGACGATTGATGGAAAGAAGTCAAAATTTCGATACCAATGTCATAACGAGGGGGAAGCTGGAAATAAGATAAGAAGGTGCCGGCAAGGGTCGCAAAGGTGGTATGGGAAGAGGTGGGCTGGTCAACATACCATTTAGAAGCGTCACCCGTAAGCATGCGTTGGAACAATCTAAGACGAATGGAGTCCTCGGTAATGGAATTGGAGGAACACCACATATGGAAGGATCGGATATGGTTGGAGGGATCCTCACTAGAAAGGCCTTCGAACTTGGGAATGTCAGAGGGGAGCTTGGTTGGCATAGCGGGCCAACTAACATCGTGGCGGATAGGGTCATTAATAAGCTGATTGAGGTCGGGGAGACTAAGGCCGACCATATAAGGGAGTAATGGGGCAGTCGAGGTAGGTCCCGCGGTGGTTCCACTGGAAACAGAGCCAACAGTAGTACTGGGGTTACTGCTGGTAGTAGGCCCTGAAGTAGACATGGTGAAAGTGGCAGAGGGAGAACCCAAACAATCAAAGGAAGAGTCGGAGTGCGGACTCGGGGGAGGAATTACTCTATGACGATGGGAGGGAGGAAGTCGACCAAGTGAAGGCCAAGAAGTCTCCGGGAAAGGCGCCTTGAGGGCGCAATGATGACGGGAAGAAGAAAGACCGACAAGGGTAGCAAGGTGCAAAAGGAAGACGTGACAAGGGCAAGGAGGTGCAGTGTCGATTAATTTTAGAGTCTTTTCCAGGCGGTGTTAACCAGGCTCTTCTTCACTTAGGGTCAGTGTGTGGCATGCGTTAATTTTAATTGATTAAACCCAGACGTTTTGAGAGTAAAAGAAAAAGTGTGCTGCGTAATGGAAAATAAATCTGTAGTAAAATAAAACTGAAAGAACAGAAAATTAACAACTAAACAGGCAGCAATCGAACCCAAGAAGGTGGGACTCTCAAAACTAGTCTAGAAGGGGCAGAGCACGCTAGCAAGAGACCAAGAGATCGAAGGTCCAGAGGGACTGGGATCTAATGGGGAAATCTGCTGGAAAGTGATGCAGAAAGCAGCAAAGAGGCAAGGGCAAGGTTGCTGCTAGAAAATAGGAGATCAGCTAAAAGGAGGGGGTCAAAGGGGTGACCCCAGAGCAAAACCTAAACAAAGTGAAAGGCAGTGTATAGAAAGGGAAGAAAAGTTGACCTGTGAGGATCTGAACAAGAGGTATCAGATCTGAAATAAGGCTGAAACTTCTGGAAATGCAGACGTCTGAAAACAACAACAAAATATCCCACAAAAAGTGGAGGGAACTGAAGCCCTAAGGGGAAAGAGTCCCACTTAGGTGAGTGAAATAGATTAGAAACAGGTCTGAAAAGGTGGAGACAGAGGCTGGAACACCTTGACAGAAGCTTTAGTGAAACCCAGAAAAAGTGCTGGCAGAGTGCAGAAAAAAGTGCAGGTCGCAAGTTTGGGCCTGTTTTTAGGCCAGGTCACAGATTTAAGGCAGAAAAGTGCGTCCTCAAGGCCAGGTCGCACTTTTTGGGCTGATAAGTGCGACCTGCAGATCCAGGTCTGGCGGCGACAGATTTCAGAAAATTTTGTCGTCTCAGCAGCGGCTGATGTCGGTCACCTGCGCAAAAAGGCCAGAAACACACGGAAGTTAGAGATTTGAATGTTTGAGGGTTTTAGAGGGGAAAAATAGCATAAAAATGGAAAAAATAGGAAAAATAAAAAATGGAAGAGAAACTCAGAATTACCGAAACAAGTTTGGATATACCTCAAAAATGAAAGCGACGATTAGAGAAATTTTGTGAAAACCCGTGTGGAGTCGCCAATTGTTAGTCTGATTCTTTCGTCATAAAAGATGACTTTAGCTATGCATATCAAGTAGCCCTAACATCAAGTATGGTTGCAAAATATCTTTAAGTCTGCTGCATAAAATTAGATCTAAGACATTAAGAAAATAAAATGTAAATTGGCTCCATGCATCCAATGAAGACAAGAACAATGTATTAAAAGAATATTATATTATATTAAAGAATGGGGCACCTAAAAGGAAAACAAGAAAGGTGTTTTCCAGTTCTCCTCAGTGGGATGGGTTCTTGGAAGTCGTCGGTGTTTGAGATCTAAAAATTCCTCTCTTTAGTTTGATATGACAAGCCCTAACAAACATGGAACTCAATGGGAGTTCAAAATGCAAGCAAAATGAAATTGGTGACCAAGAGTAGATCTAGTGTGATCTAATGCAATGGAGGTGACTAATGAATGGGGAAAACCCTCCTATTTATAACAAAATATTGGGGTGTTCTAGAATTCGGTGCATGAATAAAATATTATTAACCACATTCTAGAATCACCTTTTAGGAATATTTTATTATATTTGTTGGAGGGAAAAGGGTTTTTGACTTGGGTAAATTCCTTTATTTATAAATAGTAAATAAATAAATGATTTATTTATTATTTAAGGGAAATGAGGGGAATATATTTAAATAAATAATGGTTTACTTAATTATTTAAAAATGATTTAGTCAAATTTAACTATGAATAGTATTTAAATAATGATTTAAATAACTTGTTCTTAGGAAATAATTAAATAAATAATGATTTATTTAATTGATTACCTTGTTTTGGGTTAAATATGACCAAGAAATGTAAACAGATGTGGTGAAAGTGATTTTACTTGGGGTAAAATTGGTCTTACATAATTGTCTTAGGTTTATCCTAACGATAATGGGTTAAGATGACGAAAAATGGTCAATAACAATGATGATCCCATTAGGTTGGTTTTTACACTCATTAATGAGAATCTCATTCCTTTGGTATTTGATGTATAATTTTATTAGTGATGATGTATGGATCTATCCATGTTTTTACTTGTAAATGAATGCACAATTTATCTATGGTCAAATAGATTGTATTGTAGTTAATTATGTAAGGGAGAAATGCTTCTTAGTGGTTCTCAAATAAGTATGAGACCCTTATGTTTAAATATGTTGTTTACACCTTTAGATGCAATGCTTGTGACATGTTTGACGAAATACTTGTCATGGCTAGGAGGGGTATAGATGAGTTCTTGATGATGTGAATACTTCTGTACCTTTTTTTTAATGTTATTTATCATATCCTAAAGTTTCATGAAGTTCTGGGTAGTGACTTGGGCTCTGGGGCTGAAAAAGTGGCACAAATATCGGAGTTGCGAGAACAGAATTGTGTATTTGGGACCCTGGCCGCATGCTTGTTGAGTTGTGCCTACGGCTATAGGCTCCCAGCCAATACCTTGCCTTGGCATGCCTACCACTATTGTCCAAAATGGTCAAAAATTTTGTCTCCCTCAGGGGTCAAGGGACTGGAAGGTTGGGTTATCTCTTGGGGATGTTGTTGATGTTGTGTAAGGTGTGTTTGTCTTGTTTCCGTCAATTCCACTTCATCAAGGTCATCTAGGAGTTTTAATCTCATATTAGTAGCCACTCGTCACATGTTTACTGCTATTGAGCCCTAAAAATGTCTTTTCTTTGCACCAAACTCCACTTCATTCCATTAATACTTTATCATTTATAGGCCTAAAAGATCAATAAGAATTATTAAAATCACTTTAAGAATACATGCAATGACTGACTTATTATACTTTTTTTGTTTTTGTTGTCTTAGTGATTTCTAAGCAAATTTAGCTATAGAATAAGGACATTTTGTAGCTAGTCATATGTTTCGTAGCCATGTTAGTGTTTAAACAGGTTACAGGTGTCATCTGAGGGAAAGACGTATATGGTTAGACTCCAAAAATCTCCTGCATCATTCCTTGTCATCCACAAGGACTGAGTAAAAATCTGGAAGTGGTTATGCACATGGACAAAGCTAAAAATCAAGAAGAAGACTTCTATAAGGATAAGGACTCTTGGTTTGCCTTCAGCAAAACACGAGACCTCAACAGGAGTTTTAGTTTGATTTTGATTATAAAAGACACCTATGCCTATTTCTACTCAATATTAGTTGTTTAGTTGTTTATAAAAATAACTCGGTGAGCCGAGAAAGGGAGTTGATGTTTTTAGTTTTCAAACACTGTGAAACTCTGTTTCTGGGTGTTTCTTTTAATTAAAGGAGTATAAATTTGATGCATGATATGAAGGCAACTTTAAGGAGTTAAATATTCGTGTGCCAATCTGATAGTAGAGAGCCCCTGCTATCTGAAGAGGCTTTTGCATACTTTCTAGATAAGTAACCTTTAATTATGTTTTGTTTTTAACTTAGGCAGTTTTCTGAGTTTATCCTTTTGCATCATGTTTTATGTCATTTACTTACGTCAAAGATCTTCATAATATTACAGTCAATCTTTTTCTCATAAGTTGTTCCAATATATCTCTAATACATGAATGAGATCTAGTTGTAGTACTTTGAGTTAATTGCATTTCAGTTCTGTTAATTGCATTTCAGTTTTGTTAGGTAGATTTTCTCATTATTTTATAAGCTACTCTTGTTCTCAAACTCTTCTAACACATCACTATTATATGAATGAGAATTAGTTATATTATTTTGAGTTATTGAAATTTTCTATTTTACAATTAGGTAAGAGATTCTCATGATTTTACAAACAGTCTTTTTCTCAAGTTGTTCCAAGAAATCTCCAGTTCCTGAACAAAACTTAAGAGTAATATTGTGAGTTGCAGAATAAGCTAATTCTAGTGTCATAATTTATTTTAGCATAGGGTTCCTTACTATATTACAGATGATATTTTTCTCACGTTTTTCCAATAGATATCTAACAATGAATAAGATTTCTCTGTGATGTTTTAAGTTATTGTTTTGTAAGAGAACCTCATCACATTAGAACTAATCCTTTTCTCAGTTTGTTCCAATATATCTCTAATGAAACGAATTGGACTAAGTTTAATGTTATGAGTTAATTTCTTAGCATCTTTACAATCTGTGGATTAGCATTCTCTATTCTTTTTTTTATCATTTCTAGATTAGAGTAGATCTTATTCTGTTTTAGTGCATTCATTAGCTTTTATTTTCTGTTAATTTAGTTTTTCCTTAGCATAAAAACATAAAACCAAAAACACTAGAAAAACACTAAACACAATGAAGTAGGAAAAGGATACTTAGGCACATATGGTGCACTTCACTTCAACAGTTTACTAGCGCTGGTTGATAATTTATGTTATCAATTTAGGAACACTAAATTGACTAGACATTTACCTCGGTTGGTCGGTTAATTGGATAAAAGTGGAAAGGGGGTGTTACATAGACAACCAATTAAGTAGTATTTTTCTTGTAGACATTTTTTCAAACATTTTGTATGAAGTCAAATAAGAAACATTTCTCTAATTCCACTTGTAACATATTGACTAGAATATGCCACTCAATCATGCAACTTTAGATTTCTGTGTTTAGGGTATTTTATCAAATAGTTTATATGAAAATTGTAATAAAACACCTTTACCACATTTCTTCAGATGATTTGCATGCAAATAGGTATATATAAAATACAATAGTTCTATCACACAATATTGCTAACATACAATAATATTTTCACCATACACAAAAACAAAATTTTCAATGGGATATTTCGTCAAACAGTTTGTATCCAATGAATCATTAAACCATTTAGGAATTTATTTAGACACTTGCAAGCAAATTAATATAGAAAAATATTGAGGGAACATATCCTAAATTATAACATTCCAAGTTCTAAAAACCGAATCAGATGATTAGTAGGACTTCCCATCACTTATGGTCCAAGTTTAAGCCTTTGAAACCTCTCAGATGAAAAGTTATAGCAGAAATTCCAACTTGACATGTTTTTTGCATGATTTTAAGAGCATCTAAGAATCTCAACTTCCTCTTATCATATATCCTAAATTATCGTGACCAATACCTAAAAGTTGGAATAGATGATCAGTGGGATTTACCCACATAATGGTCCAAGTTTTAGCTTATGGAACCTTTCATAAGAAAATTTATAGCCAAATTTTTAACATGGCTTGTTTAAATATGCATTTAGGAAGCACAACTACCTTTGATCACATTTCCTAAAATTTCGCGACCCAAGATTAGAAAATTGGACTAGAGGAATAGTGGGGTTTCCTGTCATTATGGTCCAAGTTTCGACTTTTGGAACCTCCTAAAAGAAAACTTATATCAGAAATTCCAACATAATTTTTTTAAAGAAAAATTTAGGAAACCTATTTTCCTCTACCAGTGTTGTTATAAAATTTAATACATACAAAAATCTATAGCCAAATAGTATAACAACTATAGCCATGATAACTTTCTTGAAGGTTAAATTCATGTACATATGAACTTGCTGAAAAGAGAAATTAAATAATCATGCATGTTGCTAAACCATCTATGAAAAAATATCATTAGCACATAAATAAATGTTTATTTATTGCAACCAAAAAATACTAAAAACTGAACTATGGTGATCCATGCCTCACCCCACCATAGGCTCAATTGTTCTACATTTTTTCTCATAGCTAGCCAGCCCCATGCCATATCTTGATGCCTTGATGAGACCTTAACTTAGGGGTATTTCACACACTCAAATTTAGACCAGATTTTAACTCTAGAAGTGTAGGTCATTGTCCTTCACACACACACAGGAAAACACAATGAGCAACATTTCAATCTTTGAGTAGGCTCACATTCACAAAAATACCATACATGTCTACACAACAAAAGGGAGTCCCTCTCTAATATTTGTAGTCCCTTGGACCTCCCTTCTTCAGTGCACTATGTGCTACACACAAGCAGGATCATTCCCAATCCTCAAAGCCATCTAGTCTATATAAAAAGTGTTGCAACACATTCATTTATTGTTACACAAGTTGTCACCAATTTTCATGCCAATTCAATTTTTTGTGTGAGAGAGAGCGAGAGAGAGATGCATGACATAGTAATATAGGAGAGAAAGACTAGAAGCTTGAGAAGCAAGAGGAATAACTCCTTGATTTCACCTTCCTCTTATTTTTATAAATACTTGCAAGGTATATTATTCCTCTTAAGTCAATTACCCCCTCCCCAAGACATCATAATTTGTTGATTGTCCCCTTTCTTCAACTCTAGAATTTTCATTAATAAAAATAAACATTACATCATATAATAGATTTTGACATCATAACATTAATGTTGGAACCCCGACAATATATGTTCTTAAATACATTACAAAATTTGGGGTAGTGAAAGGGGTATCACAATCCCCTCCCCTTTAAGGAACAATGTTCTCGGCGTTCTACTATTTGTAGAACCATTCTATGCAAGAGAAGGGATATGGCACTTTCATATCAACAACATTTTCCATGTCCTTAGTTGCCACTTCAAGAAATTTCATTCATTTTTCACGGTCTAGTTACCTCTAGAACTCCTAGATTTCTAACACAATCTTGCATGGTTATTTGTTGCTTCACAAGGATTCCACAAGGAACAAGTTTATCTCAATATTTTCTTAGACACATTCAATGAATTCATGATCGCAATGAGTATGTACATGAATATTTGAAAACCAATTCATTCAAGTCTCCCCTTCCTTGTAGTCACAGACCTTCCAAGTTATGGAATCCCATTCTCTGTTTCCCCAGTCCCTTGGGCGATCCATTCCTTGGAAATGGTTCCTCGCACATGAAGGGTCTCAAGACTTATGGAGTCTTAGAGCCAATGCATCCCTATAGCTTGTTCTAAATAGCACAACATGTTTGTCATAACAGAACTCATGGTGATCAATATATTTCATAGGGTTCCAATTTTATCATAATGACATTGTCCCTAGAATTTTTAGCTTCATAACCATCATATATCCATCTTGAACAGATCACCATCTCACCTATATCACAAGCATACAATTTCCATGAGCTTAACCACAATAATTTTAATAAAATATTCTTCCTTTTTTCTTTTCTTTTTAAACTTGCTTCATATAGGAATAAGATTTCATAAATATGAGATTCTTCTCATGATGTTTCACTCTTGTGTATCGTATTACTCATCCTTCATTATCATAACCAAGGCCATTGAACTACAGTCTAAAATTTCAATCAGCCAAATAAGAATTCATACATAAAATATTTTCATTACAATATTTATAACATCCCCTTAAGTGATACCGGAATTATTATACACATAATAATTCAATAATTTTCAACTAATTTGAAAATAAATTGAAATGAAGCTATCATTACATTATTTATTTTCATCACAATCATTCTAAGCATTCATAATGCATTCAAATGTTTATTCCAACAACTAAAGGGTCAAAACCAAAAGATACATATCTCTAAATTCATGACTAATTAGATTCCACTTTGCTTTGGAGGATGAGGGATTCATGCCACTCACTCGTTCCACTACTCAACAATTCTTCAATATTATTTTCATGACATTCAATCATGCAATTGATTGTCTCATACAAACATGCATGCACTCATTGCACCAAACATATGTACCATCATGGTTCATAATATTAGTGCCATGGCCAAATCATGCCATAGTAACTCATGGATGCATCACAAAGGTTCTATCAATCTTTAAACACTAGAGGATTTTTTCCTTTTCCATAACCTAATAGGAATTAATGACAAACTTACTTTCATATATCAACAAATCCATACAATTTCACATTAACTAGGAAAAACCAATGATTCAATTATATGTTTCTTACTAACAAACTCAACATTATATAATAGAATCACTTGTATCAAGTTTATAAATTATTGGGCCAATACTCATGGACTCATGAACACAATTGTAGTCTCGAAATTTGCTTCATATATTCCACATTTTCATGTATTCTCTTAATGCATTACCAAGCATATTTTATCTCATGAGTGTATTATTCATTCATTTAATATGCTTTCAACATGGCAGCTATATGCATGCACACATTAATAATATTTTACTAAACCCTTTTGTGCTAACAAATTCTGCCTTAACCATGCCCCTCCTTGGGCATCCATGCAATACATGCATTAATTTGAAAAAAAAAAGATATCAAATTTAGCTGAAAGGAATAGGCTTATCCAATTTCTTTACCACTTTACCTTTGCTTGCTACTTGCGCTACTTACTTGGCTACCATCACATGCATTCTTAGCTAAGATATTTTCAAAGAGATTAGTTGGCTTCTTAGCATATTTGATGTTGCAACATTCAACAGCCTTGAAAATGATCTTAACCTCACATATTAGTCACAACTCTATAATTTCATCTACTTACACACAAGTTCAAATGAATATTCATAAAGGGCATTTGCACTAATCCGGGAGGATCCAAGAAGGCTCAAAATTTGAAGTCCTCAAATCTTATAGAAACTAGCACCAAGTCACAGATATTGTTGAGGCGATTTCAATGACACGTACGAAACCTCAATCCAAGTTCATATGAGGAAGTTATGCTCATATGAAGTTTTTTGGTAAACAGGCAAATCAAAGTAGTAGCAGTGCCATGTGGCCCAACCAGGTAGCGCCATGTGGAATGAGGTGGCACCATCCATAGAGCACCGTGTGGAACCAACCAAAGGGTTCCATGTGTGACCCTCTGAATGCACTTACATGGCACCAATCCTCAATGATGTGGACCAACCATAGGGCGCCACATGGACCAATCATCAGGTGTTATGTGGCACCTTGCGGTTGGCCATATGGGTCTTCTCAATTAATTTTTTTTACAATGGTTGGGATCAAACCCTCGACCACGATGGTATTGCCCAAACGACCTACTGATGCACCATGTGTAATAAATTTAAATATAGTTGTTGTAGGTTTATTTATATGCGAATTTTTATTACATTGTTAAAACAAGGAGGGCCTGTGGGGTTTGACCCTGGGGTCGCCCCCAAACCACATAAATATTATTATACGCACCAACTATGATTCCAATAGTGGAACCTTGGGAGTTTTCCCATTCGTGACCCATATAAACCATAAATGCTACAACCACGGAGGACAAAGCCAAAACCAGGATGACATGTGGGTCGAGGATGAGAAAGCAGGTGTCAAAGGGATCCGTGATCAGACAAGATTGAAATTCGAGACAGATTCCCAATATATTTTAGGGATTCTTCTACAAGAATATTATTGGAAAATTCTGATTATTGTGGCATCTTAGAGATTCCCTAGGGGACACTGTTAGAAAATAAAAAAGGAAGAAATATTTTTTATGTTAACAATTTCTTATGATATCTTTGTGTTCTTATTAACTTTCTTATGTGTTATTTTATCTTTGTTTCATCAAGAAACCATCAAAATAAAACATGAATATCAATGACACCAGATGTAGGCACTCATCTAGGGCTAAAACCACTATATAGGGGAAAACTCAATCAAACTCTTGCACTAGAAAATTAAGTTTAGATAGACCAAGACCTTAGACCAAAAGACCTTCCTCCTCCACTGAGTCAAACTTACAATATGATTCAGTAACCTTCAATAGTATTTTCTTGTTTAGAATCTACAGCTTAGCAACAACCTAGATTTTTGGCCCCAACAACTCATAATTTCGTCCCACTTTCTAGACTGCAGTTTTGACCCTTCTAGTAGCTCAACAACTTCACACGTGAGAGAGAGAGATAGAGAAAATTTTGACTTCTTGTACTTGATAGAGACCTCCTTACCCTTTGTTAGCCCTCTCCTCCTTTTCCCCTTGAATTTCATATTTTGTCTTGTACCAAAAATTGCAAATCGAACTTGATGAATGAGTGCTCCAAATGAGGTCGAGTTGTTGCCTTTATATAGGATATTTTTCCCCTCAAATAGTCTGAGTTTTCAAGTTAGAGGCGGAATTGGTGGAGGAGGCCTAGAAGACCTAATTTACATCAAAATATTTTTTTTTTCTTGATTGTCAATGCCCAAGAAGGGTCTATTACATTATGACATGGACAAGGGCACTTGACATAAACCCTAGAAGCCTACAATGGAGGCTTTGATTAAACCATTAACCCAAGCATGAAAGCCATGATTTAATAAGTCGATTTATTAAATAATAGAATCATTTTTTCTTTCTTTTGAAAAGTACATTACATCATGAATCAAATACAATTATGAATACTGACACTAGTTACATTCTTTAACAAACCCATAGGTGAAAATTATAGAACCTAGTCAAGTTTATACTATTTTTTCATGATTTTTCGCAAGGAATCCATTGGTGTAGTCAAAAGTGGGATATGAGCAGTAAAATTTCAACTCAACCCTAAAAGTGAGGAATTTCCATGTATTTTTCCATGTACTTGCCTTTATTTTGTTGAGATAATATAAAGGCATCTCCACATTGACGATGGGCCCGAAGACATAGCTCACAAATTGTGAGTGAAATTTTTTAACAAATCTTGGTGCATTGTATATAATGTATTCCTTTTGTGTTTCTTCTTCATGGATGTTGCATTTATGTTATTTTAATTCTCTTTAAGCAATTCCGTTTAACATCACCAAAGAAAATATCTCGGATCATGTTGGTATTAGAGTGATCTTCGTTCATGTGAATTGTGAGTGTATGCTTACTAGGGAAAAACTCAAAGAGGGCGAAGAAAAACTCAAGTTTTTTAATCCTAAGATTGGAAGTGAAACATGAAGAAAGAAAATGAAGGATAATGACATGCACATAGAGAATCAACATGCTTTCCAGGAGGCATTCTAAGAGATGGTAGATTGGGTGGAAAAGTTGTTTGCAAATTATGAAAAGAAAATGACAGAAGGGAAAGAAATATGGATTGGTGCACCAAGGAGGTGAAGGATAACCTCCTGAATACCCATCTTCAAGTTGAAACTCTTCCTCTTGCCCTCATTCTCAACATTCAAATAGTCATCAAAGAAATGCTTCTAAAAGGTCGTTTTTAAAGTTAAATGTGAAATTTGATTTTCCCATGTTTAATGGAGAAGCTAATGCAGAGAAACTAAAAAATTGGATTAGACAGATCAAAGTGTATTTCCAAATACAATAGATCAAAGAGGATGATGCAAAGATTCAATTGGCATCTCTTCAGTTGGGCAGCACAACTCTTGTATGGTGGGAGAGAAAACTTCATAAAGTTAGTTAGCACAATGGTAAGCTCTATTCTTCAAGGTCTCAGTTTGTTACTACATGAAGAGGGAAATTTTACCCATTGGGTTACCAGAAAAACGTCATGCTGGAATGGAAAAACTTGAGACAGGGCAAAGGTCAAAATGTTTAAAATTTTACAGGGGAGTTTAGGAAGCAAGCATTATCATTGAATATTCCTTTATACTCACCAAAAACTTTGATGAAATATATTTGTGCTTTACATAGTTATCTTTTTCATTCATTGTTTTTTTTATCCCCTAATCTAGAGGAAGCTAGTGTGAAAGTAATTCATCTTGAAAGCAAGGGAAAGGATGGACAAGAAGATCATCCAAATAAGACTTAAAAAAGTCTTAGAAAAAAAAAAGGAAAAGGAAAGGGGAAGAAGGTAGTGACAATAAAAGAAGAATAAGGGAATCCCTCTTGTACTCATTGTAAGAAAGAAGGGCACAATGAGGAGCATTGTTGGAAGTTACATCCATAATTAAATCCTAATAAGTTTGGTGGAAGAGAAAAATACGATCGCTACAACGCAACAAGACCTTGGTTATGATTCTGGTGATGAGAGGTAGATCATAGTTTTTGGGGTACAAGGTAAGGGTTCCTTTCATGCTAGTTCAAATTTTGAAAGTAAAGTTCATGTTGATGAAAGAAAAAGAATCATATTGTTTCATATAAGGGTTGTATCTAAGCACACAAAAATAGATACATTATTTGATGTATATTCTCAAGTTAATTTGATCTAAGAGTAAATTGTTAAGAAGTTGGGTTTGGAAACGAGAAATCATCAAAAATACTATCCTCTTAGTTGGGTATGTGAAAATGAAAAACTCAATGTCACCAAGCAATGTGGGGTTAGGTTTTTACATTGCTTCAAATTTGATAGATGAGGTTGATTTAGATGTTGTCACACTTGAAATTTGTGGAAGTATTGGGAAGCCCATACTTGTATGATAGACAAGCGATCTTTTTCAAGTATGAGAACAAGTACCATCTCACCAATGATGGGGTGGAATATATTGTCATAGATCACTGCATGAAAGTTAATTCAACCCTTGTAAGTGCATGATAGATGAAGAGACTCATAAACTCTAGTAAGAAGTGTATGCTTATGGTTGTGAGGACAAAAAATGATGAAGAATGTGATGCGTTCAAAGGTTGTAATCCTTCTCATAGGAAATAAATTTTTGATATTGTCTCTAACTATGATGATATTTTTCTAGAACCAAGTGGATTTCCTCCAAAGAGATAAATCCAACATGAGATCCACCCTTAGCAAGATGCTCCACCACAAATTGTGTGCATGTATAGGATGTCAGCTATGGAAATTGAAGAAATCAAGAAGCAGGTGCAAGACTTCTTGGAAAAAGGAGTCATCATACCTAGCTCATCCCCATGTGGTTCACCAATTGTGTTGGTGCCGTATAAAGATGGAACATGGAGAATGTGTGTGGATTATTTGGATCTCAACAAGAACACAATGAGAAATTGATATCCTCTCCCTCGTATAGATGATTTGATTTATCAATTGAATAATGTTTTTAATTCACTAAGTTGGATTTACAAAGTGGTTACCATCAAATCAAGTTTGTAGAAAATTATGTGTGGAAAACCGCTTTCAAAACCAAGGAACAATTGTTTGAATGGTTGGTAATGCCATGTGGGATTTGCAATGCCCTAGATACATTATTGAGGGTAATGAATGATGTATTTTTACCATTATTAGATGATTTTGTTCATGTATATCTATATAACATTATTGTATTTAGAAAAAACATGGGAAAATCATGTAAAGCATGTAAAACAAGTACTCAAAATTTTGCAAAAGGAGAATTGTAAATAAAGTTGTCCCAATTTGAATTTGGAAAAAATTATTGGGTGTATCTGGGTCATAATGTTGGAGGAGGCTAATTGAATATTGATCCTTCCAAAGTTGATGTAATTATGAAATGGCCTAAACCAATGAATGTTGCAAAAGTGAGAAGCTTCTTGGGAGCAACTCAAAGATTCGTAACTAAGTTCTTTGTCATTGCATCTCCTCTGCATGCCCTGACTAATGTGAACTAGATATTTTAGTGGGGAAGAAACCAACAGAAGGGTTTCGACACTTTGAAGGAAAAGATTAGAACAACTTCAGTATTAGCCTTTCCAAATCTTCAAAAGCCTTTCAAGAGCGATACAGATGCCAGTGGATATGCCATGGGTGCAATATTGATGCAACATCGTAAACCAGTTTGTTACCATACAAAAATTTCTCTAAAGTTGTTGTAAATTATCCCAAGTATGACAAAGAGTTGTATGCCTTGGTTAAAAGTGTCAAGAAATGGAAGCATTACTTGATAGGGAGGGATACCATCATAAATACAAACCACCAACCCTTACAATATCTTAAGTCACATAACAAGTTGCAAAATGTTCGTCACTTCAGATGGATGGGATTCCTTCAACGATTTCATTTGGTAATCAAGTACAAGAAGGGTAAAAGTAACAAAGTGGCATATGTGCTTCCTGGACCTCTTGTTTCTGCATCTTGTGTTTTAAAGAATGCTTCTTTATCTCATGATATATATGTTAAATAATATGCTACTGATGAATATTTTAAAAGAGTTTATGAGAAGCTAACCCATGGATCTCGGGTAGAGAACTACCATTTGTAGGACAAGTTACTCTACAATATTGGAAATTTATGTATTCCTACAAGTGAAAGAGTCCATGTAATTCGAGAAGCTCACACTTCTTGTAGAAAATATCTAAATAGATTCAATTGATCTTATAGTGTACTAAAAAAAAATACTGAATCATGTAGAAAATTTAACAATGAGATTCAATCCGATCTTAAAATGTACTAAAACAAGATAATGAATCCTTCTACAATTTTGTGGAAACAAAACATGATCGCACAATCACATAACAAGTAAGAGAAAGAAATAATAAATTGCACAACACAAGATGTATCTAGGGAAAGAACACTGCCTAAAAACCTGCTATCTGTATATTGTATAAAGTAAGGGATCATGAAACAATACAATGCATTCTCTCTCAAGAGAAAATCTTGCTCTCTGCCAACTGTATCACTATGATCTAGGAAAAATCGGACAAATACTTAGCCAATTATCTGCCTCTACTCATCCTGCCTTGCTCATGCATTCATTGAGGAATTAAATCTTTATTAAATAGGAAAATCCCTTTCCTTGATTGTGTAATCCTTCCAAGGCCTCCAACTGACTCTATAACTGGCCTGTACAATTTTCTAATTACACAATTTATAGTTATCATCCCTTTAACCTGAGTCTCAACTAGGCCTTCCTTAGAACTGACATGCAACACCTATTTATAACGAATTATCAATTAACTGATTGATAACTACTTGTGAATTAAATCAGATTTAATTCACTTGACCTCTCAGTAGCTCATCTCTCATTTAGAACTAGTTAAATTGATTTTAACTCAATTTCTTGAGTTACCTAATTACAACTCACTAATAATTGTAACTAGACACCCTTAAATCATGGGAGAACTCTACATGCACCCTATCAGACCCTCAACTCGAATTTCCTAAGCTAACTCAGTCATTTTGACTTAGTTAACTAATACGAGCTGTCATGAGATGAAATTACAATTTATCTTCCAATATAATTAAGGGAAAATTAAATCAGAAGCCCCCTTGGGGTGCCATTTCAACACTCCCTCTCAACAAGAAAGAGATTATCTGCTACCCCAATACTGTCTCTGTGGAATTCAAATTTGCTTCTTTCCAGCGCCTTCGTCAAGATGTCTACATCATGCTCCTCTATGGGAATGTACTCTAATGACATAATCCGCCTCTCAACACAATATTTGAGATGGTGATACCAGATATCAATATGCTTGGAACTATCATGGAATACTAGATTAACTGAGAGTTTGATGCAACTCTAGTTATCACAATGTATCATCGTCGAATCCATCTGTTGAGAAAACAAGCCAACACGTATCTTCCTAATCTAGATGGCCTCGCATGTGGCCTGACTGTTTAGCATGTACTCTGCCTCTATTGAAATGAGTTCAACTGATCTTTGTTTCCTATTGTACCAAAAAAATGTTGTTGATTCTGTGTTGAAGATGCCTCCTGATGTGCTCTTCTGGTCGGATGGAATCCTTACCCAATATTCATCGGTGAAGCTTTGAAGCTTCACTCCCTTTGTCCGTCTGTACCATAATCCACACTTTGTCATGCCTCTGATGTATCTCAACACATGCTTCCCCGCCTTCCAAAAGAGCTTGGTCAGCTTAACCATAGCTTGGCTCAACTGGTTAACTACATCGCATATGTAGGGTCATGTGTTCACCAAATACATGAGTGAACCCACCAGCTGCCTGTAAATAGTATCATCCACTACTTCAGCTGAAGTAGGATCCCCCTTCCTCCAATTTAGTGCAAGAGGAGTCTCCATGGGTTTGTTGCCCTCGATGTGGAACTTCCTCAGAACATCCTTGGCATACTAACCCTGAGATACAAATATCTCCCCATATCTTTGTCATATTTCCAATCAAAGGAAATAGTGCAATATCCACATGTCCTTCATCTCAAATTCTCTTGCAAGATCATATTTGCAAGACTTTATGAGCTACTCATCATCTATCATTATCAAATCGTCAACATAAAGTACAATAATCAAAATCTTACCATCAACCACAATATGATATAGGTTCACATCCACTTCACTCTTGGTGAAGCCCAACCCAATGAAATAACTGTCAATCCTGGTGTACCAAGCACGATGTGCATGCTTCAGCCCATACAATGCTCTTTTGAGTTTTCACACATGCGACTCCCTGTTTAAGGTCTCAAAACCTTCTGGCTACTCAGTGTACACTTATTCCTCAATAAATCCATTGAGAAAGGTTGTCTTTACATCCATATGATGTATCTACCATCCCATTTGCACTAAGAGTGCAAGGATGGATCTAATATATGAGTCCCTTGTGACTGGTGCAAAAGTCTCATCATAGTCAATCCCCTCCACCTGAGAGAACCCTTTATATAGCCTTGTGTTTCTCCACACTCCCATATAATCCATGCTTCACCTTATAGATGCACCTGGATCCTACAACAAACTTCCCCAATGGTCTTGGTACAACTTCCCATATACTGTTTTTTATAATGAATCATACTCCTCAACCATGGAATCAACTCACACTGGTTGTTTCACTGATTCCTCATAAGAGAATGGTTCTATCTCAATACCTTCACTCATAAGAGCCATGTATCCAGTACCAATATAGGGACATTCTCTGCCTGCACTGTGATGTGGGTGCTCCCATATTATCTCTCGCATGAAAAAATAATTTGTCAGCCTCTCTAATGTGCTTCCATCCATCTCTGGTAGATGGCTCTACATGATTGGTTTCTACCAGTCTTTTTACCTCTGCTTGTGGCTGCTCCACACCCCGAGGTTCATCCTTTCGAGCTAAGAGCTCCTCGACTTCATGCAACTCAAGATCCCTATCAAGGGACAATCACATGGCATTGTCTTCATCAAACTTCACATCTCTTCTGACCACCATCATCCTATGTGCTAGCAAGTACACCTAATATTTGTGAGGTGTATAAGTGCACCCCACAAATATCCCCAACTTTGATTTTGGCTCTAGCTTTTTTCTAACATCTTTGGTTACATGCCAATAAAAAGATGAACCAAAAATTTTAAAATATGACACATCCGGTCTCTTACCTGAAAAATCCTCCTCTAGTGTACTCATCCCAAGTACCTGTGAGGACTTATGTTCTGCACAAATACGGTTGTATTGCATTTTTCTGCCCATAGATGCAACGATAGGCCTTGATCATGCAACATAGCTCGTGCTTCTCTAAGAATAGTTTTGTTCTTTCTTTTTGCAACCCCATTATGTTGTGGGTTATGAGGTGCAATCAATTCTCTTTGAATTCCTTCTGAGACATAAAATTTCTTGAATTCATTAAAGGAGCCTTCACCTTCTTCCCCGTATCTTTCTCGACAAGTAACTTGAAATCACAAAACTTGGAGAACGTCTTATCTTTCTTCTACATGAAGAAAATCCAACACTTCTTGAAAAATCATCAACAAAAATAACATAATACTTGTGTTTTTTTTGTGGAAGTTGTCAAGAACAATCCACACATGTCTGAGTGACCTCTCTCAAGGATTATCGTTGCTCATCTTTCCTTATCGTGAAAGATGGCATTTTTATACTTCCCCAATGTAAAACCTTTGCATGTGTCTCTCTACGCAAGTGCACCCTTTGGAAGTCCTGTACAAATCTACTGCATGATCCTCAAAGCGATGTGGTGTAGATGGCCCAACCTCCTGTGCCATAAATCACCGATGTCTCGACTCTCCACCTTATATGCTTTACTACTCAATGTTGTGCAGTCATCTATATCAAGTTTGTAGAGGTTCTTCACTCAAAATCCAACCTTTTCACCTGTCCCGTGGATTTATGATGAAGGAACACATTTCCTTCACTGAAAATCACATCATATCCACGATCTTCCAACATAGCAATGAAAACCAAATTATTCTTTAAACCAAGTACATGCATGCCATATTTTAGTATGAGGGGTTTACCTGAATCTCTTTGAAAGGTAACTATACCAATACCTATAGCACTATACCTCTCGTCATCTGTTGAGATTGCAACAAGATGATGAGCTTAGTGAAAAGAGTCGCCTTCACTAAGTGGGCCCGCAGGCTATTTTTGGCGCAAGTCTATTTTTAGACATGTCAATCATATTCTATGAGTTGCAGGATGCTATTTATGCTATTTGTGGATGGTTACTGTTTGAAAATATATGATCATATTTTTAGAGATACAAGGTGAATCTATTTTAGATTCTTGGTCTAAAAATAGATATATTAATATTATTAGCTCTTAATAATATTTGGACTATAAACATTATCTTACCTTCTACACTTAATAAGTGCACAGATGTGGCATACGAGCTGATAGAAGGAATTACTGCTTATTTCTGAGGGAAGTGAAGTGGACAGCTGCATGGAGACTTGCTAGAACTCATTTGATGTGAGTTTCTGTGGAGTTATTGAAGCATGGGTGGAGTTGTGTTCAATGAATTTAGTTAAAATGATAGTTGTTTATTGGGTTCAGTCTAACCCGCATCAAGACACCAGGAGAGTGGTGTGAATTAATTATTAATTAATTCACTAATTATTAACTCATTAATCAACTAAATAATACATCACTTAACTACAGTGCATGGACAGTTTCAGTGGAGACCAGTGAAGAGGTAGGTGAAAGAGCAGTGTGACTATCAGTTGTGACTATAGTGTTGCATGATTTGCAACACACAATGGTTGGAGATGCCAATGAGGATTACATGAGCAAGGCTGGACCAATTTGAGTTCATTCAGAGCCATTCTTCAGCAGTGATTGCACAGTAGAGGCAGGCTAGCAGGTGGCAGAGATTGGAGCATGAGATTTGCTAGATCGAACCTGATTAGTGTGTAGCAATTGGAGATTGTACTGAGAGCTTGTGAGGATCTTTGTATGATGATTGTTACATGATCTCTATGACATATAATATACAAATATTTGGGGGTTTTCAGCTTTAAGCTTTCCCATAAATTACTGTGTTCATATGTGTGAATTTTTATGGTTTTAATGTGTGCATGCAATTGATTTTATTTCCGCAATTAATGATCAATGGTAGAAGAGATTATGTATTGTGCATGAAGTCAAATAGTGTGTTATCAGGAGAATCTCAGATGTATAACATATCAGTTATATAATTTCTACATCATCACCCATCTCGATGTGCATCTGAAGATCCTTCTCCTCTAAGATACTGAAGAATTGTTTGTTGTCGGTCATGTGGAATGAAGCTACACTATCCAAGTACCACACAAATCCCATCACCAATGACACCATGCATGCGATGAGGTTGAAGTCCAACTCAAACTATGAAGCCAATGCCTCACATGCTCCTCCTCTTGAGGCCTTCTTGTTCTTCTTATTTTGTGCACAATTTGTAGCATAATGTTTATGCTCATGACAGTTGAAACATTTCACCTTTGAAAAGTATCGCTTATTTCCTGCCTTGCCATTCTCGGATGTGGAATGGGACGCCTTCCCTTTTCCTCTTTTTCCTTTTTAGCAAAGGCACAATTCTCCACATCATCAGTCTTTGATGAGGATCCATATCTGGTGCTCCTTTGAATTTCTTCTTGTGCCAAATCAGACCATAGTCGCTCCCAATCCGGCAACTTCTCCCTCCCATTAACAGATTCATGGTATCTATGCAAGCTCTTGGGAAGGCCTAAAAGAGATAGGCTCACAAAATCATCCGAGGCAACCGTGATCCCAACGCTTCCAGGATGATCTCGACATTGATTGAACTTCGTCAAGTATTTTTGGATTGTGTCGCCCTTCTCCATTTTGATCTTCCTAAGATTTTATTTCAGCGCCAACTTCCCGTGGTTGCTTCTATTTTGATACATATATGTCAAGGATTTCCACATTGCATATGGAGTCGCATTCCCATGGAGACTCGAGACAATATGATCTCAAACTCCCTCTAACAAGATCCTCTTCGCCTTTGCTACATTCTTCTTCCATGCATTAAAAAGTTGAGCATTTGCTGTTGCGGGCTATGGGACATCAGTATCTATGAAATTCTTAAGTCCGTTTTCCTCGAGCATTGCCTCCATCATGTCCTTCCATGTAATATAATTCGAATTTTCCTCGAGTTCATTTTCGAGTCTTAAGCCATTGAAAGACATCTTGATCTACTGCTAGATCCCGAAGAATAAATATGCAAATTCGAACCTGACCAAAACAAACTCTGTTCTTCTCTTCTTATTGTGATTCCTGGCACTATGAAACCATGTATAAAATCGACCAACAAGATTCAATCTAATTTTATAATGTACTAAAATAAGATACTTAATCCTTCTACAATTCGCGGAAACAAAACACGATCGCACAATCAAATAACAAGTAAGAGAAAGAAATAATCAATCACAAAACACAATATGTATCCGAGGAAACTGCACTACCTAAAACCCCGCTATCTATATATTTTATAAATTCAAGGATCATGAAACAACACAATGATTTCTCTCTCAAGAGAAACTCTTGCACTCTGCCAACTGTCTCACTCTCATCTAGTCAAAATCAGACAAATACTTAGCCAGCTCTCTGCCTCTGCTTAGCTTGCCTTGCTCATGCATTCCTTGAGGAATTAAGTACCTATGAAATAGGAAAATCCCCTACCTTGATTGAAAAATCCTTCCTTTTCCTCCAACTAACTCTATAACTGACCTGTACAATTTTCCAATTATACAACTGATAGTTATCATCCCTTTAACCTCAGTCTCAACTGGGCCTTCCTTAGAACTAACATGCAACATATATTTATAGCAAATTATCAGTTAATTGTTTGATCACTACTTGTGAATTAAATTAGATTTAATTCACTTGACCTCTCACTAGCTCATCTCTTAGTTAGAACCTATTAAACTAATTTTAACTCAGTTTCTTGAGTTAACTAATTAAAACTCACAAATAACTGTAACTAGACCCCCTAAATCATGGGATAAATCTACATGCATCCTATGAGACCCTCAACTCGAATTTCCTAAGCTAAACCAATCATTCTGACTTAGTTAACTAGCAGAAATTGTCATGAGATGAAATTACAATTTCTTTTCCAATTTAATTAAGGGAAAATTAAATTAGAAGCCCCTTGGGTTCCATTTCTTGGTGCCATTTCAAAAAATGAATTCTATCAATTGGGGAAATCAATTATGATCTCACAATAACATAAACAAGTAAGATAAAGAATTATTAATCGCACAACAAAATATGTATTTGGGAAAATCCTCAGCTAAATGCCCCTCTATCGGTATATTGCAATGCTATTTCCCTTCCTGAAGAACATGAAACAATACAATGATATTTCCCTTCCTGAGAAACCTTTGCACTTTGTTGACTGTCTCACATATTTAATTTATTTATTCATCTCAAACATTTTATGCTTGGTATCAATATATGCTTACATTTAAATGGAAAATATTTGATAAATGACAAGTAAATTATATATATATATATATATATATATATATATATATATATATATATATATATATATATATATATATATATATATATATATATATATATATATATATATATATATATATAAAGGAAGTGAAATTTTAAGTTTATTGTCTTATCCATTATATTTTATACCTTCATCCTCAAAGGACATTTTGGGTGGAGAGTATGCTCAAGGAGCCAAAGAACTATAGTCAAAGGATTGTCCAAGTAAAATATTAACAACCGTTGGAGTTGGTTTCCCATTTAGTTTCCAAGGTAAATATTGTGTTGATTATGCCTTGAATGGTTTTGATATTTCTATGTCTAAGAAATAAATATGTGTCTCAGAGTTAGTAAAATATCTTCTTTATATTTAAACTACTACTTGAAATAAGATTAATGGTTTATTAGTGAGTAGATAAGAATAGTTCCAAATTTCATTCTGGATGATCATTTTAAAATCCATCAGGAGCGAACTAATGCTTGAGTATATTAAGCCAATTCATTAATTATGGTAATTAAAGAAAGTAACTCGGTGTTAATAAAGCATTAGAGCATGACTAACAAGGGCATTGCACTAGTAACCTAACAAGTGTTAAGAGAAAATTGGTAGGAGCTCACATGAGAGGAGATCCTTCGGGATATTATCAACATTAGTAAGAATTGTTACGAGCATAGTCAAAGAAAAACTTATGCATATCATTTATATACGTGTGTAAGTTGACTAGGGATGGAAAAATCCTAAGATGAATTATTAAGTATCGTATAATACAAATAATTGAACATTTAAAAATGGTGAAGACACAGGGAAATCGAGATTGAGGAGGATCATTACAAGGAACCCCTATAAATAACCCATTGCCATCACCAAAGCTAGCTCTCATATTGCGATTATTTGAAGCAATTAATGAGACTTTAAGAGGGCGCCAAACAACTTAGGTGGAAGTGGAGCACCCTCCATCAGGGCTAGGAAATCTCAAAGGATAAAGAGATTCAGATAGACAACCTCCAATCGATGACATTACTAGGGAGCTCCAGAAGATTAAGCTTCTTGAGTTTGCTGGAGGTCGTGCTAGTGAACGAGCAGAAGCCTGGTTAGAGTGAATGAGAAGGTGCTTTTCAATAAGAGATTATAATTTCAATTCAAAGGATAAAATATCAATATTCCAACTCAAAGATAGTGCCCTGAAATGGTGGGGTAACTTAGAGCATCAACTACACCTCACTCCTGACACAGTTACCTGGGAGTTATTTGAGGAGAGATTTAGGAAAATGTACCTACCAGCATATTATGAAGAACAACAGGTAGGAGCCTTCCATGCTTTGGTACAAGGAAACCGTACAATAGATGAATATAATATTAGATTCATGGAATTGGTCAAGTATGTTTCCTACATGGACATTGGCCAACACCAAGAAGATCATTTCATTTATGGATTGAACCATAATATTAGGGAAATGGTGCAAATGTGGAAACCATCCTCAGTTGCAAAAGTAGTTGAACATGTTTGTTATGTTGAAGAGCACTTAGAATTAAAAGGTGGAAACAAAACCATTTTTCCACAACAACCAAGGTTTATGGGGAAGGCCCCTCGTACCTTCTCTAGGGGAGGAATTTTGAGGCCACCGCCATATGGAAATAGGGTTGTGCCGAAAACACCTATAATGGGGATTTCAATGGTTTCCAATACAACTTCACTGACAGCTTCAATGAGCCACGAACAAGTGTATGGGTCTCAGGGGAAGGAGCTCTTTCCAAATAACTTCAAAACGTTATGTTTGGAGTCTACCTAACATCACTTGTTGGGGATGTGGGGGACCTCATTACCAACGTGATTGTCCTGAGTTACAAATAGGTAAAAAGCATAAAGAAGGAAAACCACCAATTGGGGAAGCAAGCAACCACCATCTAATCTATGCAACAGTTGATAACCATCAAGTTGAACACCAGTATGTGTGGTAGAAACTGCAGGTATGATAAAAAATGTAAAAGTTAAAATTTTGTTTGATTCTGGTGCTACAGATAGTTTCATTTCACTAGTTGCATTAGAAAAATGTGGGTTGGAAGCCTATGAGCACGATGACTTTAAACAAGTCGAAATGGCTTCTGGGATAAAACAAGCAGTAGGACTTAGTGTTAACCAATGTCAAGTGAACCTCGGGGTGTGTACAACCAAGTTGAAGGTGTACATCACAAAATTGGGGACGTATGATGTAATCATCAGAATGGACTGGCTAGAAGCTCATCGAGCTTTGGTAGACTATTTAAAAAAGAATTTTATTTGTCTAAATGATGAAGGTAGGTCAGTTGAGATTTATGGTATCAATAGAGGAGTGTCTTTACAATTCATCTACACGATAAAGGTAAAATGTTTTCTCTGACAAGGTTGTAATATTTATGTGGTTGAGGCTGTGAATGACCATAAAGGAACTTCCCTAGGCCAGTACCCAATTTTTCTAGAATTCAAGGATGTTTTCCCTAAGGAATTTTCTGGATTACCACCTGTGAGGGAGATGGATTTAACAATCGACTTAAAACCTAGTGCAGAACCAATCTCCAAGACACCCTACAGGATGACAGCCCCAGAACTTTGTGAGGTGCAGATGAAGTTAAAAGAATTTTTTGTTGGGCATGTGTTATATTATTTCCACGACTAGCCCCACACACTATACGTTGCGCTGGGCGCAGCAGGGGGGTCACAAGGGGTGAGGCAGTGCCCTGGCGAAATTTTTTTTTGGTGTGCGGACCCACTCATAGGTGGACCCACCCATGTTTTGTGCATGAGTTTGCACATGGTTTTGGGGTATGATGGTTTTCGGACCCTGGAATTTTGTAGATCCGGTTAAGGGAACTACGGTTATGCTCTAATCCAGGGTTAATGGATTGGGGTTTATGTATGCTTCAGCATGTATATATATGTGTTGTAACACTAAAAGGAATATAATGAAAAATCAAGCTGGTTGTTCCGATTTAGGATCCAAGGGAAAATCTCTGTGTTTATCTGTTTTATGTTTTATGCTCTCGCTATTGTTTATTTTCTGTTATAAGATTCATGTGTAGATAATTTCTGTTCAGGGTTAAAACCTACAATTGGTATTAGAGCTTTTTCGGCTTCAAGGGGACGCCTTTACTGCTGAGGGTTTTTTGCTCGAGCCTGAGGTAGACCCTGTTCAGTGGGAGATCTGTGAGATCGATTCTTGTGGTGAAAGAAGATGGCGAGCGGCGAAAAGATAGAGATCGAGAAATTTAATGGTCAGAGTTTTGAGTTGTGGAAGCTCAAGATGGAGGATCTGCTGGTGGATAAAGATCAGTGGATCGCGGTATATTCAGGTATTAAACCAACGAAAATGTCAGATGAAGACTGGAAGAAACTGGATCGGAAGGCTAAGAGCACAATACATTTGTGTGTCTCAGATTCAGTATTGTTGAATGTATCTGGGGAAGCTACGACAAAGAATTTGTGGGAAAAACTTGGGACTTTGTACCAATCTAAGTCTCTGGTGAATAAGTTGTTCCTGCGGAAAAAGATGTATAACCTGAGGATGAAGGATGGAGACTCAGTGACAGAGCATCTGAATGCCTTCAATACTGTGGTAAGTCAGCTGTCATCTGTTGATATTAAAATCTCAGATGAAGATAAGTGCATCAGTTTGTTGTGTTCTCTACTAGACTCGTGGGATAGTCTGGTTATTGCAATAGGTAGCAATACAACTACCTTGAATTTTGATGACATTGTCTCAGCCTTGCTGTCGGAGGAAATGAGACGGAGAAATATGGAGGGTCAGAATGGAGATGCCTTGTCTGTACGAGGAAGGTCCCAGAACAGAAACAAGAATAAGGTTTCGAGTGGGAGATCTAAATCTAGAGGGAGATCTAAATCTCCTGGAAAGTTTGTAAAAGTGTGCTGGAAATGCGGAAAGGAAGGGCACTACAAAAAGGACTGCAGATCTAAAGCTCCTGAGAAAGGAAAGGGATCTGATGATGCTCCTTCTGCAGAGGCAAAAACCACCTCGGATGAAGGTGGGAATGTGTATTTGGCTTCTTCTTCAAATACACATGTAGATCATGAGTCATGGTTGATTGACTCAGGTGCATCCTTTCACTTCACTCCCCATAGGGAGTGGTTCTGCGAGTATGAGAAATATTATGGTGGTGATGTCTTCCTAGGGGATGATAGGAAGGCCAGAATCGTCGGACGTGGAAAGGTCAAGCTGAAGCTGCAAGGTGGGAGGATTAGAACACTTCCTAGTGTTCTGCATATTCCTGCATTGGCCAGAAATCTGATTTCTGTTAGCAAGATGGATGATGCGGGTGTAAAAACAGTGTTCGAGAAAGATGCCTGCAAGATGGTTCGGGGAGCACTGGTATTAATGCGGGGAGTTCGGACTAGAACTCTGTACAAGCTACAAGGTAGCACTATTATTGATGGGTGTAACAGTTTTGTGGTTCCTGAAAGTGGGACAGAAAGTCTAGCTGTCTCTGGAGAAAAGACCATGCTATGGCATAAAAGGCTTGGACATATTGGAGAGAAGGGCCTTCGGATACTGCATAGAGATGGTATGGTAGAAGGTATGTCTAATTGTTCTCTGGATTTCGATTTCTGTGAACATTGTGTATATGGGAAGCAAAATCGGGTGAGTTTTCCTTCTGGTGCTAAGAGGGCAAACAAGATATTAGAACTTGTGCATAGTGATGTGTTTGGACCTGTGTCAGTTCCATCACTGGGAAAGTCTGTGTACTATGTTTCATTCATAGATGACTTCTCAAGGAATATATGGATATATTTCTTGAGGAAGAAATCTGAAGTCTTTGACAAATTTAAAGAATTTAAGGCTCTGGTGGAAAACCAGACAGAGAAGAAGATAAAGGTGCTGAGGACAGATAATGGTGGGGAGTTATGCAAGAAGGAATTTGAAGAGTTCTGTAAGAAGTGTGGTATAGCATGACAGAAGACTACTCCATACACACCGCAGCAAAATGGAGTTGCAGAAAGAATGAACAGAACACTGATGGAAAAGGCAAGAAGCATGCTCAGTGGTACCGGGTTAGGACAAGAATTCTGGGCAGAGGCAGTGGAGACTACATGCTATCTGGTTAACAGATCACCTTCATCAGTGTTGGAGGATAAGACTCCACGTGAGGTATGGACTGGTAAGAAACCCTCTCTTTCACATCTAAGGGTATTTGGATGTGATGCATATGTACATGTTCCAAAGGAGAAAAGGACCAAGTTGGATAATAAATCTGAAAGGTGCATCTTTATTGGGTATAAGGATGGTTTAAAGGGTTACAAGCTTTGGAACCCAGAAACAAGGAAGGTTGTGTACAGCCGAGATGTGGTGTTTAGAGAGGTGAAAGATGTTGTTAAACATGAAATCATACCAAAGGAACCTAAGAAGATAGAGTTTGAGCTAAAGGAGGATGAATCAGACTCTACAACAGAAGAAGATTCAGAAGAGGAAGAGCCACAAACTCCAGCTTTGAGAAGATCAGTTCGGGAAAGAAGGCAACCAGAAAGGTATAGTCCATCTGCTTTCTGTTCAGGTTTTGCCTTAACTATAACTAATGATGATCCTAGAACTGTCAGGGAGGCAGTCGATTATGAGGATGGAAAACTTTGGAAGGAGGCCATGGTTGATGAAATGGCATCCTTGCACAAAAATGAGGCATGGGATCTGGTGGAGTTGCCGGCTGGAAGGAAGCCCATTGGGAGCAAATGGGTGTTTAAGAAGAAGATGAATGTAGAAGGCAAGGTGGAGAAATACAAAGCTCGGTTGGTAGAAAAAGGTTATTCCCAAGTGTCGGGAATTGATTTTGGTGATATTTTTTCTCCTGTTGCCAAAGTTACTTCTATTAGATTACTTTTATCTGTTGTTGCTGCATTTGATTTTGAGATAGAACAGATGGATGTGAAGACAACATTTCTTCACGGGGATCTAGAAGAGGAGATCCACATGAAGCAACCTGAAGGCTTTATGGTGAAGGGTAAGAAAGAACTGGTATGCAGGTTGAAGAAGTCTTTGTATGGGTTAAAATAGTCACCAAGGATGTGGTATCAGAAATTTGATACCTATATACGGGGACTTGGCTTCACCAGAAGCAAGGAGGATCACTGTGTTTATTTTAAATTAATTGGTGACCGTGTTATTTATTTGGTCTTGTATGTGGATGATATGTTGTTGATTGGAAATGACAAAGAATTATCCAAGATTTGAAGACCCAACTGTTCTCCAAATTCGACATGAAGGATCTTGGTGCTGCAAACTATATTTTGGGCATGGAAATTAAGAGAGATCGGGCAAAGAGAATGCTCTGGTTAAACCAGAGGAAGTATGTCGAAACTATATTGCAGAGGTTCAATATGTAGGATAGTAAACCAGTGAATTTTCCTATTCTTGTAGGTGTAAAGCTGTCTGCTGAACAATGTCCCAAGACACATGAAGAAGAGGAGTATATGTCCTGTGTTCCATATGCAAGTGCAGCGGGTAGCCTAATGTATGCAATGGTCTGTACTAGACCAGACATTGCACATTAAGTGGGAGTATTGAGCAGGTTTATGTCAAACCCAGGAAAGGAGCACTGGACAACAGTGAAGCGGGTTTTCAGATATTTACGTGGCACTAGTGATTATGGCTTGTGCTACCAATGAAGACCAGGATTGGAAAGAATGTTGGACATTCGTGGTTTTTTTGATGTAGACTGGGCTGGAGATCTGGACCAAAGAAGATCTACAAGTGGGTATGTGTTTAGCCTATATGGAGGCGCAGTCAGTTGGATGAGTAAAAGACAGTTTGTAGTGGCTCTTTCAACTACAGAGGCAGAATACATAATAGCCACTCATGCAAGCAAGGAAGCAGTTTGGTTGCAGAGATTGTGTTCAAGTATGGGGTTGGTACAACAAGCTATAAGGATAGAATGTGATAGCCAAAGTGCAATTTTCTTGGCTAAGAACCCTGCTTATCATTCAAAGACAAAGCACATTGATGTTCAATATCAATTTGTTAGAGATATGGTTGAGGCTAAAAGGGTGTTGCTGGTAAAGGTGGACACTTTGAAGAATGTTGCGGATGCATTGACGAAGTCTGTGAGCACTCAGAAGTTCTCTTGGTGTAGAGAAACAATGGGTGTTGAAGAATTGGCCCAATGACTAAGCTCTCCTATGGCCCCCTGTGGAAAGAAAACAACAAGTGGGAGAATGTTGGGCATGTGTTATATTCTTTCCACGACTAACCCCACACACTATACGTTGCGCTGGGCATGTCAAGGGGGTCACAAGGGGGGAGGCAGCCCCCACTGTTGGGGTCTGGGGCAGCGCCCTGGCGATTTTTTTTTTTGGTGTGCGGACCCACTCATAGGTGGACCCACCCATGTTTTGTGCATGAGTTTGCACATGGTTTTGGAGTACGATGGTTTTTAGCCCTTGGAATTTTGTAGATCCGGTCAAGGGAACTACGGTTATGTTCTAATCCAGGGTTAACGGATTGGGGTTTATGTATGCTTTGGCATGTATATATATGTGTTGTAACACTAAAAGGAATATAATGAAAAATCAAGCTGGTTGTCCCGATTTGGGATCCAGGGGAAAATCTCAGTGTTTATCTGTTTTATGTTTTATGCTCTCGCTATTGTTTATTTTCTGTTATAAGATTCGTGTGTAGATAATTTCTGTTCAAGGTTAAAACCTACAATTTTAGACTTGGGATTTATTAGATCTAGTATTTCACCGTGGGGTGCACCAGTAATTTTCGTCAAGAATAAGGATGGGTCCTTAAGGCTATGTGTAGATTATAGGGACTTGAATCGAGCCACAATAAAGAATAGGTACTCAATACCTAGAATAGATGACCTATTTGACCAAATGAAGGGAGAAATAGTTTTCTTAAAGATCGATCTACGATCTAGATACCACCAATTGAGGATTAAGGAAGGTGACATCCAAAAAACTGCATTTTAGACTTGGTTTGGGCACTACGAGTTCGTATATGTACCATTTGGTTTGACCAATGCACCAAAAGTATTCATGAGTCTCATGAATGGTGTGTTCAGGAAATATTTGGACCAATTTGTGCAAGTATTTCTAGAAGATATTATGGTATATTCCAAGAATGAAAAGGAGCATGAAGAGCACCTAAGGGTTGTGCTAACCTGCTTAAGGGAAAATCAATTGCATGGAAAATTGTTAAAATTTTCCTTCTTTCAAAAGAAAATTCATTATCTTGGTCACATCATTTCAGGAGAAGGGATTTTAGTTGACCCAGAAAAATTAAAGGCCATAATGGATTGGACAGCGACGAAAAATTCTCATGAGGTGCATAGCCTCATGGGGCTAGCAGGTTATTATCGTAGATTTGTGGAAGGGTTTTTAAAGATTGCAAAACCCATCACCAAATTACAATGAAAAGGGGTTAGGTATGAATGGACATATGAATGTGACACTGCATTCACCGAACTAAAGAGGTTACTAACAAGTGCACCAATCCTTCAAGTGTCTAACATGGAAAAGGAATTTGTTATCTGCATAGATTCTTCAAAGCAAGGATTGGTAGAAGTATTGATGCAATAAGGCGGAGTAATCGCTTACACATCCAGAAAGTTGAAGAAACATGAATAATTTTATGTTACAAATGATTTAGAATTAGCATTAGTAATGTTAGCTTTAAAACTCTGGAGACATTACCTCGTTGGGAGACGCTTTAAGTTGAGAAATGATCATCAAAGCTTGAAGTACCTCTTCACTCATAGAGATTTGAATGCTAGGCAGAGGTGGTGGAGTGAATTCATGAGTGAGTATGATTTTGGGATTTCATATATTAAGGGAAAGGAGAATGTGGTGGCTGATGCACTAAGCAGGAGGCCACGAACCTTCTCTTTAGTACCCTTTAGGGTTAATTTGAGGGAATATGTGTTGGAAAAACTCTTTGAAGATAGTTGGTATATGAAGGTTATATCAAAACTCCAAAGTGGGAAGCAAATAGATCCAAATTTTGAGGGTTATGTCCTTGAACCAGATGGATTATTTAGATTTCAAGGAAGAATGTACATCCCTAAGGAAGGGAGTATAAGAAGAATCATCCTTGAAGATTCACATAGAGCACTCTATTGTGCAAATCCTGGAGTGAAGAAGATGTATGCTGATATGAAGAAACTCTTCTTTTGGGCAGGCATGAAGCATGACATAGTCCATTTTGTTGCCAAAATTCTTGAATGTCAACGAGTGAAGGCTGATCATCGCCATCCATCAGGACTCCTACAACCACATGACATCCCTATGTATAAATGTGAGGTCATTTCTATGGATTTTGTTGTAGGTTTGCCACTCACTTCAAAGAGGCACAATGCTATATTGGTTGTAGTTGATAAATTAACCAAAAGTGCCCATTTCATCCCAGTGAGAGATACTTATGATGTTACTGACGTGGCACATGTTTTTATAAGTGAAGTTATTCGACTACATGGGTTACCCACAAAGATCATTTCTGATAGAGACTCTCGCTTTACATACAAATTTTGGACAAGTTTTCAGTCAGCATTGGGGACTCGGTTGAACCTGAGCACTACATATCTTCTAGAAACAGACATACAGACTGAAAGAGTAAATCAAGTTATGGAAGACATGCTCAGAATGTACGTCATGGATAATCAGACTCAGTGGGAAAGGTACTTACCATTGGTAGTTTTTTCCTATAATAATAGTTACCATAGTTCCTTTGGGATACCTCCTTATCAAGATCTATATGGGAGACCATGCAGGAAACCATTGAGTTGGGAAAATTCAGAGGATCGAGTCATAGTTGGGCCGGAGTTGGTACAAAAAATGGAGGAACAAGTAAGACAGACTCGGGTAAGGTTAAAGGAAGCACAAGATATACAACAAAGTTATGCCGATGCACATAGGACTGATCATAGTTATGAGGTAGGGAACCAAGTTTTTATTCGTATTCGACCCAAAAAAATCACCATACGTTTTGGGAAAGGGACAAAGTTGTCACCTCAGTTTATAGGAACTTTTAGAATCAAGGAAAAGATTGGACTAGTTGCCTATCATCTTGTACTGGCACCCCATTTGCATAAAACTCATGATGTTTTTCATGTATATATTTTACGACATTATGTTTCTAATGAATCTCACAAAATAGATTGGAGGGAATTGCAAGTCTCAGACATGAGAACTGTAATGGTCGAACCATTATGCATATTGGACCATAGGGTTCGACATCTCAGATGTCGCATGGTGGACCAGGTTAAGGTCCAGTGGGACAAGTATAGCCCAGGATCTACTACATGGGAGGATGTAGAGACTATACGTCGTGATTACCCCTTACTTTTCGAGCATCTGTGATTCCCATGTTGACTTAGATAACTACCTATGCTAAGACTCTATTTTATAGTTACATGTTATTTTATGAATGCTATGTAATATTGTTTCATTTCAATTGGAAAAATGAAACTACTTATACAAATCAATAGATATATTAGGTATTTTTGATTAAAATATTTTTTGTATGACTTATTTGATGTACGATTTACTTGATACCAAATTTTATGAAACCAGCTCACAAAATAGAAGAAAAGAGAGATTAACGCCTTAGAAATAAGCCTCTTCGAGGGGGAAACCTCCTTTACATTACATCAATTAACAATTCTTGGATGACACAAATGAAAAAACCTCCTTTCTATATATAGGAGTCCATGGGGTCATAATATAATCTTAGCCGACCTAACAATAATAATATAATTTCACAATAATAACAATAGTGGGCTATTATGGGGCATGATAATAACAATATGGGGACTACATGGGTACAACAATAACAATAAGGGGGCTACACTAACAAGAATAAGGGACTACATTATTAATATAGGGCCCTAGCCTTTTGGCCCCCACTTGAAAGCCTAAACATTGTGTCTCTTGTGTAGTTGATAATTGAATTGATGAAGAACATAATAATCTAACAAAGATAAGATCTAAGTGAAAGAAGAATAATGAAATCACAAGTAATTATCAAGAAAGAGAAATTTTTAATAAAAGCCCTAATTTCTCAACACTGTGATCAAAGCAAGTTTGGTCCAATATTTAACCACTTGCTTGCCTCTGCTTGAGCAACCTTGCTCACACATTCCTTGGCTAATTCAACCCCTATTATTTAGGAAATTCCTATCAATATATTGCGCAATATATCCAAGGCATCCTGACGACCTCATGCATGACCTGTAGAATTTTCTAATTATGCAACTGATAGTTATCTTCCCTTTAACCCCAATCTCAACTGGGCCTTCCTTAGGACTGACATGAAACAACTATTTATAATGAATTATCAGTTAAATGACTGATCAATTCATGTGAATTAAATCATATTTAATTCATTGGACCTATCACTAGCTCATCACTTAATTAGCACTAGTTAAATTGATTTTAACTCAAATAATTGAGTTAACTAATTGCAACTCAAAATAAACTGCAACTAGACCCCCTAAAACTTAGAGTGACCTCTACATGCCTCCATTTTGACCGTCAACTCTAATTGACTGAGCTAACTAATTCTTCCTAACTCAGTTAACACTTATAAGTTGTCATGTGATGTGGATTTAAAATTTACTTCTAATTTAATTAAGGGAAAATTAAATTATAAGCCCCCTTGGGGTGCCATTTCTTGTTGCCATTTCAACTTTCCCTCTAAAAAAAGAAAGGGATTGTATGCTACCCTAATCCTGTCTTTGTGGAACTCAAATTTTCTTCTTGACAGTGCCTTCGTCAATATGTTTGCATCCTTCTCCTCCATGGGAATGTACTCTAATGACATAATTTTCCTCTGCACACAATCTTTTAGATGGTGACATTGGATATCAATATGCTTTGACCTATCAAGAAAAATTGGATTAATCGAGAGTTTGATGCAACTCTGGTTATCACAATAAATCACCGTTGGATCCATCTATCAACCAAACAAACCAACAAGTATGTTCCTCATCCAGATGGCCTCACATGTTGCCTAACTGGCTGCCATGTACTCTGCCTCTGCTGAACTGAGTGCAATTGATCTCTATTTCATGTAATACCAGGAAAATACTGTTGATCCTTTGTTGAAGATGGCCCCTGATGTTCTATTCTTGTCGGATGGACTCCCTGCCCAATTTATATCGATGAAGCCTTGAAGCTTCACTCACTTTGTCCATATGTACCATAACCCATACTCTGTAGTGCCTCTGAAGTATCTCAACACATGCTTGTCTTCCTTCCAAAAGAGCCTGGTAAGCTTAACCATAGCTTGACTAAGCTGGTTAACCACATAACATATGTTTAGTCATGTGTTTACCAAATACTACCCGTAAATAGTAGCATCTACTACTTCGCCTGAAGTAGCATTATCCTTCCTCTAGTTTCTCGCTAGAGGAATATCCATGGGTTTGTTTAACTCAATGTGGAACTTCCTGAGGATCTTGTTGGCATACTTGCCCTGAGATACAAATAGATCCCCATTTATTTTCCATATTTCCAATCCCCGAAAATAGTGCAAGAGCCCCATGTCCTTCATCTAAAATTCTCTTGCAAGATCCTCTTTGCAATACTTGATGAGCTTCTCATCACCTGTTAGTATGAGATCATCGACATAAAGTACAATAATCAAAAGCTTACCTTCTACTAAAATATAATAAGGTTCACATCTGCTTCACTCTTGGTGAAGCCCAACCCAGTGAAATAGTTGTCGATCCTGGTGTACCAAGCACGAGGTGATTGGTTCAGCCGATATAGTGCTCTCTTGAGTTTTCACACATGTGACTCCTTGTCAAAGGTATCACAACCTTCCAATTGCTCAATGTACACCTCTTACTTAATCACCCCATTGAGGAAGGTTATCTTTACATCCATTTGTTGTATCTACCATCCCATCTGCACTAACAGTGCAAGAATGGATCTGATTGATGAGTACCTTGAGACTGGTGCTAAGTCTCATAATAATTAATCCCCTCCACCTGAGAGAACTCTCTGGTGACAAACCTAGCCTTGTGCTTCTCCACACTCCCATTTGTTGTGTACTTTACCTTGTATATCCACCTGTATCCTACAACTGATTCTCCTTTGGTCTTGGGACAACCTCCCATGCATTTTTTATGATAATGGAGTCATACTCCTCAACCATGACATCAACGCAAATTGGTTGTTGCACTACTTCCTCGAAAGAGGATGGTTCTATCTCTACATATTCACTCATAAGAGCCATGTATCCAGTGTACCGCTCTATTTGTGACCTTCTCTTCTTGCACTGTGATGTGGGTGCTCCAATATTCTCTCTCACATCTACAATCAATCTGTCAGCCTCTATGATGTGCTTCCTTCCATCTCAGAATGTCTCTACATGAGTGGGTGCTTCCACTCTCTATACCTATGCTTGTGGTTGCTCCACATCTTGAGGTTCTTCTTTTGGAGCCAAGAGCTCCTCAACTGCATGCAACTGAAGCTACCTCTCAAGGGAAATTCGCATGGCCTTCTCTTCATCAAATTTCACATCTCTTCTGACCATTGTCATCATGTGTGCTATAAAGTACACATGATATTTGTGAGGTGTATCAGTGTACCCCAAAAAATATCCCCAACTCATGTATTGGCTCTAGATTCTTCTAGGAATATTTGGTCACATGGAAATAAAATGATGAACCAAAATTTTTAAAATGCGACACATCTGGTATCTTACCTAAAAAAGCTTCCTCTGGTGTACTCATCCCATGTATCAAATGAAGACTCATGTTCTGCACAAATACTGTTGTATTGCATGCTTTCGCCCACAAATGCAATGGTAAGCCCTGATCATGCAACATAGCTCATGTTGCTCCCACAATAGTTTTGTTTCTGCAACCCCATTTTGCTGTGGGTTATGAGGTGTTACCAATTCCCTTCAAGTTCCTTCTGAAGCACATAAGTTCTTGAATTCATTAGAGACATATTCTCCACCATTGTTTCTCCTTAGAGCCTTAACCTTCTTCCCTGTATCTTTCTCGACAAGTGGTTTAAACTCAACAAACTTGGAGAATGTCTGATCTTTCTTCTACATGAAGAAAATCCAACACTTTCGTGAAAATTCATCTACAAAAATCACATAATACATGTGTTTTTTTGTGGAAGTTGTTGAGAACAGTCTGCACGCGTCCAAGTGATCTCTCTCAAGGATCGCCTTTGCTCGACTTTCCTTCTCATGAAAGGTGGTTTTGGTATACTTCCCCAATGTACACCCTTTGCATGTATCTCATTGTGCAAGTGCACCCTTTCGAAGTCCTGTAAAAATATGTTGCATGATCTTCAAAGTGCCATGGTGTAGATGGCCCAATATCCTGTGCCATAACTCACTGTTGTCTCTACTCTCCACCTTTTCGTGCTTTCGTATTTAAGGCAACATAGTCTTCTACATCCAATTTGTAGAGGTTCTTTACTCTAACCCCAATATTTTTTCACCTATCCCGTGGCTTTTTGATGAAGGAACGCCTTTCCTTCACTGAATATCACATCATAGCCATGGTCTTCCAACATAGCAACAAAAACCAAATTATTCTTTAAACCATAAACATACATGACATCTTTTAATGTGAGAGGAGTACCTGACTCCCTTTGAAAAATAATTGTACCTATGCCGGTAGCACTATACCTCCTGTCATCTCCCATCTCGATGTGAATCTAGAGATCCTTATCCTCCAAGTTATCGAATAATTCTTTGTTCCCCAGCATATGGAACGAAGCCACACTATCTAAGTACCACACTATACCCATCACCGATTAAATCATGCATGCGATGAGAGTGAAATCCAACTCGAACTATGAAGCAAGTGCTTCACTTGCCACTCCTCCTGAGGACTTCTTGGTGGTCTTCTTGTGCAGACACTTTATAGAATGGTGTCCAAGCTCATGACAGTGAAAACATTTTACCTTTGAAAAGTCTCGCTTCTTGCCCGCCTGACTGAAATTAAATTTGGAATGGGACACCTTATTTTTCCCTTTCTTCGCCTTTCCAACCAAGGCATAGTTCTCCTCATCATCATTATTTGATGAGGATCCATCCCTGGTGTTTTGATAAATCTCTTCTTATACCAATTTGGACCACAATCGCTCCCCCTCTAGTAGTTTCTCCCTCCCATTCACCAAGTCCTGGTAGCTATGCCAGATGTTGGGAAGGCCTAGAAGTGCTAGGCTCACCAAATCATCCTGGGAAACCTTCACCCCAACATATCCAAGCTCATCTCGACATTGAGTGAACTTCATCAAGTATTTTAGAATCGTGTCGACCTTCTCCATCTTGATCTTTTTGAGCTTGTCCTTCAGTGCCAAATTCCTTTGGTTGCTGCTATTCTGAAAGATATTTGTTAAGGCCTTCCACATAGAATATGGAGTTTCCTTTCCATGGAGGTTCGAGACAATATGATCTCTAATTCCTTCTAACAAGTTCCTTCTCACCTTTGCTACATTCTTCTTCCATGCATCAAGAAGTTGAACATCTGCTGTTGCGGGTTGGGAAATATCACTATCTATGAATTCCTTCAGTTCTTTGTCCTCTAACAATGCCTCCATCATGTACTTCCATGCTATGTAATTCGAATTTCCCTCAAGGGCATATTCAAGTCTCAAGCTAGTGAAATACATCTTGATTTGTTGTTGGTCCTGAAGATTAAATCTGCAAATTCGATGTACTTATTCAAAACAAACTCTAGTACTTCTCTTCTATAGTGATTCTTGATATGATACCATGTAGAAAATATCTAAATATATTCAATTGATCTTGTAATGTACTAAAACAAAACACTGAATCAATTCTACCAATTTCGGAATCTAATTACTATCGCACAATTACATAAACAAGTAAGAGAAAGAATTATCAATCACACAACACAATATGCATTTTGGGAAAGCCTCAGCTAAAAAACCTGCTATTTTTATATTGCATAAAGTCAAGAATATGAAACAATACAATGATACTTCCCTTCATGGGAAACCTCTGAACTCTGTTGACTGTCTCACCTTGATCCTTCTCTGATCTAAAAAATTCTGGTCCAATATTTAACAATTTTCTTACCTTTTCCTGACCGACCTTAATAATGCATTCTTGGGCTAATTGAGCCCCTATTAATTAGGAAATTATGATCAAAATATTGTGCAATACATCAAGGGCATCTTGATAACCTCATGCATGATGTTGAGCCCCAAATATGTCCTTTCCCTTCACCAAATTTCACTTCATTTCCTTTGTCCCTTATCAATTATAGGCTTAAATGGTCAATAGGATTGGTTAAAGACACTTTAGGAATGTATGCAATGACTGACTTGCTATATTTTCATGGTTTTTTTGTTGTAGTAATTTTTGACTAGACTCAGCTACAAAATGCAGCCATTCTGTAGCTAGTCGCCTATTCCGCAACTATCTTCATGTTCTCATAGGTTACAGGTGTCACTTCAGAGAAAAACGCATATGGTTGAATTGCATAATGCTCCCACATCATTTATTTCTCTCTACGAAGTCTGAGCAAGAATCTACAGGTAGTTATGCACGTGGAAGAGATTAAAGCTAAGAAGCAGATTCCTACCAGGACAGGGACTCTACAGATGTCTCCAGCAAAGCACGAGGCTTCCATAAGAGTTCTAATTTGATTTTGATTGAAAAAGACACTTGTTCCTGTTTATTCTCAAGGGTATTTATGTATTTATTTTATAAGAATGACTCGGGAGACCGAGAGATAGTTAGCTAGATTGATGTTTTGTTTCTAGATCTCAAAAGACCGTAATACTCTGTTTTTGAAATACTTTTCCTTTAATGAAAGAATCACTGCTTTATTGCAATATCTGAGGCAATCTTGAGGAGATTTGTATGCTAATCTGGTGGTAGAGGGCCCCTACTGCCTGAGAATCTTTGTGCACATTGTTTAGATAAGTAACTTTAGCCTTGTTGCATTCCTAGTTTAAGCAATTTTCTGAACTTTGTGTTTTATACTCACTTGCATTGGATGCTACAGTCTAGTATTGTTCTTACGAATTATACCAAAATATCACTAATATTGAATGAGATATAACTGTAGTATTTTAGGAATTAGTTGCCTTTTTCTGAACTTTACGTTTTTGTGCTCAATTACATCAATTGTTACAGCTAGACTTGTTCTTCCGAATTGTTCCAAAATATCACTAATACTGAACGAGATAGGGCTGTAATATTTTAGAGATTAGTTGCATTATAGTGTACTTGTAATACTCCGGAGATTAATGGCGTGCTAGTTCCATTTTTGTTCACTATATTTCAAGTTAGATTAATGGCACTCTAGTTCAGTTTCCGTTCACTGTATTTCAAGTTAGGATAATGGCATTCTAGTACAGTTGTGGTCACTGTATTTCAAGTTTGAATGATTGCATTCTAGTTCAGCTTTATCCATTGTATTTTTAGTTTTATTAGTCAGTTGTATGCTAGTTTTTTTCCATTAGAATTCAAGGCCTTCATTATTTACAAACTACTCATGTTATTAATCTCTTCCAACACATCATCATATGGACAAGAATTAGTGATATCAGTTCAAGGCCTTGACTGTTATGCAATCTCTTATAATTTTACAAATAGCCTTTTCCAAAACTATTCCAAAATATTTCTAACTTTCGAATGAGGCTTAGTAGTGACAATTTGAGTTGCAGAATGGATTAATTTCAATGTCATAGGTTAATTTCGAGTAGAGTTCCTTACTATGCTACAAATAATATTTTCCAATTGTGTTCCAATAAATTTCTAACCATGGATGAGATTTTTGTGATATTGTAAGTTGTTGTTTACTTAGAAGAACCTCATTGCATTAAACTTATCCTTTTCTCAAGATATTCCAACATATTTCTAATGAATGAATGGGACTGAGTTCATGTTATGAGTTATTTAGTTCTTGCTATGAGTTATTTTTTTTGTAAAAGTATTGCATTTTCTGTTCTCAAGTGCCATACATAATTTAGAATAGGTTTTGCTCTATTTTAGTGTGACCAACAACTTCTCTTTGCCAAAAATTAGTTCTTTTCCTCTTAGAATAAAAACACAAAACCAAAAACATTGGAAAAACACTAAACACAACGTAGTGAGAAACAAATACCTAGGCACATATAGTGCACTTCACTTCAACAATTTACTAGCCTTGGTTGACAATTTATGATCTCAATTTAGGAGCACTAAGTTGAGCAGACATTTTGGCACCGTTGCCAGGGAAGTGTAACTAGGTAGCCATGTTTCTTACCTCCCAAAAACAATGATGTGCGTAGAGAAAGAGACTCAAGGGGTAGATTCATAAGAAGCAGAAGCTTGATTCCTATAACACCACTTGTTTCACCAAGAACAAGAGCCAGCACACCTTCAACTCAAACCCACATTCCATCCTTTATTGATCCTAGAATTCCAAAGGAATTAAGATCATATATTCCATTAGAAAGACCTTCCACTTTATCCACTGAACCTGTCTTAGAAGAATATTCTGAGACCCCTGCTGGGGACATAAATTTTTCAACTTCTACAGAAGAATCAACTATGGCAGAAGAAGGGGGAGGAGGAGTTTTTAATGGAGAACACAAACTATTTGGAGGGGGTAGAGGTAGAGGTAGAGGATAAGGAGGTAGAGGTGTAGAAGGAGAAGGAGGCAGAGGAAGAGGTAGAAGAGAAATGGGAAGCTCTTTTGGGTTTCCTATAGTAGATGAAGAAACCAATGCAACTATGAAAAACATTTCACCCTTTGTCCTTCCAAACTTTTATGGAATTAAAACTAAAGATCCTGAAACCTTCCTATTTGAATTTGAAGTCCTATGTAGAACCTATGACTACTTACAAGATGCTCAAAAACTTAAACTATTCCCTTCAACATTGAAAGGAGCAGCATTAAAATGGTTTATGAGTTTGATCAGCAGTTCTATTAGGACATGGGAAGACATGAAACAGGAATTTCTAGAGAGGTATTTGGATTACTGTATGCCAGTCAACCATAAGGAGGAAGTGTTTAAAATGTTACAAAAAGAGGATGAAAATTTGGAAGATTTGTTGGAGAGGTTTAACTATAACATCAAGAGGGAAAAAATGGAAAACTTAGATCAAGACACTTTGAAAGCTCTCTTATTGAATAAAATTAGGGATGAATGGTTAGATATCCTTAACATGATGGGAAAAGGGGATATATATCAACTCACATTACCTAAAATAGCTGAATTATGTATCAACCTTTCAAGAGGGAAATCTAAAACTATAAAAGGACCAAGAGACCCTGCTCTTGCAAGGGCAAGTAAATCTGCTTCTGGGACAGTAAGTAGGGTAGAAATAGGAAATATTCTTGATGAATTCAAATTTGATATCTTGGGGAGTCTTAGTGAAAAAATAGACACCCTTAAGTTACAAAACAAGCAGAAAACTGAATCTGATGCCTTAGCAATCTTTTGTCCCAAATGTAGAAAGAAGCATGCCTTGAGAGAGTGCCCTTTGGATGCAAAAGTAGTAGAGACCTGTGTAATTTGTTCAGAAAAACGTGAGACCAAGAGCTGTCCTTCACTTCCTGGTCTTAAAGCTGTCTTTCAGGAGGAAAATCCTACAAATTCCACAGAATCTCTCAATTTTGTCTATAGGAGACCTTGGCAAGGACCTAAAACACAATGATTCCATGATCAACTGTATAATCAACCCCTACCAAATTGGAATTCTTGGCAGCAACCTTGGCCCCAATTTCAAAATCAATCTCAAACTTGGGCACAAGGAGCACAAAATCCCTATGGAAGATACTCTCAGTACTATTAGTATCCACCACCCTATCCACCATATTCATATTTCCCTCCTCAACAAAACTTTCAACAAAATCCTCAAAATCCGCAACATCACAATCAACCACTTCCATTACCATTTCTTTAGAAAACAAATCAGTTGCCTGCCCAACCTATACCAAACCCCAACAATAAAAATCCTCAGAACACATACATGATAGAAGGCCAACAGTTTCCAACTTATTTGATCACTCCTTTAGACCTTAGTGATGTTCAACTTAGGTCTAGAAGAATACTTGAAAAGAGGAAACCTTCTGTAATCATACAAGAGCAAGACAATTATGAGGAAGATTCTCTACGGATAAATAAAATTCTTGAAGAGAACACATCTTTCCAAGACCCAAACATTGAAAAATCAAAACAAAAAGAACCAATAATTTCAACTCCTATATTAGACCAGCCATCAACATCCACTTCTACAACTCCCTCTCCAGAAAGATTACAAATTGATAGGGGTGTAGAAAAACAAATTATGGTGCCTAATTATGATTATCTGGATGAGTTGAGAAATGTTTGTATTAAGATCCCATTATTGCAAGCTATCAAGGAAATTCCAATCTTAGCAAAGACAATAAAGGAGTTGAGCATGAAGAAAACAGGAAAAAGAATAAGAGAGATAAATAAAATTCAACTGGAAGGAAAAATAGCAGATATCATGATGGGTAAGATTGCTATTCCAAAGTATCTAGACCCAGGAAATCCAGTTGTTAAAATACACATCAATGAAACTGAAATTCAAAACACACTTATTGATTTAGGAGCACCAATCAATATCATGAGTAGACAAATCACGGATAAAATGAAACTTCCTAATCTTCTTTTTACACCCACATTATTACAATTAGTAGACAGATCTGTGATCAAACCTGATGGGGTAATAGAAGACATTCCAGTGTCCCTAGATTCTTGGGAGTATCCTGTGGATTTTATGATCCTAACTCCTAAGAATAATCTAGGAGGGCATCCTATTATATTAGGAAGACCTTGGTTAGCTATAGCTGATACTTTCATTAGTTGTAGATCCGGTGATATTTACATCTCTGATGGTAGTTCAACCAAGAAATTTACCTTGTATCCTCCAGCAAAAACAATTACAGAATTAGATGATACTCAATGGATAGAGGATGAAGAAGACTTACAACCTCTCTTCACAATTTCAGAAATTAGTGAAGATAGTCAGATTCTGAATACCTTAGAAAACTTTGAATCCTCTTCGGAATAAAAACATGAACAATTTCAAGAAGAATCCAACATTGAGTTTTTATCATCAAGACAGATGTCTCTTTATTCCATGGATAAATTTGGTAGCTCTACAATTGAGATATTTCCAGGCAAAACTTTAAACATAAACAAGAACCTAGAGAAATATCAGCAAGAAGAGTTAGTCAAGATATTACAGAGACATTCTTCTGCATATGCATGGGAGTACACTGATATGAAAGGGATAAGCCCCAAGACTTGCACTCATCACATCTACATAGAGGAAAATTGTAAACCAATCAGACAACCTCAGAGAATGATGAATCCAAATCTTAGGGAGATTGTTAAGGAAGAATTGCAGAAATTGTTAAATGTTAACTTTATCTATCCCATTTCAGATAGTCAGTGGGTTTCTCCTTTGGTAATTGTGCCAAAGAAAAATGGTAAATGGAGGGTATGTATTGACTACCGAGAATTAAACAAAGCTACTTTTAAAGATAATTTTCCCCTACCTTTCATAGATAAGGTATTAGATACATTAGCTGTCAAAAAGTACTTCTCATTTTTAGATGGGTTTAGTGGTTATAATAAAATCCAAGTAGCACTTGAAGATCAGGACAAAACCACATTTACCTGTCCTTGGGGTACCTATGCTTACCGAGTATTGCCATTTGGATTATGCAATGCACCTGTAACATTTCAAAGGGCAGTACTAGAAATATTTTTAGATCTAATACATGATTGTGTAGAGGTATATATGGATGATTTCACAGTTTATGGAAACACATTTGAAGAAGATTTAGAAAACTTGGAAAAAGTTTTAAAGAGATGTAAAGAAGAAAATCTTTCACTAAGTCATGAGAAGTGTTTTATGATGTTTACTGAAGGAATTGTTTTAGGACATCACATTTCAGGGGATGGGATTAGAGTTGATGAGTCAAAATTTGAAGTCATCTCTAACTTATCTATTTCAAGTTGTCAAAAATATGTTAGGAGTTTTCTAGGATTCACAGGATATTATCGAAGGTTTATAGAAAACTTCACCAAGATAGCATCTCCACTTTTCAAATTACTTACCAAGGACTGTGAATTCAAGTGGAATCTTGATTGCCAGTTAGCCTTTGAGACCCTGAAAACAAAAATCTCTGAAGCACCTATTTTAAGGGGCCCTAACTGGAAGTTACCTTTTCATATTTCAACAGATGCCTCAGATGCAGCTCTAGGAGCAGTATTGGGACAAAAAGACCCGATTCCTTATGCCATCTATTATACAAGTAAAAATTTGACTCCTTCAGAGTTAAATTATACTGTAACTGAAAAAGATTTTTTAGTTGTTGTTCATGCCATAAAAAAATTCAGACACTATATAACAGGCTATGAAACTTTTGTTCACATAGATCACTCTGTAATTAGATATCTAATGAATAAATCAATTACTAATGGCGGAGTCATAAGATGGTTTTGCTTTTACAAGAATTCAACATTACCATTCTAGATAGGCCTGGAAAACAAAACACAGTAGCTGATTTCCTATCTAGACTCCAAAACATCAAAGACAATACCCCAGTTGAAGATCAATTCCCTGATGAATATCTTTTTGCAATTTCTACTCAAACTCCTTGGTTTTCTGACATTGCTAATTATTTAGTTTCAGGGAAATTTCCTTCAATAATGAATGCAAGAGACAAAAGAAAGATCATTTATGATAGTGCAAAATATTCATGGGTTGCTAATGAGTTATACAAGACAGGTCCAGATTTTATCATTAGGAGATGTGTTCGGGAAGATGAGATGCCTGAGATTCTCAAGGCATGTCATGATGAACCTTGTGGTGGACACTTTGCTAATAAAAGGACAACCTATAAGATCCTTCATTTGGGATATTATTGGCCATCCATTTTCAAAGATGCTAAAGAGTATGTTAAAAGGTGTGACAATTGCCAAAGGATAGGGAAACCTTCTCCTTCAGGTGAGATGCCATTGCAGCCTCAGGTACATATTGAACCTTTTGAAAAATGGGCTTTGGATTTTGTAGGACCTATTAGTCCTCCATCAAGACAAAAGAAATATATATTAGTTTGCACTGATTATGTTACTAAATGGGTAGAGGCCAAGCCATTACTTTCTACTACTGAAGCATCTGTAGTTAATTTTCTTTTTGAGGATATTTTTACTCGTTTTGGTGTCCCAAGGGAAATTGTTACAGATCAAGGAGCTCAATTTACATCAAAGCTAGTGGAACAAATGATGGAGAGGTACAAAATCAGACACATAAAATCTACTCCCTATCATCCACAAGTAAATGGTCAAGTGGAATCTACTAATAAGGTCATTGAAGGGATCCTAACAAAGACTGTCCATTTACATAGAAGAGATTGGGTAGACAAGCTTCCTGAAGCTTTGTGGGCCTATAGAACTACATGGAGAAGCACAACAAGCCATACTCCTTATGAACTTGTTTATGGAAAACAATTTTTGTTTCCCATAGAGTTTCAGATTCAAACTTTTAAAATGGCAGTTCAGCTAGGACTTGATCTAACAGAGGCACAAAAGCACAGATTGGAGTAGATTAATGAATTGGATGAGATCAGACAAGATGCAGTCCAGAAAACAAGTATAGTCCAACAAAAAAGGACTAGATGGCATGATAAGTACATCAAGGAAAAGAAGTTAAAAGAAGGTGACTGGGCTCTCTTGTTTGATTCAAAGTTCAAGGATTTTCAAGGTAAATTCCAAACACATTGGCTTGGGCCATATGAAATTATAAGAAATTTTGACAATGGAGCAATAAAAATCAGGACAATAGATGAAGAGAAGGTCACTTTTCTTGTAAATGGTCATAGATTGAAGCTGTATCATAAGCCACTTTCAAGAGAAGATTTTTTCAAGATATTCTAGGAAAACAGTGATGTGAAGTTAACGAAGAAGAATTTTTCTTCTTCATCAACTTAGTTGAATTTTCTGAATTCAAAAGCATTAAAAAAAAAGAAGAAAAAGAAGAAGAAGAAGAAGTATAAACATGAAAACTAATCACTGATTAGCATGTTTATACAGAAAAGATAAAGTGAAAATCAGAATCCTTCTGACACTTTAGCTTTTCAATTTTTTTTTATTTTTTATTTTTTTTATTTTTTTATTTTTTATTTTTTTTATTTTTTTTTCTGCAAGCAGTCATTACAAAGTCATAAGTTTCACTCCATCATGTCTCACTTCATTCATATTTCATTCTCTCCATTCATTCATATTTCATTCACTCCATTCCATGGTCCATTTCATTTCCATCTCAGATTTCTAAATTTGATCTCTTTCTACAGATTGAGTGTTACAAATCATGAGTTGCAGACCACTTTTTATGTTTCATTCCATTACACAATTGTGATTCATTTCATTCCATTACATTTCACTTCACTCCTGATCCATTTCACTATATTTCATGATGCATTTCATACAACATTCCATTCCATATTTCAAAGTTCCTACAGGTACATTCTGCAGCCAGCTAGACATTCTGTAGCCAGATATCCAGAAGGCAACTATCCAGTAAACATTTGATCAACAGCAAATTGATCATGCACACCTATGACAACAAGAAAAATCAAAGGAGTTATGAAGACTGAAGAATCAATTATTTTCAAAGGAGGACAAAGCATATAAAAACCACCAAAAATTAAAGGAAAGGCAAAGGTAAAGTTGTAAAATTATTATGATGACAGAATATGAAAGTTATAGTATAGTTAGGTCATGTATGATTCAAAAAGTTGTTTTAATTATTCGTGTTGATCATGCCTATTAAACCTATCATAAAAACATTGGACAAAATCCCTTCCACTCCGCCATTTCAAATCATCATTTAAAACTTAACGGTTAAAGTACTGAAGTGACCTATTCGGTCACGTCACCAGCCGAAGTATTTAGTTATGATTTTGAATTTCTCACGAAATGTTTCCGCGGTCTTTTCTCCCATGATGGCTCTCAAACTCATTAATTCATGTAAATCACCCTCACCACATTTCACTCATTCTATAACCTCTTCATATCATCCTTCCGTAGCTAATTCCTACTGCATAAACAGAGAAAGCACCTTTGGGGTAAAAACAATTCTTTAACAGCCATTTTCACCATGGATAGAAAAGCAGTAAATTGAAGGTTGAGAAGAGAAGCCATGGGTCTCACAGTAAGATCCGAACCAGTTGGAACCAAGTACTTAGAGGGTTACCCACAAATTATAGAAATGCTACAGCAGGCTGGGTGGTTACAATTTTTGGAAAAATTCAATGGTTTTCATAAAGAGGTAACTAAAACATTTGCATGGTCCTTCAATGGAGCAGAAGTCGAAATAGGAGATGTTAAATTCAATATTACAAATTTTTTTATTGCAGAAGCAGCGCAATTACCCAGGCAAGGAGAATGGTGGTTCAAAAATAGGGAATTTCATAATGAGGCATGGAGGCAAATGATCAAAACACCAGGTATGGATGTTTCCATTTTTAAGAAGGGCATTCCTAGCTCGGCACTGAAGAATAAATGGCAGAATATGTTGCTCATTTTGCAAAAGTTTATAACTTGTGAGGGAATGTTTGGTACCCTCTATGTTTTTCATATTCGGTTAATGATTCATTTCTTAGATGAAGAAATCAATTTACCCTTTTTCCTACTTCATAGTCTGAAGAGAATGGCCTCTAATGTAAAAAAGAGGGTTCAATTCCTGGAAACCACTTTGTACCACCAAAGCCTAGTTAAAATCCTAATTGAACATCATTTGAGAAAAGTGGGAGACAATTGGGATGCGTTTCTAGTGAGGAATCACTTTGAAGAACCTAAGGAACCTCCATCTGAAGGCAAGCTTACAAGAAGAAGCAGGAGAAGGAAAAATTCCGAAGCTGTTGAAACTAAAACTGGTAAGTCTATACAAGAGGACAGTGAGGAGATAATTTCTGAGAAATTGACTGAAATTAGGAAAAATTTAAAAAGGAGAAAATGATAAGAAGGTATGCCAAGGAGAGAGGTGAAGGACCATCTCAACCAAGACAAAGCCAATGACTTAGAGGTATATTGAAGAAAACAGGGATTAGACAAACGGGAATCATAAACATTGAGGATGAAGAGACACCAACTGCTAGATCACCTGAGTAACAATATGAAGAGGATCTTGATGAAGAAACTCTGGAGATAGACCCAGCTCAACAACAAATTTATAATTATATTGAGACATTAGAGAAGAGAGCCTCAGAAAGTAGAGATAGAACTCCTAACCCACCAAAATCTGCAATTGATGTACTAAGAAGAGACAAATATGAGTTAGAAGTACTCAATAGGCATATCAAGAATGAGAATGACATTTTAAGGGAGAAGGTTAAGCTGAAAAGTGATATGAATACAACTCTCTCTCTGCAAATCGAAAAGTTGTACAAGGCTAGTGAGAAATTGAAGAAGAAAAACAAAAAGTTGAGCAGGGCACTTATAAATTTGAGATTCAAGTTCGTCATAAAGAAGCCTAGGAGGCCATTAACTATCAGGCAAAGCAGAAGAAGGAGCCTAGATGTCCTAGCAGAAGTCTCAGAATGTATGATTTGATTGCATGAGGACATGCAAAAACTTTGCAGTGGGGGTATGTTGAGCCCCAAAGATGTCCTTTCCCTTCACCAAATTTCACTTCATTTCCTTTGTCCCTTATCAATTACAGGCTTAAATGCTCAATAGGATTGGTTAAAGACACTTTAGGAATGTATATAATGACTAACTTGCTATATTTTCATGGTTTTGTTGTTGTAGTAATTTTTTACTAGACTCAGCTACAGAATGCAGCCATTCTGTAGCTAGTCGCCTATTCCACGACTATCTTCATGTTCTCATAGGTTACAGGTGTCACTTCAGAGAAAAAAACATATGGTTGAATTCCACAATGCTCCCACATCATTTATTGCTCTCTACGAAGTCTGAGCAAGAATCTACAGGTGGTTATGCACATGGAAGAGATCAAAGCTAAGAAGCAGATTCCTACCCGGATAGGGACTCTACAGATGTCTCCAGCAAAGTACGAGGCTTCCATAAGAGTTCTAATTTGATTTTGATTGAAAAATACACTTGTTCCTATTTATTCTCAAGGCTAGTTATATATTTATTTTATAAGAATGACTCAGGAGACCGAGGGACAGTTAGCTAGATTGATGTTTTGTTGCTAGATCTCAAAAGACCGTAATACTCTGTTTTTGAAATACTTTTCCTTTAATGAAAGAAGCACCGCTTTATTGCAAGATATGAGGCAATCTTGAGGAGATTTGTATGCTAATCCGGTGGTATATGGCCCCTACTACCCGAGAAGCTTTGTGCACATTGTTTAGATAAGTAGCTTTAGCCTTGTTGCATTCCTAGTTTAAGTAATTTTTTGAACTTTGTGTTTTATACTCACTTGCATTGGATGCTACAGTCTAGTCTTGTTCTTACGAATTATTCCAAAATATCACTAATATTGAATGAGATATAACTGTAGTATTTTAGGAATTAGTTGCCTTGTTTCTGAACGTTACGTTTTTGTGCTCAATTACATCAATTGTTACAGCTAGACTTGTTCTTTCGAATTGTTCCAAAATATCACTAATACTGAACGAGATAGGGGTGTAGTATTTTAGAGATTAGTTGCATTATAGTGTAGTTGTAATACTCCGGAGATTAATGGCGCGCTATTTCAGTTTCTGTTCACTGTATTTCAAGTTATATTAATGGCACCCTAGTTCAATTTCTATTCACTGTATTTCAAGTTAGGATAATGGCATTCTAGTCCAGTTGTGGTCACTGTATTTCAAGTTTGAATGATTGCATTCTAGTTCAGCTTTATCCATTGTATTGTTAGTTTTATTAGGCATTTGTATGCTAGTTTTGTTCCATTAGACTTCAAGGCCTTCATTATTTACAAAATACTCTTGTTGTTAATCTCTTCCAACACATCATCATATGGACAGGAATTAGTGATATCAGTTCAAGGCCTAGACTGTTCTGCAATCTCTTATAGTTTTACAAATAGCCTTTTCCAAAACTATTCCAAAATATTTCTAACTTTCGAATGAGGCTTAGTAGTGACAATTTAAGTTGCAGAATGGATTAATTTCAGTGTCATAGGTTAATTTAGAGTAGAGTTCCTTACTATGCTACAAATAATCTTTTCCAATTGTGTTCCAATAAATTTCTAACCATGGATGAGATTTTTGTGATATTGTAAGTTGATGTTTACTTAGAAGAACCTCATTGCATTAAACTTATCATTTTCTCAAGATATTCCAACATATTTCTAATGAATGAATGGGACTGAGTTCATGTTATGAGTTATTGAGTTCATGTTATGAGTTATTTAGTTCTTGCTATGAGTTATTTTTCTTGTTAAAGTATTGCATTTTCTGTTCTCAAGTGCCATACATAATTTAGAATAGGTTTTGCTCTGTTTTAGTGTGACCAACAACTTATTTTTGCCAAAACTTAGTTCTTTTCCTCTTAGAATAAAAACACAAAACCAAAAACATTGGAAAAACACTAAACACAACGTAGTGAGAAACAAATACCTAGGCACATATAGTGCACTTCACTTCAACAATTTACTAGCCTTGGTTGACAATTTATGACCTCAATTTAGGAACACTAAGTTGAGCAGACAACGGCCTTGGAATCACTTCAAACTGCTTTTTCAAGCAAACATTATGCAATTTTAAAAAACAAATACACACCTTTTTCTTTCTTTTTATGAGGTCGATATTGAAACTGAATTATCTCTGTGATTTCAGATCTTCAATATCTAAAATTTAGTCTTGTAGTATCCCTCTGAATCTTCTTTCGAATGCCTTAGTTCTGACTATATTTGGATGCTTCAATGCAAAGTTATGCCAAATCTCCCACAATGACCCAATTATGGACAAGTTCAATAGAGTGAACTTGTACAGCATGCCACGTGTCACTATTTCCTCTTTCGACTCTGCAATTGATACACAGGAAACTAAAATCCATGTAATTTCGACCACTTGTTACAGAATTCCAATCCGATGCTCAGAGAGAGAGTTATGACGATTTTCCCAAGGTCACCTCTTTTAGATGAAATCCGGAAGACTGAAAAAACCCTAACTTCCATAATCATATCTCCGAAAATGTTGCGAACCAAGATCTGAATTTTTTACACGAAGTTTCTCAGGATTTTGGCTTTGTGTGGTAAGAATTTTAGCTTCTGAACCTTCATATAAAAAACTTTAAAAGCGAAAATTCCACGATGACATGTTTGAAGAAGCGAAACCTTTGAATCCAAAGCTCTGATACGAAATGTTATGAAACCAGCTCTAAAAATAGAAGAAAAGAGAGATCAACGCCTTAGAAATAAGCCACTTCGAGGGGGAAACCTCCTTTACATCACATAAATGAACAATTCTTGGATGATACAAATGACAAAACCTCCTTTCTATATATAGGAGTCCATGGGGTCATAATATAATCCTAGCTGACCTAACAATAATAATGTAAAGTCACAATAATAACAATATGGGGGTTACAGGGTTACAACAATAACAATAAGGGGGCTACACTAACAACAATAAGGGAATACACTAGTAATATAGGGGGCTAAAAGATTCTGTTCACTTTAGGTGGAGACTTCTTACTTAACAACTTGAATTGACATCTTCCTTTTTCTTCACCCAAAATGATCTCTTATTATGACTGTAATATTTCAGCCTTTTTCCTATAATAGACAGGTCTGCAATATCACACGTGTGGAGTTTACTTTGCCCAAAAACAGTCCCAAAACAATTCCAAATGCTTCAATCTTCCTTCCATTCATCTCACTAGTTATAAAGCTTCTTCTTGATGAAATTCACACTACTTTCTAGCTTCAAACCTTGACCAGTTTTTTTCCCTAAAATGAGGTCGAGATGCCCTATTTATAGTCATTGGAGCCTCCATAATAACATGACTTGAACTGAGAGTGATTCGACATGTCTTTTGGAGAGAATTCATTATTTTATTTAAGGTCGTCTTGAAGGAGTTTCTTGAGCTTGGTCTTGGAGGGCTATTTGACTCTTTCATTGACTCATATACAAATGTAACATGCCTAAGAAGGGTCTTCCATACAAGACATTGACTCAATATACTTTTATGACTTGATGAAAAAACCTAAAGGCTCACAATGGGAACCTTAACTAAAATAAAATTTCTTTATCATGATACCCATGATTCAAGCATTACAAAAATAATTTTATTTACTTCTTAACATCAATTACATAAAATGATATTTACACATGTCATTATGAAGACTGAACCTAGTTACACTTATCAACACAAAGGTCATATTGGAAGTCAAAAATTCATGAGTATAGTTCAAGAATCATGGGGATATGAAAGAACATCCCTCTTGTTATAAAAGAAGCCTCATTACTCAAGCAAATGATTTTTTACCTTGGCTTCTCCAACTAGGAATTAGAGAGAAAGATTGTTCTTTTGGGGAGCAAGTAGTGTCTTAATGCTCCACTATTGGGGCTAGTGGTGTCTCATTATAACCACGTATCTTGGAATTTTCACTTAATAATATGAAGCTCATTGAGCCAACACACTTTCATGCATGTATCGTGAATGTTGTAAGACAATTCTTTAGATGTTTTTGGTATGTGTTTATGTTCTTGTGTACTAAATAAAATGAACTATTTCATTAGATTTTGTGATCATCTTGTTGAATGTGTGTTGTAATTGTTTTAATGATCATTATGTCTATGTGAAATATTTCACTAGATGGTTAACGATTCTTTCAAATGTATGTGCGTATGTATTTATTAGAATATTACTATTACTTATCTTCTAAAGACTCACTTTCTCTTTCCTCCCAGTGAAATAACCTTGATACATTTTACAATTGAAAATTTCACAAGGCTTACTTTCTCATTTTAAAGTACATGTGTGTTGCTCTCTTATGCTAACTATTGCAATCGAGGCAATTTTTTAAGATAATGGAAGCCATACCATATTCCAGATGGGGATCCTATACTAAATGGAGTGAGGTCTAATTGGGACTTAATATTGGGGAGACCCCCTCTATGTTGGAAATGGGCCAGCATTGTCAACATTTTGGCGCTAGAAGGAGGGAAACCCTTTTATGGTTGACCATTCACAACATGCTAACATAGAACCTTATATGCAAGGTGGTAACGGTTTGAGTTCAACTCCACCTCACATTCCTGAGACAGGAGAGTCCTCTCATCTAAGTTTGAAACATGATTTTGAAGTCACTTACGATTAAATTCAAACAATCCAACCTATTACTCGTCAGTTTGTAAGATCCATTGGGTTAATTCATGTCACTGATATTCTTCCTCATAAGCTGATAAATGAAGAAACAACTCGTCGTGGCATATTGGTTTATACAGTGGAATATTTGGTTATTGAAACCCTTGAAGAGTTATTTGATCCTATTGAATGAACACAAAAAAAACAAGACCTTCCATCTATTGAGGAGAATCTAGATGGAGAAGGGGAGGATTTTTCATTATTTGATGAAGAAAAACTAAGAAAAGAAGAAAAACCTGATTATAATGAATATTTGAAAGGTTAAGATGAAGTCTCTTCAAAATCAGAGAGTGAAGAGGAGAAGGAGGAAGAGGACATGGGTGATGAACAATTGGATTGGATGGCCCAAGGGCCACTTGATCTTCTGGGAAATCTTCATCGCATTCCTAAGCACCCATAAAAGTTTCTCTCAAAGTTTGATCCTAATAAGAAGATAAAATATGAAGACTATATTGATGACTTCTACATGAACTTGTGAATTCTAGAGGTAGTTTTTGATGATGTTGCTTGAAGACATTTTACATACATTCTGGAGGGTAGAGAATTAGTTTCTTACCAAATTCTTCCACCTAATTTAATCCATAGTTGGAGGGAGTTTAAAAAGTTTTTCATAGATAAATTTTTCGATGATAAAACTCTTGCCATGTTGCTCAAAGAACTCGGGGATCTCAAGGTGGGGGCAAGGAAATAGTAAAGGATTTTAATTATATATTTACATGTTTATTGAATAATTTCCCCACTAATGTTCAACCGCACGTTTCCATTACCAAATATTACTACACCACCGCCTTTCCTAATAATATTTCCATGTTTCTTTAAAAAGTTGTAAAGGGCACATTGACTTTGAACTTTGCAAAAGAAATTAATCTTGAGAGAGACGTGTGTTCTATTAGGGCCATTTATGACTAGGAAGATTCTAAATACCCCAAAGGCATTGGTAATAAATATCAAGCCTCTTCCACTTAAACCAAAGAAAAATATTCTTTTGATATGGAAAGCTTGGTTAAGTATTTGAATTTGCTTACTAATGCAGTATTTGAACTTAAGAAAAAATAAAGTGAGGCATATACCAACAATAATTATTTCAAGATACCTTTCATTAAGAATAATAATAATCAATCAACCAATTCTACGCAAAGCTTCCATGTTGTGTTTAATGTTGAAATATTGGGCATGGAAAAATTATGTACTTTCCATCAGGACAAACATTCAGAGAAAACATTACCTCAATCGAATCACAACATGAATGCTATGATGAACAATTTCATAGACACTTTATTATTAGAGAAGCAATCTAAGCAGATTGAAGAAGCAACCGTGACAGAGGAAAGTTTAGGTGTTGGTAATTGAGTTAGTGCATTTGATGTTATATATAACATTGATAAACAAAGTGCTAATGAACCCATATATACAAAATCTACGGCTGTGGATAGAAGTTTCTTCCCTATGCTGGGTGGCCTAGCCTAGAAAATTTGAAAGACAAAGAAGCTAATGTTTTCCTTAAAGTAAATAGATAATGGGATGAAGCCAACTTATAATCCTTCATATTATTCACTCTTTTCTTGGCTTGTATGCTCCAATCATAGCCTCGATCACTATAATTAGAACCGGCACAATCAAACAACACAAGCCAATGATCTACTAAATCTATGTAGCATCATCTAATCATGAACATAAGTAATCAAAATGACTATTCATTTTTTACCATTTCACATTTACCTTCAACAATGAGAGCTTTGAGTACTTTTTTCCCTCGATCTTCTGCAGTTAATTGTGGCCAATCCAGTGGATCATTTCAAGTCTTGTCACTTCTAGGTAGGAGATAAAACCTTTCCCTTTCATTTTGTGATTTCATGCAAGTTTTCTATATTTTTTAGGGTCTTAGGGTTTGAATAGCTCACCCTTGGACCAACGAAGCCTCATAAAGTTGAAAGGATCATTGCATATAAGTGATGATGCACTGTAGGGAGGGGTGCAGTGCACTGTATCCCCTTATAGGGCAGTGTTGTGTGCAAATCCCAAGTTTGATTTATTATTTCCCTTCAAAATTTGTCAAAATTTTTGCATGGAAAGGATCCTAACGAGTCTCTTGTTGATGTTTTAGTTCTTAATTAGCACAAAATGGCCTTTGTATGGAGAAAAATAGAACATGAAGAGAAAGACATGAATTCATCAAATGATCCTACTACCATCCACAAACTTAAATACTGTGAATTGTTGAAATTTTTCTGGTTACCTGGTATGAGGCAACAAATGGATTTACTATAGTAACTTGTTCGCTCATGGGATTTTAAATCATAATAATTCAGGTTAGGGGAACATCTGCTCGAGATAAAGGTAGAGGAAATATATTTTCTAACAGATTTATCCATGAAGGCACCCCCATCTCTCACCTAGGTGGGAGAAGAGGTGGAGAAACAATGAAAGAATATATTTTCGCTAATTGCAGAACTCAAGTCTAGCCAACCAAGAATGGAAAAATTAACATAAAATATTTAACCTATTTTCCATTAAGAACAATCCTATTCGTCATTTACATATCAGTTGGCAGATAAACACTTCATGTAGCTAGCAAACCATACATGCAGTACGGTTTAGAGTGTTTGGAGCCAACAGTCTTTAACTGGAGCAAGGGGGTGTTGGGAAATATGAAAGAACATCTGCTTAAAGAAAGAGAGGGAAAATTGAGAAATTTTGGATATGGTTCAATATTGATCTCTTTTTCCCTAGAGCGAATTCCATTACTACAACCTCAACATATCACGTTCGATCCCATTGATCCGAGGTTCCACAGATGAGGAGGTGGATAGATCTTATGTCCCAACATGCAGGTCCATCGATGATCGACTTCCCACAACATTTCTTCAGATGGTTGTGTAGACAGTTCATTATGATAGATGATTATCCGTAAGCAAGGACGGATTTTCATGGTGACCTTGAGCTTGTGCTTCCCAAGCGTGAGCAATGGGGTGCTACAGTTTCAACCATTTAAGTTTTTTTTTTTAATTTTTACAATTTTGTGTCCTTTTTCTGTTTCCAAGACTTAAAATATTGATTATTTCATGCAGATATTGGTCCTATTCAACCTATAGGTGCTTCATATGTCTGTCAAGTAGGAGATCCATAGCAGGTAGTAGCACCAGTATAGGTTGCTGCAGCAGGACGATATGCACTACAGGATCTCAATGAAGCCGAGACCCTAGTAGAGGTGGAGCACCACATGGAGGGGTTGACACATGGGATAGATGAGACTGTGATCGACCAGATTCCTATGCGGATTTAGCGACACACTATCAGGGCGCCTAGCCATATTGGTCAACTACTGCACAAGATATCTCATGCAGTGGCATGTTATCATGAGCACTATGATTAGTCTATTAGGGGGCTCATAGTCGAATTTGCATGTAGCTTTTTATATGGGCTATGTGGCCATATGTGTCTCAGGCGCAAATTTTGTAAAACCAAACTTTATGTGTGTGTGTGTGTGTGTGTATATATATATATATATCTTCAGTGTTTCTATGTTCCTATTATCGTTTCCAATGGATGTGATGTGTATTGAAACTTATTTACATTCGTTGCAAATGTCTATCTAAAACATGATTAGCTAGCGCATCCATCAATGTATTTATATTTCTAGAAATATGTTGATATTGGATGAAATAAAAGTGTCTTTCTAGAAGGCGAACCCTTAAGACAATGTGAAGGATGGTGGGACTTCTAACCGAATATACATTATCCAGTTGTAGTACCACAAGTTGTGAGTCATGTACGACGACTAGATGGCAGATACCATACAATAGCTCGACCATTGCGCTATAATCAACGATTTTTTGGTAGAGAGATCAATACAAATCCCTTGTAGACTCACTAAATTTCCATTTGGAGTAAAGATAGCCCATGTTGTGGAAGATAGGTTTTGAATACTATGACTAGCAACATCAGCATAACCGACATATGGTTCAATAGATGCTCAGACATTTGCAAACCAAACATAAATGGGATCAAAAGAAACCGTAGGAAACTATGAAGAGACACTTTGTAAACACACTCAACACACCTATATATAATATGTACACAGTGCACTACACATAATATCAAGCATAGTATTTATTAAGGTACAAACCATTCCTAGGCTGCACAAGTGGAACTCCGTCAAAGTTAATTAGCTCATAGGCCCCTTTAGCAAGAACACACTTGAAAATATATGGACCTAGCCACATAGGTTGGAACTTTCCTAATCCTAATTTTTCAGACTCTTCATAGTATAGAAGGACAAAGTCTCCTTCCAAGAAGGAACGAGGATTGAAACTTTTGTCATATTTCCCCTTGACACGTTTCTTGTATGCTTCATTATCCATGGAAAATTCTGCCCGAGTCTCATCTAAATGGGTCAGATGTAAGAGATGTTCCTCTTCTACGAAAGTGGAAGGATGAAGTTCTACAACTAGTTTTAGTGATGGAATTTAACATTCAATTGGAAGGATTTCTTCTAGACCATATACCAATTAGAAAGGCGTGAATCTAGTAGCAGTCCTAACCGAGGTTTGGTATGCCCATAAGACAACATAAAGAATCAAATTCCAATCCAATCAATGGACCCCTATCATGAATTGAAGCATCATTTTGAGAGCTTTTTTAATGGCCTCAACTTTCCTATTATCCTGAGTGTAGTAGGGAGCGGAACTTTCATGAGAGAGTCGCAACTTGTCAGTGATTTTTTTCATCATGTAATTGTGAAAGTGCTTCCCATGATCTGTGACTATGGCTTGCAGAACACCAAACCATGCGATGACATGATTGAAGAAAAAATATCCAACCATTTCGCCAGTGTTGTTAAATGTAAGAATCACCTCAGCCAATTTAGTAAAATAATCTACCACTATGATGATATAGCCATGCCCCCTAGCTGAGTGAGGGTTACATGTCATGAAGTCGATACCCCATTTTGAAAAACAACTTATGGCGATAACATGGTGCAATGGAGCGGGTGGAACACAGGCTGTACGATCATAAATCTAGTATGCATGCCATTTTTGGACAACGGGAATATAATTGTGAAATATTATGATGGGCCGAAAGTAACCAACATGTAGGATATTCTATGCAATGGCATAACCATATAAGTGATCGCCACATGCCACTAAGTGGAATTCAATATTGAGGACTTTATCGGTCTGCTAATGTGTGAGGCACCTTCAAAAAATCGTATCAATACCATGACAACAAAGGGTGTCATCGATGATGATGTATTTCTTGGCTTGGTATCGAATGCGTCGCTACTCGGAGCGATAGATATCAGACTGGAGAATATGGGTCTGGAGATATATAAGAATGTCACCATACCATGGGTTAGATGACGAATAAAAAAAAATGACTCGTCTTGGATGGAATCCTCAGATGTCGATTGAGAATGAGTAGATGGAAGGTCGCATAATAGCTCAGCAAAAAATAAGGATTTCTTTGATTTGGATTTGGTGAATTCCAAATCAAACTCTTGCAGGATAAAAATCCATTTAGAGTACTTTTCCCCCAACAATTGACATGAAAAAACATATGTCACAGGGTTTCAATATGAAATGATCGTATTTTTCCAAAGAAATATATAAGGACGAAACCTTTAGACGAGTTGAAGGACCGCCAAAGCTAACTTTTCTACGTAGGTATAATTGATTTGGATATCATTGAGATTCTGAATCAAGTAGTAGATCAAATTTTTAGTCCCTAGATCATCTTCTTGGACCAATACCATTGCTATAGTAGTAATGGAAAAAACAAGGTAGAGGAAATAGTCGTGCTGCTAATCAAGGGGATATAATAGAGATGCCTGAACTAGTACATATTTTAGGGCATCAAATGCCTTTTGAGCATCATTGTCCCAATATACTGGAATCTATTTCTTAAGAAGGTGAGCGAATCCTTTGGTCAACTCATCATAATTAGGGACATACCTCCGCATAAAGTTAGCCTTCCCTTGGAGTCGTTGAAGCTGAACAAGGGAAGAAGGTGCATTCAGATAGATGATTTCCTGAAATCTCAGAGGATCGATACGAATTCCATGTTTTGAAATGAAAAAACCAATAATTCGACCGCAAATAAAACATAACAAACATTTTTTAGGATTAAGTCGAATATTATAATGTCTACACCATAGAAAAATGGCCCTAAGATGCATCATGTGATCAACCCGATGTTTAGAATGAGCATGGAGATCATCCAAATAAGGCTGCATAATATGTTTAATGTCATGTAAAGCATATTCCATTTCTCGTTGAAATGTAGCCCTAACATTATTAAACCAAAAGGGAGTTTCAAATAAGAAAAAGTACCCCAGGGACAGATGAATGCAATTTTAGGTTGATCCGCTGGGAGAAGTTTGATTTGATTATAGTTGGATAAACCATCCATGGAAGAATATATCTCACAGTTGGCACAACTGTCAAAAATATGGCCGATAAATGATTTCAGGTAATTTTCCTTTGGAAAATCGTGATTTACATCCCGATAATTGATGCATACAAGGATTGTCCCCTATTTCTTCATGACAATAATGGCATTTGACACCCAATCGGTCAAAGGAACATGGTAAATGAAACTAGAATGAAGATTTTTTTCAACCTCAACTTTGATCGTGACAGTCTTCCTGGGATGGGCCAGATGGAGGCGATGTCAGATTGGTTTAGCATCAGGATATGTTTTAATCTCATGCACCACTATATTTGCGCCGATACCTAGAATTTATTCATAAGTCTAGGAAAACACATCTCGAAACTTCTGAAATATGGATTTATGGGTCTTAATCTCATATGGAGAACAAGACACACCAATGTGTAGATTTTTAGCAATACCAGGTTTAATAAAGATATCAAGAGGTATTGTCTCTTCGATATTTGAGAGGTTCTTTTTAGAGTTGACTTCGTGAATAGAAAAAAAACTTGTAGAAGACTCAACGATATTGGGTAGAAACAGGTCACTAAGATTATCCTCAAAAAAATATAGTAAGGAGGAACGATGGTGATGATCTTCCCACAACACATAATCTGGCATAATGATCTCCATGATGCTCTCATTGGTAGGGAATGTGCGAGAGAAAAATTTAGAAGACGTGTAATAATCCAATGAATGATCGGTTCAATTAATCGAAGAGAAGGAATCAAAACAAGTTGCACAAGCTGAATATATGGATTTTTAATTAAGCTCAATAGGGCTAAGCAGCATTTGGTTGCCAAAACTATCGATGATAGTTTCATCAGGTAAAATCCATGGATCAACTAGAATAGTAGAATATGATATCATATTGATATAAGAAACTGAAGGTGAGATGTTGGGAGGCGAAGGAGGAGGGAGCGAAAAGGTTCCCATAAGCGAGGAATCCTTAAGCAATCCAAACTCGACATGGAGATAAGGGTGTAGAGTTTCCCCTATAATAGGGACACTTCCTACAACATGAGAATCAAAGGAAAATATGGTGAGTTGGTCGATGGACACAATTTTGTCCCTATGAGGAAAGGAGATCATACAAAAATAAGTCAAAATGACAACGCCCATGGTGTAAAACCATGTGCAATCGAATAGAAGATTGCAATCAAGGGGTCCGTCAATAACTTCAACTTCTATGAATATATTCCCCCCCCGAATTATACTTGCAAGGAGTTAAAAATACCACAAGGTTTATACATTCATCCATCAAAATATTTCAATGTGGTTGGTGAATGACTCAATTGAGGAGAACCAATCACCTTCCAAAAATACAAATACATGATACAGGTGGAGGCTCCCTCATCCACAATAGAATGATGAATGTTATTACCGCAGACAACAACTTGGATCATAAAATCCAATTGAGACAGGAGTCGAGGGGAATAGTTTTCATGATTGAAAATGACTAGGTTGGAATCCGAAGGATAAACACATCCGATAGTAGAAAGAAAATCCTGCTTATGGGCAGTAAAATTTTGCAACACCTCGAGAGTTGAAATAAATGATGGAGACTGAGCCAATTTTTCAACTACGTTATAATTTTGAGCAGCTCTCGCATGAGGGTTGAAAGTATATTTTTGAATAGCGCCCTTCGGAGGGTTAATGGTTAATTTGGTAGGAATCGAAAGCAAAGTGGGATCTGATGGAGATGATGTCGAACCAGTAGGTTTATTAGTAGCCTAGATGTTTGAGGGATTCACATTACCATAGTACAAAATTATGGTAGCCACCAAAATATCGTTTTAAGAATTTGTGGAGGAAAACATTAAAATTGTGTTAGAGAAGTAGGGTCTTGATAAACCATGTGATTCTCCTAATTGGGAAACAGGTCGGTCAACACAATGGGAAAAGTAGAATATTTCAGGAACTGGTTCACTTCCACACAGTGAGGATAGTCATGAGTAAAGTTCTCCTAATTACAAATCAAAGATGGATAATGAGGCTTTTGTTTCTCATCAAAGGACTGCCTTGTTTGTTTATCCTGCGGTGAAGAATATTTCTTCCTTTTTCCTTTCTTCTTACTTCCTACTTGCTGCTGAGATTTACCTTTATCAAAATGAATGACATTTATCTCAAAATTAGAATCCATAGGGGGATTAGATGGAGGGTTTTTGGTAGATGCGGTGAGAGCAGCACCAGATGATTTAATCACCGAATGCGAACTGGAAAAAACATTCACGCAATAAGTGACATGAGATTCTTTACCAGGAGGTTGAGGAACAATGTTCGAAGGTCTCAGAGAATTTAGTATCGTATCATAAAGCGTGCTTGATTGGGTATAAATGAGGTCCAAATACATTGCATAAGAAATAACTTGGTCTTTGGTCACGAATCCACCTTTAGACACATCTTATGTTATAGGGACCAACATAGATTTAGTAAACCATTCCACTAACAATTGATCAGGAACATATGTTTTAACCAATCAATGACGACGTTGCCACTCATGAACATGGTATGAGATATGGGTGGAATATGATTTTTTTAAATTGGTCAAAAGCTCCGTTCTAGTCTCATATCAGATGGCTAACTGGAAATGTGTGAGGAATGTAGTGGCTAAGGAACTGAAATCTTGGAATAGAACTCTAGGTAATTGAATATACCATTTAGTTGTGGGACCTGTAAGTGTGCGTTGGAAAATACGTAATCAAATGGGATCATCATTAAGGGAGTTTGAAGAACACCACATATGATAAGTCATTACATGCGTGGAAGGGTATTCTCTAGGATTCCCATTTAATTTTGGGATATAAAAAGGAAGTTTTGTAGGAATTATTAACCACCAAGGAGAATGGGCAATGGGGTCATTCGCGAGCAGAGTCAAATCTGGCAGTTCAAGAGTAGTCACAAATGGCAATTGTCTATTAAAATTCAGGGAGGGATAACCTGAATAAGATGGGATAGCCTAAGAAACATGTGTTTGCTTTCCATAATAATAAGGGTTAGGATAAAGAGGAACATGGGTACCAAAAGAGGGAGGATTCTGATAACCAATATACACATTTCCTTGTTGTCCAGATCCAAGATAACCTTGCAAATGTTGAAATGGCAGAGTTTGGATTTTCTGGCCTAAATAAGGTGTCTGAGGGATACCTTGTAAAGGTCGACATTGTTGCCTTGTGGGATTTTGCATCATACCCACATAAGGTGAGGTAGGTGGAGGTTGCACCATACCATACGCAGTTTTTCCTATTGGAATTTGAGGGATACCTTGTCCAAGATGTTGAGATTGTAAGTTATATTGTAAAGGCTGAGTGAGCGGGATCTGGGAGGTACTAGATACCATTATAATATATTGAGCCATAGTAGCAGCTTGTAAAGGTTGGCTTACATTTATTTGATCTTATAAAGGTATAGATTGATGAGTAGGATTTTGGGATGCAGATGGTATAGGTTGACAATGTACATATGTACCCACGACCGAACCAGGTACCAGAAGGAGGACCAGAAGTAGTTCCTCAAGTTCCTAATCTAGTAGTTTGTGTCTTCTTATGCTTATGATGACAACTAAGAGTTTACTCTAGTGGAAGAGGAGGCCTATTTTGCATTCCATGTGAATGATGAAGAGTGGGTATTTATTCCTCCACGATGGATTAATAAATTTTAAGAATTACAAAAAAATCAAATAAAAAATGGGTAAAACTAGGCATAAAGGTTTACTAAGAAACCATGAACTACAATATACACCTTGGATAACAAAGGACTTAATGTACGTGCATGCAATCTCCTTGAATCTTGTGTTCGGTGTATCATGATATACAAGGCGACCAACTCAGTTACCTATGGCGAGGATAGAAACCTATAGGGGAATTCCAAAATATACTCGAAGGAACGTGGAAGTGCAGTCCGTAGTAGTGTTGTTTAATGCATAACTATCTGATGAGAGCGTTCCCATATACTTTTCATACATGGAGCACCATCCAATATACCTAAACTTACGCGGAGTACGATCTGATACACTTACATATGTGGAATGAGATATCACCCCCAGGGTAAAACACTGGAAAACAATGAAAAATCCTACGTTTAGTGACGTTCGAATACGTCTCTAGCCTATACCTGTAAATGTTTGCATTAATGTTACAAATTATCCTTAGTTGATTCAATAAATTTTGATCTTTATATTCAATTAAGTTTTGATTTTATGGCTCACCATGAGTTTAACCCGAATTCCCTTAAAAATAAAGATAACATGAAGAAACGAAATATTTCACTTTCAATGAAAATATATCTAAAGGAGGGAAGAGACAAAGAGTATGAAACATAAATAATGCAACAAACAATATGAAAATTACAATTCCCTTTTAATGCAACTATTCCTAATGTTAATGCACACACGCAACCCTATATGCCAATGAAAATATTTTTCTTTTCAATTCCTCGTAATCTTCAAATATGATGAAAACTAAGATGCATGCCTAATCACTGGTTAAATAAAATTTTCAAAACAATGACTAAAATACCAATTCATTCAATCACTCAATGATTAAAAAAAATCAGTTTTCTATTGAACTAATGATAAGAACAAAGGAAAACCTAAATAAATCCTTAACAAAGGAATTCAAAAACAAAAGAAAACCAAATGAAGGCTTCAGATAGACCACAAGACACTTGAATACTGAAGGAAGAGCAGTTGGAACAAAGCAAGAAAAAGAGAAAATAAAAACAAGAGCAAATTTGTGCATGAACAGGGGACAACGTAGGTGCAAAAGAGACACTAGTGCTATGCAACACAGGCACAAAGAATACTCTACAGGGGTGCAACGCTCTGTCCCTAGACTAGAGGGAGAGTTGGTCAAGAAACAGAAAGTTTTGAAAGTAAAATTTTAATTGAAACTCAATGAAGGGTCTTCCTAGGTTTGTTATTGACTGAGTATGACAATGAAGGTTTGAAGAAGAGGTAGAACAAGCACTAAGGACAAAGAAACCACAAAGGGCATACACCGATCCCTAGTATGGTTGCCAATTTGTTATATAGAATCTACGAATGCAAACATAAGTATCTTCCCTAGACTGGGTGGCCTAGCGTAGAACAATAGAAAGAAAAAGAAGCTAATTTTTTCCTTAAATTAAATAGACAATGGGATGAATCATACCTAGAATGTGTCGTATGATTCGCTCCTCTCTTGGCTTGTACGCTCCAATCATAGCTCTGATCTCTATAATTAGAACTTGCACAATCAAATAACACAAGCCAACAATATACGACATCTATCTTGCAAAATCTAATCACTTAATTCAATGGATCAACATGGCATCAAAACACATGAAATCATAACATCACATATAGGAAAGCAAATAACTTTTTTCATTAATATAAATGGAGTGAGCTACAACTAGATATAGGAGTTGAACTTGTAAAATAGCTCCTCCAAGTTTAATTTTCCTTCTTTTCCACAAAGTGTACCTCTATGTCACCCTAATGCATGGAATAATGACTCTCACAATGAAAAAATGAGGGCATAATCTATCTCCAAAAGCCAACCCATAGCTTGGGATGGCCATAAATATATAGAAGACGATGGTAAGTTGAGAGTTCTTATTCATTTACCAATCTAGGCTTGAGATTCACTCTTGATGGGAGGATTAGCTCAAGGGATGAGGTATGAAGAATACAAGGTATGATAGGATAGGATTTGATACTTTCATCCAAGGTAAATAGTTATAACAACTCTCGAAAGCTTCTGGAAGAGGAAGCTTCAGGATTCTTTTTATTTTTCCAAAATTTCTAGAATAAATTCACCCCCAACATAGGGAAACATGTAGGTGATAAAGCCACCCTAATAAGGGACAACCTTCAGGTGAGCACAAGTATACAAGGAAGAAAAGTGCGTTGGTCCTTAAAATGACTGAAATGAAGCAGTTTCAGGCAAAAACTCAGGGATTAGGAAAATTCATGTTGAGGGATTTGTGCGAGGATGATGAAAAGGGGTAAAATGATGTTGATTTATCTACTTTGTAGGGCTATTGAATAAATGAAAAAAAAATTACCTATAATAAACCCCCAAAGAGTGAATCTCCTTCGCAACAAGTACATAAACAATACAACTTGAGGAGCAAATGGCTAGTTTTTGGGAAAGATCTTAGGAAGAAATTGTTGAGAAAAAAATTATTGCCTACTAGTCCTGCTCAAATTTCACAGACTAAGTATGGGAGTGTTCCTCCTCCTGAGAAATATTCCGTAAACAAAAAGAATAAGTTCATTACTCTTGAGGCTTCGAACAAAGCTACACCACCCAAAAATTCAATACAACTTATTAAAGATGAAAGTATTGATTACAATATTATTGAGGATATGAAAAGGGATTGTGCCAATATTTCAATATTTGAGCTTGCAAAAATAACAAGACAACGTGAATTGATCATTCAAGCATTTACATCATAGCCTCCCTTAGGTAATGAAGTTTATGCTTCTCAAGCTATGTCGAGTAAGTCTTGTGATATTCTTGAATCCGTGGTTAATGTTGTTAATATAAACACTCATACGATGTGCCCCCCTTTTATTTTAATTTTTGAAATATTTAACTATAATTTCCATAATTGTCTCATTGATTCTAGTGCGTCTGCAAATTTCATGCCTTTATCTGTTGCCAATAAAATTAATTCCAAATGGGAAAAGACCGATGCCCATATCATACAACCGGAGAGATCTTTAGTCTAGGAAATTGGTGAACTTAATAATGTTATCATCCATTTATCATCAAATGGTAGAGTTCACCAATGCATCAATATTGTTATTGTGGACATTCCTGAAGCCTATGGTTTTCTTCTAAGTAGATATCAGTCCAGCAAGCTACAAGGACATTTTTCTATAGACTAGACACATTTATGGATTCACTGTAAGGGAATAAATAATTAGACTCGAGTGGAAAGTGAACCTTATGTGAAATATACTATGGAAACAATTGAGGGACACAATAATCCAATCAACTTTTCACATGTCATTTTTGGAAGAAAATTTCTAGAGGTTGACCACGGATGTTATGAAGCATAACCACCCCCCATACCATCTGATACATAGTTGGAGCTCCTCTCTTTTAGTCCAACTGGCGCTAATGAAACCTGTAACATATATGTACATACTACTAGTGTAGGAACAAAACCAGTCGCTACTAACATTTGGACTCTTTATTTTGATGGTAGGATGGTTCTGAAGTTGGTTGTATCCTTATCAAACCTCAAAATTAAAGTTATATATTTTCATGCCACTTGGAGTTCCAATGCACAAACAACACTATTGAATATGAAGCACTCATTCTGGGATTAAAGAAATCCATAGACCTAAAGGTGGAAGTACTCAAGGTAATCGGTGATTCAGAGATTGTTACCTGTCAATACAAAATACCACTCATTGTGTTTCACCTAATATGAGAAACTACCAACAAGAGGTATGATGACTCATTTAATTCTTTAAAGCATTTAATATTACTTATGTTCCTATAATTTATAATGCTACTACAAATACATTAGCCTATTTAGCTGCTAGGATGTCACCATTAAAAGATGGATTTTATATAGAAATTATTTATAAGCCATCTATGCTTGAAAATGTAACTAATTTTGACGTGTTTAATATTGACCAGAAGATATTTCACTTCATGGTCAATGCTGATATTTTCAAAGATGTGACTATTGAAGAATATGAGTACAAAAAGACTTTGCAGGAAGCAACTCAAGTAGATAAAGGCAATACTTTTACAAAAGGTGTAGTATCTCTTGAGAAAATTTATGACCTACAAAATTGTTTCAAAGGACCAATGAATACAAAGACTCAAATCTCAACGCTATAACACGAACAATTCAATTTGGGAACCAAAGAAGATCCAAAATACATGAATCTCAGTACATGTTTTTCTCGTCAAGAATGACAAGGTTTTATCCATCTCTTCAAACGATATCATGTATTCACATGGACATATGATACATGTATCATACAACATGTAATTCCTATCAAAAAAGGGGTGAAGCCATTTCAATAGAAGATAAGGAAATTTCGACCGACTCTTGAACCCCTGTTTCAAAAGGAATTGAGGAAATTTTTGGATGCTCATATCATATTCAAATCTCATCATTTTACATGGGTTTATGTTGTAGCAGCTACAACCACCCTCCAAAAATTTTCATTTGCTTAGATTTTGGAGCCTAACCTTCTAATCACAGGAGATTACCTTACAATGTTATCAAGTATTCATTTTGTGATTGAGACTTATAATTTTCATCTATGCTTGTGTTTGATTGTTTCCACACTTAGCCGATCTCTCTAAGTCACAAGCTAACCCCCTAACTTGATCTTGCAACATTTTTGGGTTTGCCTCCAGAAATTTTGCAATCCTTGATGGCAAGTCCAACCTTGATGATTGAAATTGCGTAGTTCAGACTGGAAGTCAACCTTGAGCTCATAAATTGTGTAGTCCTGAAAGGAAACCCAACATTGAGCCTGGAAACAGTGCAAATCCTTACTGAGCTTAGAAACTGTGCAGTGCACTAATTCGAAAAGTTGCTCAGTTTCCCAAAATTGCGCAATCTTTCCTGGAAATTTGCATGGCAAGTTTTTCCGAAAAAGAAAAAAAAGAAAAAAAAAACAAAAAAGCGAAAAAAAAAATACCCAAAAAATAGGGATTATTTTTAGTATCCCAAAGGAGGCACACTTTCTATTTTTAGAAACTTCAGCCATGTGTCACTTTTTCCTTGATTTTAGGCATGCACATCATAAACTCTAATTTTCTCAAATCTATTTAATCAATGCCTCTAGAACTCATTTTCACATTCGTTCTTGGAGCTCTAGCATTCCTGAGGAGATCAAGGTGTTAGTGTCAGTATTTGCATCCTGCCATCAGTGATCAAAAATCCTCTTTTCATATCATATTTGTGCCTCATTCAGATATTTTTTTCATTCCACTAGGTCATCATTCCAAAATTTGCTCATTGATGGTAGCCCTAAAATAAAAATAAAAAAAATTTCCTAAATTTACATTACTTCCTGGCTCATTTTCATAATTTTTTGAATGGCCATCATTCATGAGTTTTTATCACTTGTTTAGTCATGTTATCATGAATTCCACTCAGTTAAGGTTTCATTAGGTTTCTAGGGTTTTTAAAGGTTTAATTAATACTCCATTTCCATTGCATAAGAGTAGCAAGAAGAAAGTGATCAAATAACCTCTCTTTACCATGTAAAGGTTGTTGAGATTCAACAAGATGATGATCCTAGTGAAAATTAAGCACCTACACTACAATGGAGCCTTGAGCTATTTTTAGGTGTAAGTATACTTTTAGGACAGATGAGCAAATTCTATTTATAGTAGAAGTCTATTTATAGATGGTGAGAAAATTCTATTTATAGATGATTTTATATTTTTAGATGTATGTGTGAAGTCTATTTATAGATCACATGTCTATTTATAGATGCATGTTGACTATTGTTATCCCTTAATAATAGTTGGACAATAAATATTAATCTATTCTCATGGAGCACTTGAAATCAATTAATTGAAGTGGAAAACCAGTTAGCTGAAGGAATTTCAAGTTCAAAGGTTGGTTGGTGGGACATGCAAGTGGAATTAGTTGTAACTGAGTGATTCGAGGTTGTAACAGAGTTGGATGTGTAGTTATGTGAGTTGTAAAGTCGTTTAACTCAATTAAGTGAGTTAAAATTAGTTGCAATAGTTGTAACTGAAGATACACTAGTGAGAGATCAGTGAATTAATTATTTAATTAATTCACAAGCAGTGGTCTCACATGCAACTGAATATTTACTACTGTTAACTACATGCATGTCAGATCCAGTGGAGACCTAGTTGAGAGATAGGTGAAAGGGATAGTTTGACTATCATTTGTGACATTAGTGGGTGCACTCATGCAACCACACACAATGGTGATGCCAATGAGGATTGCGCATTCAAGGCAAGTAGGATCTCATTCATTCAGGGATTGTGATCAGTAGGGATTGCGTAGTGGAGGCAGGCTGTTTGGAGGCTTGCCAATTTTTGTATGACAGTGTGAGATGATTGTATATTGTACTGAGAGCTCTTGGATTAGAGTTTTGTATGAGATTGATTCATGATACATGATAGTGGGGTTTTTAGCTTTATGCTTTCCCAGTAAAAACATTTGTGTTATGTGTGAATGATATTTCTTCATGTGTTTGCAATTGGCGATCATGTTTTAAATTTGCATAAAGTTTTTTGTAGAAGCAATTTTGTATTTAACAGTGGCATATAATTTTTATATTGGGAGAATATAGGAAATACATAATTTGTATTAAAATTTCTACATGGTATCAAAGAACAGAAGATTGCAATTTTGAAGCAAGAGTTGAGTTTATTGGTGGAAACAATTCGAATTTGCTGCAAGAATTTCTTGGTGCGACAGTTGAGTAAAGATCGAAATGGATTTCAATGGCTTGTGGCTAGAGTATGAACTCGAGGGAAAATCGAACTACATTGCTTGGAAGAATAGGATGGAGGCAGTGCTTGAAGATAATGGCTTGAAGGAATTCATCGACAATGATGTTCCTAATCCCACTTTGACGGATGATGCATTACTTGATGCATGGAAAAAGAAGGTAGCGAAGGCTAGAAGGCTTCAGCTGGAAGGTGTACGAGACCACATTGTCTCAAGCCTTCATGGGAGAACCACTCCATATGCTATGAAGGATCTTTTCCAAAGCAGCAGAAAACATCGGAAATTCGCATTGAAGGATAAACTCAGAAAGATCAAGATGGAAAAGGGAAACAATATTCCAAAGTATCTCACAAATTTTGTCGAATGTTGGGATGAACTGGGGAGTGTGGGAATCACTGTTGCTAATGATGATTTGGTGAGCTTGGCTCTCTTGGGACTTCCTAAGAGTTGGCACAGTTATGAAGAATTTGTAAATGAATGGGAAAAACTTTCGGATTTGGAATGACTGTGGTCATATATAGTGTAAGAGGAGTTCAGGCGGAACACCAGAGATGGCTCTTCATCAAAGCATGATGATGAAGAGGATTGTGCTTTGGCTACCAAGGATAGGAAAAGGAAGGGGAATAAATTCCATTCAAAATTTGAGTCTAAAGGAAAGAAGCTGGATTTGTCCAAGGTGAAGTGTTTTCACGGTCATGAACATGGGCATCTCGCCACTAACTACCCACAAAAGAAGAAGAAAAAGAAGGCTGCTAGAGTTGTAGCTGGTGAGGCCCTTGCCTCGCAATTTGAACTTGATTTCTCTTTGATCGCATGCATGGTGTCAAGTGCATTAGGATCGGTGTGGTATCTTGATAATGGTGCTTCCTTCCACATGACAGGAGATAAGGATATTTTCAGTGACTTGGAGGAGAAATATCTCCAAATGCATATAGAGATGGGTGATGATGGAAGATATAGTGCAACCGAAATTGGTACAATTACCTTTGAGAGGCAGTCAGGTAAACCATTTCAATTGAAATATGTTACACATGTTCTAGGTCTGAAGAAAAACTTGGTCTCAGTCGCGATGTTGGAGGACAAAGGCTATGACATTGTTTTCAGCAATGGAAAAGCTTTCCTGAGACATAAAACAATGACTCAAGCCAAGGGGAAAGGGATTCGAGTTAAGAATATCTACAAGATATAGGTAGATGGCTGCACTGCCATGATGGGCAAGGAAGAAAAAGTGGTGAGCCAGGATGAGGGCGAATTATGGCACAGGCGATTGGGCCATCTTCATCATGGAGCCTTGAAAGTCATGCAGCAAATATCTACTGGACTTCCAATAGGAACAATTGCTCAGTTATATCAGTGAAAGGGTTGCACCATGGGGAAGTATGTAAATTCCACCTTTCATGAAAAGGAAAACTGTGCTTTGGTGATCCTGGAGAGAGTTCACACAGACGTGTGTGGACCATTCTCGGTTTCTTCAACAACAAAACACAGGTATTATGCTATTTTTGTTGATGAATTTTCTCGTAAATGCTGGATCTTATTCATGCAGAAGAAGGATCAAACATTCTCAAAGTTTTGTGAGTTTAAGGAATTGGTGGAGAAAGAGTCGTGGAAGCAAGTGAAGGCTCTGAGGAGTGATAATGGTGGAGAATACATCTCTAATGAATTCAAATACTTCTACAGCAAAGAATGATTTCAAATAGAACTCATAGTGCCTCATAAACCACAGCAAAATGGGGTTGCGGAGAGGAAGAACAGAACGGTTGTGGGTGCAGCATGAGCAATGCTGCATGATCAGGGCCTACCAATGCATTTGTGGGCGAAAGCATGTAACACTGCGGTTTATGTGCAAAATTGTTGTCCTCATAGAGTACTTAGCATGAGTACACCTAAAGAAGCTTTCACTGGTAAGAAACTGGATGTTTCTCACTTTAAGATTTTTGGCTCATTTATTTATGTGCATGTGACCAAGAACACCAGGAAGAAGATGGAGCTAACTGGTGAAGTTGGGATATTTTTGGGGTACACAGAAACACCCCATAATTATCGTGTGTATTTTCCTAACATTAAGATGACTGTTACGCGATAGTATATAAAATTCGATGAGTGGAAAGCCATGCAGTTGTCTCTTGAGAGGGAGCTTGACTTGCATGCGGAGGAGGAAATGTTGGTTCCCAAAGATGAGTCTCTTGATGTGGATCGGCCATAGGAGGAGGTTCATGGAGTGGAGAATTCCACTCATGCAGAGTCAAACATTAGAACTAGCAGAAGGTGTACCACAAAAGCTGATAGGCTAAGGCTTGATGTTCCACAGAATGTAGGAACCCCTACTTTACAACGCAGAAAAAGACAGTCTCCTCACCGATTTACTGGATACATGGCTCTCATGAGCAAATGTATTGTGACTGCGCCATCTTCCTTTCAGGAAGTAGTGTAGGAGACCACATGGGTAGATGCAATGGTGGAGGAGTATGACTCCATTTTTCAGAAACAGTGCTTAGGTAATTTTTCCAAGGCCGGTTGATAAATTAGTGGTAGGTTCAAGATGGATCTACAAGGTAAAGTAAGTTGCTGATGGGAATGTTGAGAAATACAAGGACAGATTTGTGGTCTGGGGCTTCTCACAGATCAAGGGGATTGATTATGAAGAAACCTTTTCACCTGTCGCATGGTATTCTTCCATAAGGACCATCCTTGCTCTCTCAACGCAGATGGGTTGGGACATTCATCAGATGGATGTGAAGACTACATTTCTCAATGGGATCATTAAGGAAGAGGTGTACATAGAGCAGCCTGAAGGATTTGATATCTTCAACAGTGAGTCGCATGTGTGCAGACTCAAAAGAGCACTGTATGGGCTGAAGCAAGCACCCCGTGCTTGGTACACTCGGATAGACAACTATTTCACCGAACTTGGCTTCACCAAGAGTGAGGCGGATGAAAACCTATACGAAATTGTGGTGGAGGGTAAGCTTTTAATGATTTTTCTTTATTTTGATGATTTAATACTGACTGGTGATAAGAAGCTGATACACTCATGCAAGGAGGACCTTGCAAAGGAGTTCAAGATGAAGGATATGGGCCTCCTTCATTATTTCCTTGGATTTGAAATATGGCAACGAGATGGTGAAATTTTTGTGTCTCAAGGAAAGTATGCAAGGGAGATACTGGGTAAGTTTCACATGGAGGGATGCAAACCCATGGATACTCCTCTTCTAGGAAACTGGAGAAAAGAGGATGCTACATCTAGAGAGGTAGTGAATGCTACTGTCTATCGATAGTTAGTGGGTTTGCAAATGTATTTAGTGAATACAAGACCAGACATATGCTATGTGGTGAACTAGCTTAGTCAAGCGATATTTAAGCCTACCAAGCTCTTTTGGAAGGTGGGCAAGCATATCCTGAGATACCTGAGTGACACATCTGAGTAAGGCTTGTGGTACATATAGATGAATGAGGTAAAGTTTCATGACTTCACAGATGCATATTAGGTGGGAATCCCAATGGACAGAAAGAGCACATCAGGGGGGATCTTTATTATCAGATCTACAATTGTTTCTTGGTACAACAGTAAATAGAGATCCGCGACACTCAGTTTAGCGGAAGTGGAATACATGGCAGCAAGTCAAGCTGCATGTGAGGCTATATGGATGAGAAATATTCTGGCTGGTTTGTTTGATTCTCATTTAGATCCTACAGTGATTCATTGTGATAATCAGAGTTGCATTAAACTCTCGATTAATCTCGTGTTACATGATAGATCTAAGCATATAGATATCTGATATCATCATATCAGAGATTGTGTGCAGCGGAAGATCATGTTGCTTCAGTACATTCCTATGGAAGATCAAGATGTAGATATTCTGACGAAGGTGCTCACGAAGAGAAAATTCAAATACTATAGAGACAGGATCAGGGTGAAGAATAATCCCTTTCTTGTTGAGAGGAAGTGTTGAGATTCAACAAGATGATGATCCTAGTGAAAATGAAGCACCTACACTAGGATGGAGCCTTGGCCTATTTTTAGGTGTAAGTATATTTTTAGAATGGATGAGAAAATTCTATTTATAGAAGAAGTCTATTTATAGATGGTGAGAAAATTCTGTTTATAGATGATGTTCTATTTTTAGATGTATGTGAGAAGTCTATTTATAGATGCATGTCGACTATTATTATCCCTTAATAATAGTTGGACAATAAATATTAATCTATTCTCATGGAGCCCTTGAAATTAGTTAACTGAAGTGGAAAACCAGTTAGCTGAAGGAATTTCTAGTTCAAAGGTTGGTTGGTGGGACATGCAAGTGGACTTAGTTGTAACTAAGTGATTCGAAGTTGTAACAGAGTTGGATCTGTATTTATGTGAGTTGTAAAGTAGTTTAACTCAGTTAAGTGAGTTAAACTCAGTTGTGCTAGTTGTAACTGAAGATACACTAGTGAGAGATTAGTGAATTAATTATTTAATTAATTCACAAGCAGTGGTCTCACATGAAACTAAAGATTTACTACTGTTAACTACATGCACATCAGATCCAGTGGAGACCCAGTTGAGAGATAGGTGAAAGGGACAGTTTGACTATCAGTTGTGACATTAGTGGGTGCACTCATGCAACCACACACACATTGGAGATGCCAATGAGGATTGCGCAGTCAAGGCAAGCAGGATATCATTTATTCAGGGATTTTGATCTGTAGGGATTGCACAATGGAGGTAGGCTATCTGGAGGTAGTAAATTGGTGCATGTATTTTCCAATTTTTGTATGATAGTGTGAGACAATTGTATATTGTACTGAGAGCTCTTGGATTATATTTTTGTATGATATTGTTTCGTGATCCATGATATATACATAATATATGATAGTGGGGTTTTTATCTTTATGCTTTCTCGGTAAAAACATCTGTGTTATGTGTGAATGATCATTCTTCATGTGTTTGCAATTGGTGATCGTCTTTTAAATTTCCACAAAGATTTTTGTAGAAGCGATTATGTATTTAACAGTGGCATATAATTGTTTTCACAGAGAAAAAAGTTCGTAACTTTTCATTATGATAGGTTACATGTTACATCATCTGGTAGTATGTACTACTATTCAGTCCAAAGACTAATACAAGCTGTCACAAACCTGTGTGATGGCCAAAAAACAGTCCCAAAAATATGGATGAATCCCATGTCCATGAAGTAAGTTCCGTGCATAACTTACTGCCGAGATTTACAAAAAAGCATATATAAAAAGTACAAGCCGATATATAGATATAACAGGGGAGAAAGTAACAAAAATGCTCCCAAGTAGTTGTATAGCTAGACAGCCAAGTCTGCAGGTGCCTCCTCAATGAAAGGCCGATGAAAATATCTGTAGATATGTCCTCTAGAATGTTTTGTGATATGCCAGGTACCCCAAATTAGCTCTGAAGCTTCTTTGGACAGTTGGTCAACCACTTTGTTCCGAGACCTGTAAATATGAGTCACAGAGATGGGATCAAAAAGGGCTCTGAGATGATGGACCTCACGCAGTAATGCAGTCAGTGTATGCGAGTGATAGTATGCAAGATTGTTGAACCAATTGATCACAAGTTGCGAATCACCAAAAATCTGGATGGAATTGCAGTGAATATCTTGGGAAAATGTAAGAAGAAGTCTAAGGCTTTGCAATTCGGCAAATTTGTTTGTGCCAGGGCCTAGGCCCATTCTGATTTCATAATAGTGTTGTTCATTTAAATATAGAATGGTGCATCCCCCGCAACCCTGTGCGTTGGATGCACCATCGAAGTAGGCCCATGCCTGGTCCTGGTCGATTGTTTCAGGTGGGATGAGAGGAGGAGTGCTGTGGATGCGGTCCTCAGGCAAGAGTTGAAAAGTTGCAATAACAGCAGCGCTTATGCGGTCATAGTCAATAGGCGTGTTATTAAATATCTGTTTGTTGCGCCCAATCCAAATCTCCCATGCAACAATCAGTGGGAGATTGCGCATTCTTGGGTTGGAAATGTGCTGCTGCCACCAGTTGGTCCAGGCCTCAAATATAGTTCCGCCCTGCCAAATAAAATGGCAGCCAAGACCCGTGATGACCCGCAGCCAAATACCTTTGATGGAGTTGCAATGTAGGAATAGATGGGTCGTCTCCTCACCGTGTGCAAGACAGTAGCAGCATCGAGAGGCCCCATGATACACCCACCTGTGGAGATATTCCATCATGGGTATACATTGATTAAGGATGCACCAGAATAGAGTTCGATGCTTGTGCGGTGCCTTTAATTTCCATATATTACGCCACCACCATGCCTATGTTGGGGGCTCCTTTTGTCGAATGAGGGCGAGGTAACCCAGTTTGGGAGAATAATGACCATTTGGTGCAACAGCCCATATCAGATTATCAGCCTGATCAATGATGCGAATGTTTGTTACTTTTAATGCCCAGATATATTTATTCCATTCCCTAATGCCAGCCTGTGGGAGCTCAAGATCAATTGCTTGTAGCCATGCCTGACCCTACCAAGAGGAGTTGACCCTACCCGAGATCTGCGCAAGATAGAGGATATTTCTGTGAGCAAGCCTGCAAGGTGCTCAATGATGAAATCCGGCAATTTGTAATAGACCCCACTCCCTGACCAAGAATCAATGCCTATGTGGATTGAAGCCCCATTGCCAATTTTCCATGATAAGCCATTCTGAATAATATGTGTCGCTTTAGTGATAGCCTTCCAAATGATAGATGCACCCGGTGTCTGGCTAATCCTGTCCCGGATCCATTCGAGAGGGTTCCGTGGCAAGATATACTTTGCCACAATGACCTCTTTCCAGAGACTTTGTCCATTGATAATGTGCCAGCACATTTTAGCCGCGAGGGCTTGAGAAAAAAGGTGGAGATCTTTTAACCCCCAGCCGCCCCATTTCTTGGGAATGTTAATGCGGTCCCAGGCGATCCAGGAAAAAGTAGAAGCCTTTCCTTGGTTGCGCTAAAGGAATTGTCTGCAAATGTTTCTGATTCTGTTAATAATACCTATAGGAATCCAAGCCAGGGTCATCCAATAGACTGGAATGGCTTCCAGTACAGACTTGATGAGAATCAGTCGACCAGCTCTGGATAACCATCTGTTATACCAGACATTAATTCTGCGCTCAATTTTTGCTATGATCCAGTTCCAGTCTTTGATCTTGTAATTGTTTGGTTGAATATGATACCCTAGGTATTTGAGCCCATCATTGATATCAATGGGTATATAGTCAAATAAATTCAATGCAATGCCTTGTTCCAGTCTTGTGCACCCGGTCATGATAATAGAGGATTTGGTACCATTAGGTGACATTCCGGTGGCCCTGCAAAAACATTTAAGGAGCAGATCAAATTGAACAGAGTCTTGAGTAGAACCATTAAGGAAAATAAGTACATCGTCCACAAATAATAGATGAGAGAGATATAATATATCATTGAGCCGGAGCCCCTGTAGGACTCCTCTCTCTTTTGCATTTTTTATGAGAACAGATAGTCCTTCCATGACCAGGACGAATAATAATGGAGATAGAGGGCATCCTTGATGAAGGCCCCTCCCAGCATGAAAGAAGTCCGATGCAGTGTCGTTGATCAATATGCTGAAAGTGGCATGGAAAATGCATCCCATAATCCAGTTTATAAATGTATGGGGAAAGCCCGAGTGGATAAGTATAAGATGTAGGTAACTCCAGTTAACCTGATCAAAAGCCTTTGTAAGATCAATCTTGAGTATGGTGGATTTCTGGTGCCGAGTCTTGATGGAGTGGAGGGCCTCCTGGGCAGACCCAACAACTTCATAGATTTTCCTATGATTCAGAAATGCAAATTGTTCCTTTTCAATGTGAGAGGATAGGAAAGTCTTGATGCGGTTTGCAATAATTTTGGATATGATCTTGTAAATGCAGTTGCATAGAGATATCGGCCTGAAATCATTGAAACTGGTCGGTTTGTCTGATTTAGGAATAAGAGCAATAAAAGTGGTATTGAAACCATCATATATCCTACCCCGAATTCTGTTGTCCTCAATCATGAGCAGAAGGTCAATCAACATGGGATCAAAGAAGTGAATGAAAAACTCAATGGGCCAGCCATCAGGCCCAGGGATTTTGTCCTGCTTGAACCATTTCAGAACACCTTCTAATTCGCCCAAAGTGACCGGCGCATTGAGATCATCCCTCTGCTCGTGTTCCACAAAGAGTTTAAAATGCTGAGTAATATGCATAATGTCCAGGAGATCGATGTTCATTGGTGCCCTATAGAGGTTGGTGAAATGTCTGGTACCCAAATCAGACAGTTGTGACTACGTCTTTGCAGTGAAACCATTTAGATCAGTCAGTTCCCAAATGGCATTAGCGGCCTTGCATCCATTTGCATGCTGCTGGAAAAATCTAGTGTTTTCATCGCCCACCTGAAGCCAAATGGCATGGCTTTTTAGCCTCCAGTCTTCCTCCTTTTGTCTCAGGAGTATTGCCCTTTCTTCCTCAAGTGCATATAGTTGATTCCTGGTATCATCAGTTCTATATCCCAAAAGATCAGCATTGTTGAGTTGGGCTATTTTGATTTCTATATTGTGCAATGCCGCCCTTTCCAATCTCTTTTTGTTCTGAATCCACTGTATAGTGAGGTTTTTTATTCAGATGAGGTTTTCGTTGATGATCCGGCCAGGATCAAGATTATTCAGAGGGCCACAGTGCTTCCAGGCCCGGGTTACCAGCAGGTGATATTCAGGGTCTTTCAACCATCTGGAGTTGAACTTAAAGGGGGAACGAGCCTTAATAGGACCACAATCGAATTCCAGATAAATAGGAGAATGGTCAGATTTGCCACCTGTCCCAACCCATTGACGGACACGGGCCAAAATAGAAAGGAGAGGCTGCTTGATAAGAAATCTGTCTAGTCTGCGAGCCAAAGCAGCAGTACCTATCCTTCTATTTCTCCAGGTAGGTTGAAGCGACGTGGTCTGAGTGTCAATAAAATTTGAGGTGCCAATTTTTGAGTTGAAGAACTCTGCCAATGGGTCCGGGGAGGCCTGGGGGCCCCAAGACTCCGCAATGCCTAAAGAAAAGTTAGGTCACCTCCCATGATGATGTGGGGAGTAGCCAACAAGGTATAGGACAATAGGGAGTTCCATAACTGCTCTCTGTTGGTACAGGGCCCATAGACATTGATCAACGTAAATGCGATCTCAGATACTCCAAACAAGACATCCATAGCAAGAACACTTGACCGGCCCCAACAGTTGCACATCCGGGTGGTTCTGTCATTTATTCCCAATGCACATCCCCCAGATCTGCCATGTGCATCAAGCGTGATAAAAGACCAATCAGGTAAAAAGGCCTTCAAGGTAGCCACAACCTCCGAGCCAACACCAAGCGTCTCTTGTAGAAATAGGATATCAATAGGCTTTTGTGCAATCAGTTCCCTCAAGGCCAATCTCTTATTGGGGTTGTCCAGTCCCCTGCAGTTGTAGGAGAGACAAATCATGAGGAAACAGCCACCAAGGGTCTTCTAGCTCTAAGGACCCGCATGAGAGATGATTGAGTTCCAACTTCCACTTCTAGGTTGGCCCTTTTGATTGCCTTTACCAATGCAGACGGTCTACCACGGGATTTGGATGGTATATAGCCCAGACCAGATCCGATGCCGAATGCCTCACTAGAGAGTGGCTGGGATAGGGATCTAAGATAGTAATTATGCTTCGATGAGGGAGTCTTCGATGAGGAGGACGAGTTGCAGACAGATGGTTCGGCCGATGTGTGCTGAATGACAGGGGAGAAAGACGGAGGGGCCATAGCGAATGAACAGTAGATCGAGGGGAGTTTCAGTGGCTGGTTGAGCAAGGTCGAAGTAGTGCAAGATAAAGTAGTAGAAGGAGAGAGATTAAAGCCAACATCTTCAGATGAAATAATTAAAGGAGAGACAAAGTGATCAGTAAGCAAAGAGACAGTGGAAGGAGCAGTACCTGGGATGGATGAAACGCCAAGAGAAAGCACCGGCGAGGACTGTTTGCGAGATCTGGGGAGAATGTTCGTCCATGTAGGGAATGTAGTCGGCATCGTCCCAGAGACTTTCGAAGAATCATGAGCAGTCATTGGCAAATCAGCCCTTCCCATCTCGGAGCTATTAACAGGCTTAGTCTGTGTGCCAATTGAAAAGGATTTCCTTGAGGCCATCTTGCCCAACCCCTTCTTTGGGCATTCTTTATACAAATGCCTCACCTCATGGCATTTCCTGCAGCGAAATGGCATGCCCTCGTAGTCCAGAGGTTGTTGCCACATCATTCCATCAAAAAGCATGTTAAAGTTTTCATATAATCCATCCCTGATGTCCAGGAAGATCAGTATGCGTGCCACTGCTCTGCTGCCTGAAGTCAAGTAGGAGCGGTCATGGTCCAAGTAAAGCCCAAAGTGTCCCCCAATGTTCCGAAGGGCAGATTCGTTCCAAAATTGCAAGGGAAATCCCGATAGCCGCATCCAAATGGGGCCAGCCCCTGCATTCTCTTTCCTGGGATCAAACAGGGGAACCCATCTCTTGAGGTAGACGGGGTGCAACTCAAGATGCCAGTAGTGTTTGAGAGCCCATTCGGATTGGTCCGAGTGAGCAAATGTGAGGGAGAACCAACCTTTAGTCATTACCTGAACTTCCGAAAGCTGATCTAGAGTCCCATTCCAGATCTCATGGGTCCATCTCTGTAGTCTCGACGCAGAGTATTTTCTGCCTCGAACCTTCCCAACCAAAGTCTTGGCCGCAATGATGCCCCAATCCTCCATGCCGCTCTCACAGCCAAAGTTTGTGAGGTAAATGAGCTTTGTTTTGGTAACTTTATGCTTCTGTTTAGCAATACTACATCCCAGTCCCAGCTCCACATGAGTGTCAGATACAGAGGATGTTTGATTCCTCTCCGAATGGGTCAAGTCCTCTGGGATGTTGGTGAAAACCCCGGAGGCCACCGTCTGTACATAGGGTCCCGAACAATCTGGATGCACACCACCACTTACCAAAAGGCTAGGCGAGGTAACACAATTAGTGAGAGGGCCCCCAGTGCTTAGCTGATTCAACGATCGGGAAGCTACTCCGATGTCGTGGAATACCACCTCCGAGAAATGCTCCGTACCTCCAGTAGTATCAGTCGCCAGGGTGTCATGGGGAGCCTGAGAGAAATCCCATAGTGATGTGTCTGCCTCCGAAGGCTTGCCAAATCTAAACTGCATCAAGTCCCCCATGGGTGAGCTGCATCCTTCCACGTTGGATAGATCGGGCAGTGTAGGCAGCGCCCCCTCAGGAGCTGGGTCCAAGTCGGACTCCCCAACCACATCGCTGTGAGGGCCAAGGCCGCAAATATCAACACCCTCCAGTGGATCCTCTGAGTAATCCACCTCATCCTCATAGTGGCTCATGATGGTGAGTAGGCTGCCAGGCGAGATCCGAGAAAAACCTGCAGGAATAGTCAGAAACCCACAAAAAATGCGGAGTAAAACAGTCCAGCTGACAGGCCAGCGACAGCAATGCCAGAGTAGGTCAGGGCAAACGCCAAAATAACTGGACCCAAAACCAATCCAGCAGGGTCCACAGTCCAGTGATTGCCCCACCCAGACGGTGTGAAGATAGATCAAAACCGGGTTCCCAAGACAAGCAAAAGTAGAGGACCGGTTCTTGTTTGCCGCAGGAGGTGTCGAAAACCCGTTCCAATACAGCCGCGCGTGTCAGACAGGGATATATGCCAAACAGTATCCAAACTAGGTGAGAATAAACCGTGGCTACCAGTCTGTGAAGCTCCCGAGACCGGAGTGGGTAAAACCCAAGCCAAAACGTAGAAAACAAATTGAAAAGAGCATGGAGAACAGTGTTATCAGTGAGTCAAGCAATAACCCGACATCACCATTCGCGGGCCCCCATCCTCACAGCAACAGGTAGATAGCCGCCATAGCAAGGGTTTCAGTCGCCTCCTAGGGTTCCGTCCAGTCCTCCATCAGTGGCATATAATTGTTAGATTAGGAGAATCCAAGCAATACATAATTTGTATTAAAATTTCTACAAAGATGATTTGTAAGGAGTAATTTTTATTCCAAGATGTAATTTTTATTTCAAAATGTAAATTTTATTTTCCATTATGTAATTTCATGTCACTCAACTTGTAATAAGTTCATGGTTCCCATGCTGCCAACTCAGAGTTCCACATGCCAACAAAGCATAAAAAAGCCAGAGTTTAAAGTGTCTCAATCCAATCAAATGATCAGTTGCCAAAGAATGAAGTCATAGTGAAAGGGTAAAGTTTCAAATTTTAAAGGTGAGTGTAAAGAAGCTAAAGTGGGTCCCAAGGCCCAAAATATCAAATTCATCAAGTATAAAGACCACCATAAGACAAAGAAGAAGCTCATTTTCTATTGCAACAATCGAGCTTGCACTCCTTTAGCTCAAAAAACCAATTTGTAGGGTCAAATCTGAGTTTTTGGGTGGCGTTCCGTTTATGGAGGGTGGCGCTTAATTTTTTGAACAGGCACTGTGCTTTTGGACAACATCGTTGTGTTTTTTGCTGAAGGGCGTTGTGCTTCTAGGTAAGGTGTTGTACTTTTTCCAGTTTGAAAAATAAGCACCAAAAGTCTTCCAAACTGCCTCTAATTCTCCAAAAAATTATCTTATCATCTTTTATCAAGTAAGTAAGACCATTTTATCACCTCCTTGCATTCCTAAACATCAATTTCATGGTGTTTTTGTTTTCATGAAAAATTGGCAGTTTGTCTAGTTGAAAACCCTAATCCCATCTCCTCATTCCCAATTTGATGCCCATAAACCCTACATTCCCTTCATACATCACTATAAACCCTATCCCTACCCCTACAACACTATATCCCTTTCCCTAAATCCCTTTTCCCCTAAACCCTAAGTCCTAGGTATTTCAAATTTCCTAGGCACCCATACCCAAAACCTGTAATAAAATGATCATTTCTAATTCCCCAATAATTTTAACCCTGTATCACCTCCAAAAGTTCAATAAAAATTTACCCCATATCCCTAATTTTTCCTATACCTATCCCCACTCCCCATATCTATCCCCACTCCCATTTCCTCATCCCTAGGGTTTCTAGACCAAAATACCATGGAGGAGGAAAACAAAGACTACATGGAGGAAGAAGAGAGGGAAGAAAGAAGGCCACACAAGGGAGGAATAATTCTGAGGTTTGAATCTACCCACACTAGAGAATTAATGGCCTCACCCATGGCAGTCACTTCCTTCAAACATGTGGGTTGCTTTGATTTCTGTGAATTGGTCCAGAACTACAAACCCTAATCAAGAAGAAAGAGAAGGGTAAGTTTGATTTGATCATTGATGCATCCATGATAGCTTAGCATAACATATCAGGTCTCCATGAAGTAAGTGTGAAGCAATTTTGAGAAAATTTGAAGAAAATTTGGGAAAATTTGAAAAACTTTTCGAAGGCACATTTTCCAAAAATGTCCAGTTTGGTCACCTTTTTGTAGAACATATAGTGGCCAAAAAAAAAAAAAAAATGGGAAAATTGAGGACATTTTTGTTCCTAATATATCAAAGTACAAAAACCTATCTCAATTTTTACACAGGTATTACATAATTAGATATCCATTCATATCTTCACGACCTATTTTTATGCCTGTGCAAAATCCTGTTTGAGACACCTTTTTGGAGAGACGATTGTGGGAAAAAAATGAATTTTGAGAAAATGGAGGAGGTTTTTGTTCAAAACATGCCAAAGAACAAAAACCTCTCTTAGCTTTTCAAAAAACCTCATGGTTAGTGATATATAGCTCCATCTTTGAGGACGATTTTTCCAGAAAATTCATAATTTTTACACAATTGCACTGTCAAAAGTGCAGCGCCCTAGACACTGCGCTTTTTCTAGGGACCTCCAATGACAAAAATAAAGATACCATTGGATTTAGAAGGCCAAATACAGTCACCCTAGCAACTTTTCTAAGTTTTTTTGGTTCAACTAGTCAGTCAAAATTTCAAAATACACCTCAAAAAACATATTTCGACCCTGTTTTTGAGGTTGGCGTTGCACTTTTGACCAGTCTTAGGAGATCGTCCTTTTGGAGGATAAAATAAAGTCATTTTTGAAAACCAATAACAATTTTAGAAACTTGACAGGACATGATTTCCAATGAGATATCATGAGCTCAATTTGGACACTGGGAACACCTTCCAAAGTGGAGCTGAAGTTGGTGTTGTGCTTTTTACACTGGCGCTGCACTTTTTACCAATTTTTTTGTGTTTCTAGAAATTTGCATATTTTCTCAGTTTTCTCAATTTCACCTTGGAAAATGATGTTTTTACCAATTTAATTCAAGGATTTGAATGAAATAATCATGTTTTTAAGTTATCTAGGGGTAAATACATTAGGTAAAAAGTCTTGATGAGATGTAATGAACCAGTTTCCAAAAAATGAGGAATGAGTCACTTTGACCTCCCTATATTCTAGGTATGCAGTTCAGTTTTTGGTGGAACATCTCCTCAACTTAGGGATTCGACCCATGAGGTTGGGAGAATTTTTTTTATGGCTATATATTTCAGTTCTTGACTCATTTCACAATATGGACATTGTTGGATGTTGTTGCATTGATTAGAGACTCTAGTATATTCAATATTTGGTAGGAATTTAATGAAAGAGTTGCAACTATTTCTTTGGGATACCTGTGGTATGGAAATTTAACATTGTTTCTTCTTCTGTTGCATATGTATGAATGTTTTGTACTCTCCATGATCCATTTCATTTCTATTATATGTTGATTTTCAAGTTGATAAGCATAATACATCTTCTATGCTATGTTTTGGGAAAATCTTCATAGTTTGTCTCATTTCTTCAGTTTAGAAATAATACATGAATTGTCTTGTTCTTTCTAGCACCTCATCTATCTGATCCATAAAACGCAAACACCCTAAAGTGTTAGCCTTCCTACCTACCTTGCCCCATTGAATGGACTGAAATCCTAATCTGATTTTCTCTAACATAGCCTCTTTGACCTAATTCACTCATCCAGCAAAACCAATTGAAACAAAAGAACCCCTGTACTCATACCTAGCTTAAAACCCTAATTCATCCAGCCCTCTTCGTTGTGACTTTGTGGAGAGATCCCTCTCTAGTTTGGTATGGCTAGCCACCAAGCTAAAATATTGGTCTGTGGTTACCTCTATTTGGACTCTTTCTCAGCCTTAGGGATCCGGTGGAGTGATAACATATGGGCGTCATTTTCGGGGATGAGAAAAGACAAATATTCCCTAGGAAAGAATGACAAAGATAAGATCTGATTGTTGATGGTGAAAAATGATCAGGCACAAGAAGACTATGCATCTTTCACCTGGTGACTCCAGTGTCAAAGAATCCAAAGGTTCATAATTTTCATGGTGACTCCAATTAGCAAGAACTGGTAATTTGAATATACTTCTTGGGGACTTCATTGTTGTCGAGATGAGTTCTACTGCAAGAAAAAATCCCAGGTATGCTCCTATGGATCGATCTCAAATCCCATATTTAAAGATGAAGAGAAAATGATGTTGATATGCGTTTAGTAAAGTTTCATGTACATGTATGTAGACTGAGATTTGAGTTTCCTGAAGATTGTCTCATGAAGGTTTTTATGGCTACTCTTGAAGATAAAGCTAGGGTATGGTATGAAGGGTTACCAGAAGAAAGTTTATGTTATATTAAAGTTTTCCATGAGATTTTTCTAAACATTATGTGAAGTCTAATATTTCTTTATCTCTTTGTTACAGAGCAATTTGTCACCATCCCTATACTCCATGTTCCTTGATCCTGTAGGACCCATACAGTGACCCTTGTGTACTTTCCAAGCATGGAATACATACCCCTGAACCACACTTTGTCTGCCAAATCATCTCCCTTTACAACTTTTCTGAAGGATCCCTGTAAAAACCTGGTTTTCAAGGTCGATGATTTCTCTCAGTGTCTGACCCGCGCCGATAGCAAAGATTTACGTTGAGGCCCACGTCGATCGGCGCTCTGTCTTAATGTCGGGCCTGCGTCGATCCTCTTTTGGAATTTTTTTTAAATAGAAGCGAAGCTTCCATGACTAGAAGCTTTGCGAGGCAGTGAGCTAGAAGTTTGTTTTGAGGATATGGCTAAGGAACTCCCCTTTAGGCTTCTTATTCCCAAGAAATATGAACTACTCCAAAGGATAAGCTCTTTTCCCATTATTTGAGGGCCCATAACCTCCTCCTCTATTGTTATATAAGGATACCTCCTACAACTCTACAACCTTAGTGATGATAGAAAGGAGAAGCAATTATAGCTTAGGGAGAATAGTGTAGAGTGTGATTGTTTTTGTGTGTTGGGAACATAGTGAGATCTTGGACCTTTGTGTGTGAGGGTGTTGCAAACGTGCTTGGATACAGACCTGCCGAAGGAGAGCCTTAACATCAAGGATTGGTTTTAAACTCCCCTTGTCTTTATCATAATAAAATGCAACTGATGTTTATCTTCCACTCTTGTTTACATCTATAATGAGATTTCTAACATTCCTTGATCAGTTAGATAGGTTGTAATTGTTTTATGTTTGTCTCGGTTTTACGCTTGTCGTGGTGTCTTGAATGTCTATACAAGTAATCGAACGTTGGAAGCAGGGTGTATCGATCTTGAGAAGAGAGATACATCGAGAAGCTTCGATGGAAGATGACAACATAACATCAGAATGAGGTAGGAAATTTTCCTTGATCTGAATTTCATTTACAATCTAGGAAGGTAGATGTTAGTATGTCCCTGTAGTTGCTAGATCCACCCTAGGGCTAGAGGGATCACCTCTGTCTACAGAGGGGATTTACCTGGAAAACAAATTTGCGACTCCAATGGGGAGTTTCCTTTGAGTTTTTCACTCTTTGAGGTCTTCATCATTCAACGAGTTTAGTCGAACGACCATTTCCCTATTTGTTCCTATGTTTTTCATCAATTACGATCTTTTAGTTTTTGCTTGAAGTGGTGAGTCTGGTCTTGGTTAGTAGAAATTTTTTTTTTTTTTTCCAGGCATTGGCACTTTTATTTGTCTGATAGTCACACCGATTGGCGCTAGTTTTCAGTTAGCAAGTCGTGCCAATGGGCCATTGGCGCTAGTTTTCAGTTAGCAAGTCGCGCCAGTTGGTGCTAGTTTCAGCCACATAAGTCGTGCCAATTTCAAGGTGCGCGAAAAATTAAGATTTTTCCCTAATTCCTTCACCAGTGTGTCTTTCCCTTCCAGTCCTTTTCTCTGTATGATTTACATATTCTCCCCTTCACTCAATTGGGTTTGATTAGCTTGTTGGTTTTTTTTTTTGGTTGTTTTTCATGTTCAGACGTGCATCCTTACATCCTAGTTTTTTCTAAGATCATGCATCAATTGCCTGGTTGCATGCTTCGTGGAACATCAAACTGTTGATTGAGTCAGTCTCCTTTCTTGGTGAGCCATCTCTAGTTTATTGCCTTTTTATTTTTGGTTGATTGAGTGTTCAAGTTTCAAGTGTCTGTCCTAGTTCATTTGGTCCGCTTGTTCATTTGTGAGCATAGATTACATTGCTCATTATTCAGCTGAAAAGTCTTCTTTCTATGATTGCTTGATGTAAAATGGAATGGATGTCTTGTTTTGAGCCAACGCTTTGGAAGTCCTCTTTGTGCTTGACCTCATATGTCTTGTAGCCTTTTGAGGAATTTCGTTACAAAGTGTTAGAAACAACGATTGTATTCTTAATGTTTGTTTGCATCCCTTTTGCATTCATCCTTCCATTAAGGAAATTTGCGTTCATTTATTTTTCGTCTCAGAGTTTTCTTTTCGTTAAAATTCATTAGATCACATTGCATTGAAAAGTCTTTTTTGAGATCCATCATTGAAATTAGATTACATTGTTTAATGATTGAAAGCTAAAAATCACATTGAGTGCATTCTCTTTCATTAAAGGCATGCATTAAGTAGATTATCATTTCATCAAAAAATGCATTGAGTGCATTCTTATTCTTTCAAAAGAAAAAGGAAATTGTGCATAGATTACAATTGCATAATTTTCAAAAATAGGATTTTTCATATATTACATTGCATAATTCGCATCGTTGAATGTTTTAGATTACTTTTGGATAGTGAAAGTGATCTAGTTAGGAAAAAGTTTCATTTGCAATATTTTGCATCATTGTTTGAGACTCTTCCCTTAACTAGATAACATTCATCAAATTGAAAGATTTATTTTCTCGTATAGCTGCATATAGGAGATTTTCAGATGACAGTGGTAGGGCCTTGGAATTGAGACATAATTCAAGATCAACCATTAAAATTTATTCAATTAACCTAAGGAAGCATTGAAACTAATGCACATATTTAGAGGTCTAGGCTAGTGACGTGTCCCAGCATCATTAAACCTAGTATTTTTCGTTCGCCATTTGGTAGTAGACAGTGCTAGCACGGACTTGTGCTCCTCGTACTGTCAAGTATATAAAGGGAGACCCTCATAGGTTGCAATCCTTTATCCTCGGGAAGTCGAGTCTACTGCCCTGTAACGGTGATACACTGAACACAAAATTTGGGGAGATTACCTACGCGTACATCAAGTCCTTGGTCATTTTTCTTTCATTTGATCACCAAGGTGTATATTGTAGTTCACGGAAACTTGGTACACCCTCTTGCCTAGATTACCTGAGTAGTCATTTTGATCTTTTCGTGACTCTCTAAAAGTGAAAATATCGTTGAGCACTTGTCCTTTCACATGTGTTTTCAACCTGAAAGTGATAGAGTCACCCTTTGCCTATTTCTCGACTCTTAACATATGAAACGTCAAAGTTTTGTTTCAATGTCTTAAAAAATTAGTTGCCCACGAAATATTCCTGTTTAAAGTTATCTTCCTTAGTATTTTGTTTTAAGGTTGTTTTCAATGGCAACCTTTCCATAGTTTACCAACCAAGGAATCCACTCCGAAGGGAATCCTGGTCCTTTTCCTGCTTTTGGTAATGTTTTTTCTCCTTATATGGCAACATTGTCCCTACTTGGGTTAACTGTTGGTTTGCCTGTCTGGTTATTTTCGACCTCGGTGGTCCCAGGTGGTTTGACCTCTGTTCAACCATCTCTTTCACCTGAACAACGTCATGTTGATTCTAAGGTGGACCTCTCCCCTTCTTTTTCTGCTCCTTCTTCCTCCTCTTCTACTTTGCCTGGTGAAATTTTGGATTCCAGTAACCAGGTGGCTAAGAAAAAAAAGAAGAAGAAGTCAGATAAGCGAGAGGCTAATGCTGCAACTATTGTTCCTAAGACACCTTCCATCGATAAACCATCCAACCTTCCACGGAAATTAAAATTCCCTTGCAAGTTGTGCAAGGGTGACCACTTCCTTTGAGATTGCCCTGGCATCCCCAAGGTGCTTGAAGCATGGTCTGACGGTCATCCGTCGTTGCCTTTGGCTTCTGGAAGTCATATTGGTGGCACATCTTCAACTAGAAATGATAAGAATCACAAGAAACAGGGTAAGATTACCAATCCCTATAAGTTGTGTGAAGGGCATCATCCCATTCACCTTTGTCCGTACATGGATGAAGGCAAGAGATTGTTGGAAAACCCTATTGTTTCTGCACCCTGCCTTCCATCTGGTTACCAGAAGCTTTCTTCGAGTCCTCCGCTAGTTGATACAACGATCGGTCAAGAGTCATCCTTGGTCGATCCCATTCCTTCAGAAATTCAAATTTAAGAATCTGTTCCCAAACAATCATTGGTCATGGAATCGGTCAATCTGATCTTGCCTATGGTTCATCAGGTCTTTTCGGTCGAGAGTGGATCTCATCCCCCTCACGTTCTTCTTGTTTCTTCAGATTCCTTAGACTTGGAGAAATATTTTCCCGTCCTTATAGTTCAAGAATTTTCTCCTCCTGCTCCAATGATGGAGGTCCAAGAGGATGCTCCTCTTGCTCCAGTAACACCAGGGGATGACCATCTCAGTTCGATGGTACCCCCTCCAAGTAGTTTGGTCGCTTCCTTCGATTGGAGTCGATTTGCAGGATATTGCCTTCCTTCTTATGTGCCCCTTGAGATCACGGTATGGGTCTTCGATATGATTATACCTAGCACAATTATAAATGAAGGCACATCTGTTAGTATTTTGTCCTCAACTACTTGGCAAGCTTTTGGTTCTCCACTGCTTGTGCCTGTTACACAGAATCTGTTGGCTTTTAACAGAGGAACCAGTCAATCGTTAGGGATCCTTCCAAAGTTTCATATTACTTTGGAAGGGATAACCATCTATATATACATGATGGTGGTCCAAGGCCCCTTGGATTTTAATTTACACTTTGGGCGCGACTATGCTTATGCAATGGGTACGCTTGTCTCTTCCCTCTTTCGTGTGATTTGTTTTTCGCATGAAGGTCAGATCATGACCATTGATCAACTTTCATTCTTTGGTCCTGATGTGGCAGCTGGCCCACCATCGTCCCTTCCCGGTATTTATTCGTCGGTTGTATTTTCCCCGCCACAAGTTAATTATGTGGCTACCTGTCCCATGCCCGCATTCAGTGATAGTGCCATTGTGCATCATGTGCTGGGGGCATTGGGTCCTGATTTTCGAGATGTTATTCTCCCATCAGATGAGAACTTCTTGGAAGCCATGACTTCTTATTCAACATGATAAGCTCATCGGAGCATAGTTCATTTTCTTGTGTCAAGCTCCTTAAAAAATGAAACAAGGTCGTCGGAGCACAGTTCGTTTTCTTGTGTCAAGCTCCCTAAAAAATGAAACAAGCTTATCAGAGCATAGTTCATTTTCTTATGTCAAGCTCCTTTAAAAATGAAACAAGGTCGTCAGAGCATAGTTCATTTTCTTATGTCAAGCTCCTCAAAAAATGAAACAAGCTGGTCAGAGCATAGTTAGTTTTCTTGTGTCAAGCTCCTTAAAAAATGAAACAAGATATTCTGAGAATCATTCGTTTTCTATGTCAACCTCATTAAAAAATGAATTAGGTCTTGAGGATAGTTCGTCTTCTATGTCAAACTCATAAAAAAATGAATTAGCTCACAAGGATGGTTCTTTTAATGTGTCAACCTCGTTAAAACAATGAAACATGTTCCTGTTCAATTTGAGTCTTTGATACGATCTCGTAAAATCCCAATCGAGTCTTTCTCTTGATATTGTAATTAGAAACTTCACTCCATCTGCCTTTCATATGGATTGAAGCTTGGGGGGCATGTACCTCGAATTGAGTCACCATGCTGGGGGCATGCAAACTTATTTCAAGCATAGTTTATCTTTGTTTCAAGCTTGTGTAAAAATGAAACCAATCTCAAGCATAGTTTGTTGTTGTTTCAAGCTTGTGTAAAAATGAAACCAACCTCAAGCAGAGTTTCTTGATTTCAATATTGTGTAAAAATGAAAGCATTCTTATTTTACCTCTCATGATTGCCATTTTATCAGTCTGTTTTTCCAGATCAACCTTGGTTTTCTCATTCCATAGTCGCCATCTGCTTGGCCGATCATACGCCTTTACTTGATTTTTTTACCCATTCCTGAGGAATAGCTGCAATGAGTGGTCTTGTTAGCTAGTCTCTTGACCTTTACTTGTTCTGAGTAGTTCCACCATCACCGAAACCAGTTGCTACCCTTAATACCACTCGTTCCTCTAGGGGGAGTCAACTTTTAGCTCTTTTATGACTCCTAAAAATTGAAAAGATTGCCGAGACTCTTGTCATTTTGAACTCGTTAAATGGCTACGAAACAATATCTACCCAGTATACGTTTACCCCTTTTTCAGGCTGGGATAGATTATTTACGAAAAAGGAATACCTTAGCCTATCGCAACTAAGAGTTTCTCTCAGACACAGTTTTCTACCTTTTCGGATCTGTGAGACTACCTATGAAAAGGGACTGCTGGAGTTTTCTTTTCCGCTTCTTTTCAAACTCTCTAAACATGAAAATATGTTGAGTTATTCCATTTTCAGACTCGTTAAACTCTATATGACATCGGAAATCGTCACCATGATGTTACTGAGCTCCTCCTTCCTAGGGCTCGTGAAATGTAATAGGATGGATTTGTCCGAAAGACAAACTTATATGACAATAATATGTTATCCTCTTCAAGCTTGTGTAAAAATAAAGAGGTACCCGCTAGAAATGGTGGGGGAAAATGGAAGTTATTCGTCAGTTGTGTCGGCAGTATGTCACTCTTGAACATGACACTTATCTAAAGCTCATGTCGGGTTGGGATATCTTCATTCTGTCACTTTTCCTCCATGGGTTTGGGAAATATATTTTCCTCTCATTAGATTACCAATCATGTCAACATGACCTCTGATCCTATCTGAGTCAAATGCTGCCAAATTCTAGAGTCGTGTCGCTGATATGTTCAAGAGAAAATCCTTCTGCAGTTTGTACATTCCTTGATCCCCTGTTTCAGTCTTGATTCACACTCATATTACCTTCTCTGTTTCGTGTCGATGATGTGGGATTCATTATGACCCTCCTTCGATGGATCGCTTCCTGTCGACTTCAGCTCATTATCCGAGAAGTCCATCTAGAGACTCATTTCTGGTACCTTAGAGCTTGCATGCCCTAATGGAAAGTTCTTCGCATTCGATGACAGGTTCACACCATTGGTCTTCAATCGGGGGATTTCATGGGTGTTCGACTTCAACTCACTATTCACATTTTTTGGATTGTACTAGTAGTACCTTGATAACCATTGACATTATTGGTGGTATCTCTCGCGCCTGTTAACAACTTTCATCATTGGTCGGTAATCAAGCGATTTTCTTGCATGTTCAACCTTAGCTCATTTACTCACATGATTTAAATTGTACTTGATCGGGTCGTGACGGAGTGCAAGACCCTGGATTTTATTCTATAGAGTCCAAGTTGCGAGGCAATATGATTTTTCCATGATTGAATACATGTTTTTTTTCAGATGGATGGTTGCGACCATACCATGAGTCTATATGAGATCTTTCTCAGATGGATGGCTGCGACCATACCATGGTCTCTTTTTACGGATGGTTGCGTCCATACCTGGATTCATGTATTTTCATCAGAGATTCCAGTTATGTATATGTATCTATGCTTGATTTGTAGGTCTCCCGATGGTAGCGTCTGGTTCCTTGCATGTACTTGTAAAGCATTTCACCCCTCACTCATGTTCAGACTTCATACTTTAGGGGGCATATGTTACAAAGCAATTTGTCACTGTCCCTATACTCCCCGTTCCTTGATCCTGGAGGACCCATACAGTGACCCTTGTGTACTTTCCAAGCAGGAATACATACCCCTGAACCACACTTTGTCTACCAAATCATCTCCCTTTACAAATTTTCTGAAGGATCCCTATAAAAAACTGGTTTTCAAGGTCGACACTTTCTCTCAGTGCCTGGCCCATGCCAATAGCAGAGATTTAAACCAAGGCCCACGCTGATCAACACTCTGACTTAATGTTAGACCCGTGCCAATCCTCTTTTGGAAAGTTTTTTAAATAGAAGCGAAGCTTCCATGACTAAAAGCTTCGCGAGACGGTGAGCTGGAAGTTTGTTTTGAGGATACGGCCGAGGGACTCCCCTTTGGGCTTCTTGTTCCCAAGAAATATGAACTACTCCAAAGGATAATCTCTTTTCCCATTATTTAAGGGCCCATAACCTCCTCCTTCTTTGTTACATAATGAGACCTCCTACAACTCTATAGCTTTAGTGATGATAGAAAGGAGAAGCAATTATAGCTTCGAGAGAATAGTGTAGAGTGTGATTGTTTTTGTGTGTTGGGAACATAGTGAGATCTTGGACCTTTGTGTGTGAGGGTGTTGCAAACATGCTTGGATATGGACCTACCGAAGGAGAGCCTCAAAATCAAGGCTTGGTTGTAAACTCCCCTTGTCTTTATCATAATAAAATGCAACTGATGTTTATCTTCCACTCTTGTTTACATCTATAATGAGATTTTTAACATTCCTTGATTAGTTAGATAGGTTGTAATTGTTTTATGTTTGTAGTGGTTTTACGCTTGTCGTGGTGTCTTGACTGTCTGTATAGGTAATCGAACGTTGGCAGTAGCGTGTATCAAGCTTGAGAAGAGCGATCATTCAAGAAGCTTCGATGAAAGACAACAACATAACATCAGAACAAGGCAAGACATCTTCCTTGCTCTGATTTTCATTTACAATCTAGGAAGGTAGATGTTAGTATGTTCCCGTAGTTGCTAGACCCACCCTAGGGCTAGAGGGATCGCCTCTGTCCGCAGACAGGATTTACCTGGACAACACTCTCTTACAAATTTGTTGTGATTATAGTGAAGGTTTTATTGCATATCTTGAGGGTATTGATGATATCGAATGCATGAATGATTTAGAGATCATTGAAGCATTCTATGATTTCTCCCTTCAACAACAATCTGAATAATCTGGTCACTTTGATACACAAGATCGCATTTAGCATACAGTAGCTTCCCATTTTCTTGAAGATGAAAAAAATTTGAATCTTGATAGTCAAATGAAACCACATGAAATAAATCAGTAGTCTGATGAAAATTTATATGCTCCTTTTCTTGATATTAAAGAAGATATTCATCATCCTTGTGAATATTTAGGAGGGAAAGAAGACAATTACTGTTTCATCCAAAGAAAACAAAAAGTACTTCATCCTTTGACTGAAGATGAGATAGATCAACTCCTGAAAATTCATGTTACAACCCAAGATAATGCAAGTTTGCAGTGTTCACATAGTCAAAAATGTGTTAGTGAAACTTCTTCCATCATTGAAAATGAAAATATGAGTTTAAATGACGCCAGTCATGAGATTGATGAAACTATACACGAATTTTTTGTGAGTAAGCCAATTTGTGATGATGATTTCCTGCAAGGAGATCAGCTAACAAAGACCATTTTATTTCATGAAGAGGATAAGGTTGTCATCTTTAACAATATTGAAGAATGTTTTCTGTTAGAGGATGATTTAGAATATGAATTTGAAGAGTATGAACCTAATATAGACAGTATGCCAGAGATAGAATCAGAGTTGCCCATGCTTGAGGAATTTACATCCAATACTCAGACAATAGAAATTCATACTTCCATATTCTCTCATATGGATCAACAACCAAGTGTACTTTCAGATCAGAATGAAGAGTGTCCTTGTGTTTTTGTTGGATCTCAAGACAAGGTAACATTTCATATTTTTTAAGTTCCTTTTACTGATTTTCTACAATTAGCAGGGAATATGTATTTTCTTATTTTCATGGACCAGAAGCACATGTTCAGTGGACACTCAAAGTTGTCTAGTTTTTGTTTTTTCTGCCTTCTCGAGGAAACCGCGAGCATGATTCAAGTAAGTAGCCATATGCTGGATTGGTTACACTGGAAGGATCACTTCACATGATTGTACATATGTCTTCAGCAGGAAAGTGGTTATCATCAGGATTTGAAGCCCTCAAGTCTCGGTGATATATTGCTATCAATAAGTTTAGTAAGTTTTTATTTAAGTCAATCAATATTGAGTCAATTTTCAGTCAATTTTGAGTTTGTCTTGAGTCAGTCTATTTCATATGAGTTATAATTTTTCAATCATGTTTATTAGTTTGATTTTTTGACCGTATTGGCCCAATGGATAAGGCTTGCTGGTCTACGGTGTTCTTGACACCTCTTTCAGAGTTGTCATCCCCAATAAGGCCAATGTTAGTGTTACACAGTAATTTGTCACCGTCCTTACCATTCCCCCATCCCGCACAATGGAGGACCCATTCTGTGACCTGTGAACATTGTCATGCCTTGGAAACATCATCAATGCATCCCTCTGAACATGAGCTTGATTTGCCCTTGAGACATCTCCTTGAAAAAGTCATGAAAAACAGCCCTTTTGGCATTGGCGCGGGCAGTCAGTTCAGCACTCACGCCAATGGAGAAATTACTGCAAAGGGGTCGCGCCACTTGGCGCTCTGTCATAGAGCCGTAGTCGCGCCACCCAATTTGGGAGTTGTTTTTTAAATAAGGATGGCGGAAGTTGAGTTCTAACAAATTCACAAACCATCACCTATCTTGAGTTGGGAGGTTGGCTGCGGGAGTTCTATGGAGGGAAGTGGTTTTGCCACCTCCCATGGAACCTTCCTTGTTGATAGGGCCAATCCAATAATAATAGGGATCCCAACTCCTCCTTCCCCATCTATAAAAGCTTGCTCAAATCAATGGCAAGCTAGTCTTGAAGTGCCTAAGCTCTGAATCTCCATATTCCCAAGAGCCTTTGTGTTGTAAAGCACCCTCTCTTTCCCTTAAGGCTGACTCAAGTAAGAAGACCATTGTCACGAGACTCTGGAGAGGTCTTCCCTTTCCTTGGCAAGCTTTGCGAGACGTGGACGACTGGAAACCCGTCCGAAGGAGACCGCGACGTCAGAACTTGGTTGTAATCTCTCTTCGCTGGTTATTTAATAGATGATTATGATTATGGTTCCACTCCATTTTCCATCATGTTAATGCGAGTAATGTCCTTTCTGACTGATGTTTAGTTACGTATGTTGGTTTCTATGCTTGTATCTGTTCGTTTCTTCCATGTGCAGGTGTTCATCCGCGAAGATCGTGGAGGGATTGTGATCTGCCAAGCTTGAGGAACGGGGACGCTTCTTCTTCAGATCCTAGCGTTGGAATCCAGGTAGGCTCTTATCTCCCGCCTTTTCATTCGTAATTAGGAACCTACGTCATGACATTGTTTGTTTGTTGCTAGACCCCTGCTGGGCTAGTAGGGATCGCCTCTGTCCGCAGAGGGGATTTACCTCCTCAACAAATTGGCGACTCCACTGGGGATCCAGCTTGTTGTTTGATTTGTAAACTTTAGACGGAGCCTGAAGTACAGCCAGATAGCCTTCGAAACGCTTCTGCATTGCATTAGCGGAGTAGATCAACGCTACTTCAGTCAATCTCCGGTTTGGTTTACGGACTGAACAACTTGGAGTCTTTTGTCTTGCCTTGCCGTTTGTATCTTGCTTTTCCTTGCTTGATGAACCTTCTGGGTTGGATTTTTTGTGTGTTTTTGCTTCTTGGATTGCTTAGCTTGCATTGGTCTGTTTCTGGAGTAGCTTATTTTTAATTTTTTGCTGAGAAACTCGACTGGCGTGGTTTTTAACCCGACAGTCGCGCCAATTGGCGCATGTTGCCTTTGTCCAGCCCGCGCCAATTGCTTTCTGGCGCCAGTTTCACACTTACAGTCGCGCCACCCCTGTAAGTTTTTTGAGTTTTCTCATTTTTGAGCTCTCTGAAGTTGATCAGTGTTTTTCTTCTTGATTTTCCGACTGCCTGAGTGTGTTGGAGTCCTGTTTGACTGGGAATTCACCTTTTTCCTTTGGTTGTTTGCTTCTATCTACCGATTTCACGTTTTAAGCCCTAGGGCATCTAGTGGCTTAGTGTATCGATCCCTCCTTGGGAGTTTGGTGTTTCGATTGTCCTGTCAACTATCTGATTGATTCTCCACATTCTCTAAGTAGTTGTTCATTGTTTTATTGCGATTTTTGGGTGATTGTTCATTTCTTCATTCGAAACTCGTTTGGTCTTGCTTTGGACCTAGATCACACGGTCCATTGGAAGCTTTTGAGTCTTTTCTTTGCTTTGAGAGACTTTGGTCGATTTGGGGATCTGATTGCTTGTGTTGTTGAGTGAAATGTGTTTGCTTCGCTCTCTTGAATATCGTTTCTCAAGTTGCTCCATTTGTTTTCAAGTTTGTTTAGTGCATATTAGCTCTTAAACACCGAAAAAAAAATCTCTTTTGCTTTTGTTAATTAGTGCAAATTGTAATCTTTTCCATATCGCTAGTGATTAGTGTTTTGAACGAAAAGTTGTCAATTGCATTAGTTGCATTATAGAGCTCATTGTTTGGTTTCCGTTCATTTCGTTTGTATAAAAGCTCTCAACTCTTCTCTAATTAGTTTTCATCGAACGAAATGTTGCATTGTGGCATATAGCTTTGCATTTAGGAGACACTACATACGATAGGGCCTGGAAATTGAAACTTAATTGAAGATCAATTGTAAAATTTATTCAATTAACCTAAGCCAGCATTGGAACTTAACGAAACATATTTAGAAGGTCTAGGCTAGAGACGTGTTCCGGCGTCGTTAAACCTAGCAGCTGTCGTTCGCCTGTTGGCTTTAGACAGCGCTAGTACGGACTTGCGCTCCCCGTACCGTCGCGTATATAAAGGGAGACCCCTATAGGTTTCAATCCTTTATCCATAGGAAGCCGAGTCTGCCGCCCTATACCCGTGATACACCGAACACAGCATTCGGGGAGACTACCTGCACGTACGGAAAGTCCTTGGTCGATTTCTGTTTCATTTTTGAAACCAAGGTGTATATTGCGGTTCACGGATATTTGGTACACCCTTTGTGCCTAGTTTTTCCTGAGCAGTCATTTGGTCTTTTCTGACTCCCTAAACTTGAAAAGACCGTCAAGCGCTTGTCCTTTCACGCTTGTGTCAACTCTGAAAGATATAGAGTCATCTTTTTATCGTTTCTCGACTCTTAAAACATGAAACGGTAGAATTTCTTACTTTCCAATGTGGTAAAATTAATCGCCCACGATTACACACCCGTTTAGACATTGCTTGTTGACCGTTTGATCGTGTGTCTTAACTCGTTTTCAGCCCGTCTGTGGTTTTGAGTTTGATGGAAACTTTTTCAGAGTTCACCAACCAAGGAATCCCCTCAGAAGGGAATCCTGGTCATTTTCCTCCTTTTGGAAATGTTGGCGCTCCTTACATGGCGACGTTGTCCCTTCCTGGTTTAACTGTTGGGTTGCCTGTTTGGTTGTTCTCAACCTCTGTTGTCCCGAATGTCTCCACTACTGTTCAATCAGTTCCTCCACCTGAACAACCTCATGTTGATTCCAGGGTGGACCTCTCCCCTTCTTCGCCTGTTTCTGCGTCCTCCTCCTCTACTTCACCTGGTGAAAGTCTGGATTCAAGTAACCAGGTGGCTAAGAAGAAGAAGAAGAAGACAAAGAAGAAGAAGTTTGATAAGCGAGAGGCTAAATGTACAGCTACTGTCCATGAGAAATCTCATCTTGATAGGCCCTCCGACCCTCCGCGGAAAGTCAAGTTCCCGTGCATGTTGTGCACGGGAGACCATTTGCTTCGAGACTGCCCTGGCATTCCCAAGGTGCTTGAAGCATGGTCCAACGGTCGTCCACCTTTGTCTTTGACTTCCGGGAGCCAGTTTGGGGGCACATATTCGACTGGTGCTGATAAGGCTCTCAAGAAGCAGGGTAAGATCACCAATCCCTGTAAGTTGTGTGAAGGGCACCATGCCATTCACCTTTGTCCTTATATGGATGAAGCCAAACTAGTTTTGGACAACTCGACCGGTTCTACACCACGCCTTCCGCCGGGTTATAATCGGCTTTCTTTGAGTCCTCCGCCAGCTGATCTTACGACTGGTCAAGAATTATCCTTGGTCGATCCCACTCCCCCAGAAATTCAAATTCACGAATCCGTCCCTGACCAACCATTGGTCGTAGGATCGGTTGAACTGGCCCCGTCCGCGGTGCACCAGGTCTTTTCTGTCGAGAGTGGATCTCACACCCCCCATGTCCTTCTGATTTCTTCAGATTCTTCGGACTTGGAGAAAGATTCTCCTGTCCCTGTACTTCAAGAAGCTGCTCCTCCGCCTCCTATGATGGAGGCTCCGGAGGATATCCCTCCCACCTTCGAGATGGAGGTCATGGAAGGAAGCTACCCCTTCCGTAACATCGGGGAAGACCCTACGCATTTCGATGGTAGCCCCTCAGATTAGTTTGGTCGCTTCCTTTATTTGGAGTCGATTTGCGAGTTACCGCCTTCCTCTTATGTGCCTTTCGAGATCACGATGCGGGCTACAGTGCAGTTGCCCGGCACCATTATAGCGAAGGTGCCTACGGTAGTGACATCTTCAACTACGGCAAGCTTTCGGTTCCGCCAGCTTGCGCCTGTTACGCAGAATCTGTTGACATTCAATAGAAGAACGAGTCAACCGTTGGGGATCCTTCCAAGGTTACCTATTACTTTGGGAGGTAAAACCGTCCATATGGACGTGATGGTCGTTCCGGGCCCCTTGGATTTCAATATGCTTTTGGGGCGTGATTACACCTATGCCATGGGAGCGCTTGTCTCCTCCCTCTTTCGCGTGATGTGCTTTCCACATGAAGGACGGATCGTGACCATTGATCAGCTTTCGTTCTTTGGTCCTAATGTGGCAACTAGTCCACCATCACCCCCTCCGGGTTTTATCCACCCGTTGTATCTGCTCCACCGCAGGTCAACTATGTGTCTACCTACCCCGTGCCTGTGCTCAGTGATGATGCCGTCGTGCATCAGGTGCTGGGGGCATTGGGTCCTGACTTCCAGGATGTTTTCCTTCCATCGGGAGTGGAACTCTTGGAAGCGCCGCCTTCTTGTTCATTTTGATGTAAGCCGGTTAGAGCACAGTTCCCTCCCTGTGTCAAGCTCTTTAAAAAATGAAACCAGGTTGTCGGAGCACAGTTCATTGTCTTGTGTCAAGCTCCTTAAAAAATGAAACAAGGTCGTTGGAGCATAGTTCCTCCACTTGTGTCGAGCTCCTAAAAACAATGAAACAAGTTGTTTGAGGACAGTTCTTTTAAGTGTGTCAACCTCGTTAAAATAATGAAACACGAGCATGTTCAATTCGACTTTTTGTTTTGAACCTTCACTCCATTTTCAATGGACTGAAGCTTGGGGGGCATGCACCTCGAATTGAGACATCATGCTTG